>QRDG01001174.1:0-182049 GCA_012064385.1 Puccinellia tenuiflora
CTCCACGCTCTACTAACACATCTTCACTAATCAGCTCTTAACAACATTAACCAACATATTTTAACCATTAGTTATTTTAATACCTCAAAACAATTGAAGAGGAGCAAGTTATCTACACAATGGTCTACAAGATTATGCAGCTTTTCTCTATTTCATACCACTATCACAAGCATAGCATTTTCCAATCTAACACATCAACCAAGCAACTAAAACAACTCTCTAACAAATAAGAGTGAAACACAAGAGAGCTTAACACAAAGAACTAGCATCTCTAAACAAGATAGCATGCTAAAGCGAGAGCTTACTAGAAAACAGACAGTAGCTAAGAATACTCAACAAATATAAGCGAAGCACAAGAGTATTCATATGAAAAAGCGGAGCGTGTCTCTCTCCCACACAAGAATGCTAGGATCCAACTTATTAAGCAAACTAAAACGCACACTCAAAATAAAAATAGACGCTCCAAGCAAAATACATAAGATGTAGTGGAATAAAAATATAGTATCACTAGAGATGACCTGATAGTTTTGTCGATGAAGAAGGGATGCCTTGGGCATCCCCAAGCTTAGATGCTTGAGTCTTCTTGAATTTTCTGGGGATGACCCACTGGGGCATCCCAAGCTTAGGCTTTTCACTCTTCTTGATCTCATCATATCGTCCCTTTTGCTTACTTGAAAACTTCCACCACATCAAACTCAAAGTAATTCTCATTAGAGGGTTAGTGCATAAACCAAAAATTCACAAGTTCTACTGTGACACAAGCACACCTTAATGCATTATAACATTAGCTACAGCCACTGATGCTCAAAGAATCAAAAAGATCCAAATAAACATCGCAAAATAAGCAATGCACAATAAAAGGCAGAATCTGTCAAAATCTGAACAGTCTGTAAAGACGAATTTTTTCGAGGCACTAGAGTTGCTCAAATAGAAAATCACTGAACTAGAAAAAGTTTCATACATATATGAAGATTCAGCACACACAATCTCAAAGCATTTCGTCGCTTCTGGAATAAATGACGAATTTAACAGTGACAGATAGAAATCTGTTTCCTGTGCAGAAATCCAAATATAGCAAAAACTTTCTACTAGAGACCTTACTTGGCACAACATTGCAAGAAAATAAAGATACAAAGAAGTTGCTACAGAAGTAAACAAACTTCTTGACTCAAATAAAAGAAAAGATACTGAAAACAAAATGATGGTTTGTCTCCCATAAGCGCTTTTCTTTAAAGCCTTTTAGCTAGGCATGGTAATTTTGATGATGCTCACATAAAAATGAGAGTTGGAGCACAATAAGGGAGCATCAAAAAGCAACTATAAAACTCATTTAAGTCTAACCCACTTCCTATGCATTGGAATCTTGTAAGTAAATAAATCCATGAAGCATAAATTGACTAGCATAGGAAGACAAAATAGGTGCAACTTCAAAAATTTCAACAAAAGGAGAGGAGATTCAATGTTATTGTGATATATGAAACCATGTCTCCCTTTTTCATAAAAACTTTCAGTAGCATCATTGATAAAATCCACAATATAACCATCACATGTAAAATTCTTATCATGATCCATACGCATAAAAGTGTCATCATTTTCCACATAAACAAAGTTCTTCTCATTAATAACAACTAGAGCAGGATCATCATAAAGAACTTGAACATGATAAACAGGTTGTATATTAAAGGGATGGTTTTGGGTGATCCCTCCATAATTATGACAAGTTTCATGAGGATGATTGTAATTATAACCCATGTCATAATATTCTTTATAATAATTATCAAAAACTGGGGGCATAGTATCATCATAAGGAATAGGATATTTATCTTCCAAAGTGTGTTCATCTGTAAACATATCATCATTTTTACTAGAAGGAGATGTATCAAACATGTAATCATTAGTAGCAAAAGGATTTTCAAACACCTCATCCCCAAGCTTAGAGCTTATCATATCATCATTGGAAAGAATATGGATAGTACTAATAGTGTTGCAATCATTAGCATCATCATTTTCAGAATTAGTACCCAAGAGGTTTTCAATATCAAAAGTACTATGCTTTTCCCAATCATGATCACTAATATAAGTAACAGGCATAGGAACATCATCTAATTCAAAATCATCGAATTCATACTCATCAGCAACAACTATAATAGGAGCAACAGGTTTAGGGAAAGGTACCGTTTCCTCTCTCCTTTTACTCTTCATCTTCTTCTTCTTCTTTCCCTTCTTAGGAGGGAGAGCCTTGAAAGGAAGCTTCTCCACATAACCTGGTTTATTGTTAGAAACAACAGAGGAAACTTGGAAGGATTCTTCTCTTTCATTGATAAGATCAAAACACATATTAGTCCTGTCATATTTTGGTAAAATCCCATCTTGTATAATATTTTGTATATAAGTATTTGTATGGCGATTATCAACACAATAAAGATGACAACCATGCAGGACGCTGTTTATATCAAAAGCACTCATATCTATTAAAGAAGTTTTTCTTGATAACTCTTCACACCCCAAAAATAATATAAGTTCATCATGCTGATTAGGAGTGATCATGTCATCACAATACAGACTCGCAGTACTCATTGGATTAGAAAGGCTATTATCTTTCCCTGAGCATTGAAAATTGAAATGACCAACTTTATAGCAAAGTTCACAAATAAAAGGATAGTGGGCACAAACTTTTTCACCAAGATCATCAAGAGCTCTATTCCAAGTTCTAGTTTTTTCATTCCTATGATGGATACAATATTCTTCTTCAATTTGGCTCTTTTTACAAGGTCTAAGTACTCCACAAAAATTAACATGCTTATAAGAGATAGTATTTTCAGAAGTTTGAGCATGTTTATTACAATCATTAACAACAATATCATTTTTCATGCAAGTGTCTTTAAAAGGTTCATGATATAGGTCCCAATTTTCTTTAGGAACATTAATATGAGAAGCAAAGGCTCTACAACAATCAACAATAATTTGAGAATCAAGACCATATTTAGCACTAAGCTCTTGAAAAATAGCAGTTTCAATGAAGGACTTAATGCAATCATATTCATAGTTTATACCTGATTCTTTACCTTTGTCATTCTCCCAACCTTCAGTATTGTCTTGAATTTTCTCAAGAAGATCCCATCTAGTTTCAACCTTCTTACTTGTGAAAGAACCCCCTGAACAGGCATCTAGATAATTCTTGCAATCACCTGAAAGCCTTGCATAAAAATTAGTAACAATTATTTTCTTAGGAAGCTCATGGTTAGGACATTTAAGTATTAATGTTTTCAGCCTTCCCCAAGCTTGAGCAATGCTTTCTCCATCATGAGGCCAAAAATTAAAAATGTAATTCCTATCCAAATGCATTTCATAAGGAGGATAAAATTTAGAGTAAAAGAGATTTGCAAGCTCCTTCCACTCCAAATGATGAGGATCATCAAGTAGATCATACCACTCCCTTGCTTTGTCCTTAAGTGACAATGGAAATAATTTCTTCATGACATTTTCTCTTGATAAACCTGCAATCTTAAACAACTCACAAAGTTCTGTAAGTTTCAACAAGTGATCACTTGGACGGATTGTTCCATCCCCTGCATAACATTCATCCATAACCTTTTCAACAATTTTCATAGGTATTTTAAAAGGAATACTTTCAGTAGGTGGATTTAGAATATCACAAGCATGATTCGAATTATCACATATGGGAGACAAAGTATTATCAGAGCAAATTTTCTCCTCTAAAGCTGGGGAACTAAAAAGATCATTTTCATAAAAACTAGCTTCCCCAAGCTTAGACTTTTCCATAGCATTAGCAAAAATGATTTCCAAAGAACTAATACTAATTTTTTTGTTGTTTTCCATTAAGCCTAACTAGTGAAATTAAAAACAAGAAACAAAAAGATATAATTGCAGAATCTAAAGGAAATAACTTCGAGCACTCACACAACAGCAACAGTACTAGAAAATAGCTTAGTAGCCAGATGATGTGAGTACCTTTTACCTTACCTCCCCGGCAACGGCGCCAGAAAATAGCTTCGTTGCCGGATAGCTTTGTTGTTGGAGTGTGAGTGCCGCTTACCTTACCTCCCCGGCAACGGTGCCAGAAAATAGCTTCGTTGCCGGATAGCTTTGTTGTTGGAGTATGAGTGCCGCTTACCTTACCTCCCCGGCAACGGCGCCAGAAAATAGCTTGATGTCTACACACGCTTCTATTCTTGTAGACAGTGTTGGGCCTCCAAGAGCAGAGGTTTGTAGAACAGCAGCAAGTTTCCCTTAAGTGAATCACCCAAGGTTTATCGAACTCAGGGAGGTAGAGGTCAAAGGTATCCCTCTCAAGCAACCCTGCAATCACAATACAAAAAGTCTCTTGTGTCCCCAACACACCCAATACACTTGTCAGATGTATAGGTGCACTAGTTCGGCAAAGAGATAGTGAAATACAAGTAATATGGATGATTATAAGTAGTAATTGCAATCTGAAATAAAAATGGCAGCAAGCAAACATGTAGCAGAACTTGTTGTAAACGGTGTTTCAATGCTTAGAAACAAGGCCTAGGGATCATACTTTCACCAGTGGTCACTCTCAACAATGTAATCATAATTGAATATAAATATAAGCACTTCAATATACTACTCCAAAGTATTCTCCGGCTGGATAACGAACACTAATTCATTGTGTAGGAATGCAAAAGCACACCTCAAACATATATTCCCAAGTACTAATGAATACCCCACACTGGACCATGAGCATTCATAGGAGGTACTAACACACCACAATTTCATAGAGACATCCAACTCAAATAATAAATCAGTGAACAAGTATCTTGTGAAATATAGCCTAAAGACCCACACGGTGCACACACTGTCACCTTTACACACGTGGGACAAGGAGTCTCCGGAGATCACATAAATAAAGCCCACTTGAGTAGCACAACGGCATCTAGATTGCAAAGCTCATGATCACATATAGATCACATCATGGGAGAGAGAGATGAACCACATAGCTACCGGTAGAGCCCTTAGCCCCGAGGGAGAACTACTCCCTCCTCATCATGGGAGTCAGCAACAGCGATGAAGATGGTGGTGGAGTCGATGGAGATGGCTCCGGGGGCACTTCCCCATCCCGGCAGGGTGCCGGAACAGAGACTTCTGTCCCCCGAAACTTGTCGGCGATGGCGGCGGCGGCTCGGGTGTTTCTGTCGAATATGGCGTATCCTCCTAGGTTTTATGCGTCGGGGGCAATATATAGGCGAAGGGGCGGCGTCGGAGGCGGCTCGTGGGCCCCACACCACCTGGTGGCGCGGAAGGCATGGGTCCCGCGCCACCCTATGGTGTGGCCGGCCCACGGCCCTCCAGGTCCTCTCCTTCGGGCTCCGTGTAGTCCATTGAATTATAAGACTGCTGCTTTTTGTCCCGTCCAATTCCGAGAATATTTCCTTAAGTACTTTTCTGAAACGGGAAAACAGCAGAAAACAGGAACTGGCACTGTGGCATCTTGTTAATAGGTTAGTTCCATAAAATGCATAAAAATGCTATAAGATGTAAACAAAACATGTAGCAAATGGTATGAAAACAAGCATGGATCATAAGAAATTATAGATACGTTGGATACGTATCATTGGGAGCCTCCAATTGTGGAGTGTGACTCAACCTTGTTCGTCTCGGAGCTTTGGTAGCTACGAAGACATTGCCGGGAGCCACCAATTGAGTTGTGGTGTGTGCCCCGGCCTTGAAGCATCAAGTCTTGGCGGCTCGGTGCATTTGGTGAAGACCCTCCAACTTGTGGAGTGAGCTTCATCCTTGTAAAGGTTCTAGTTGTCAACCTCAACGGCAACATAGTGACAAGTGCCTCACCACATTGGTGGTAAGACACAACGGAGATACGGTGTGCCATATCAAGGCTACTCGGTGTTTCACTTTGGTGAACACCGCGCCGCTCCAACGGAGACTAGCTTCCTTTGGGAAGTGAACTTCGGGATAAATCATCGTCTCCAAGTGCCTCGGTATTTCTATACCAGAGCTTCTTACTTATGCTATTTACTTTGTGATAGACATCGAGCTTGAAGTTATATATCTTGCTATCACCTAGTTGATTATATTGCTTAGCATAAGTTGTTGGTGCACATAGGTAAACCTAGCTAGTTTAGGTTTTGGCTTGATAAATTAAACGTTAGTTTTATTCCGCATTAATTCAAGCCTTAACCGTAATATTTTTAAATCGCCTATTCACCCCCCCCCCCCCTCTAGGCGACATCCGTGTCCTTTCAACATGTGCCATGGAACATGATTTTGAGAAAGTGGTTAATATGAAGTTGTTTCTATGTTTGTTTGAGCAGTTGTTTGGTTTAAAGATTAATTTTCACAAAAGCAAAATTCTGTTTTGGTGAAGCTAATTAAGGATTTTTAAGATGAGTACTGATAAATCATTGGATGTGAGGTCTGATCCCTTCCTTTTAAATACTTAGGTATTCCCATTCACTATCGTACTCTTTTGAGCAAGGAGTAGAAAGTAGTCGAAGATCAATTTGAGTGAAAGTTGCATTGTTGGATGGGCAAGATGCTCTCATTTGGGGATCTTCTTGTCCTCATCAATTCAGTTCTTACTAGCCTACCAACATTCCAATTACCATTCTTTAAAATACCATAACGGTAAGGAAAATACTTTATTTCTGTCACTTCTTTTGGCAAAGTACAAAATTAAAGCGGAAGTATAGACTTACAAAATGGAATATCGTTTATAGACCACATATCAAGGGGGTTTGGGCATTGAGGTCCTCGAGATTAAACATAAAAGTTTACTCAGCAAATGGCTTTTAAACTTCTTCATGAGGATGGGGTGTGGCATGAGCTACTGACCAACAAATAATTAAGGGATAAGACGTTGTTTATGGAGACTAACATACTAGATTCCTACAAAAATATTTATGGAGACTAAAAGTACCTCTTAGGATTAAATATTTATGTGGTTTCTTCATAAGAAGGTGCTGATAACAAAAATAGAACCTTGCTAAATTTCGGTGGGATTTGCACAAATATGTATTTTCTGGCTTGGAAGAATCGGTCAAAAATCTTTTCATTTCATGTTCCTTGCAAAGACGATTTGGAGAGTTCTCCATTTCCCATTTAATGTTTCTCCTCCAATTAATGCCACTAATATGTTTGGTAGATGGTTGAATGGGGTAGATAAGAACAGGAAAGCTCGTGCATTAGAATTGACGTTTGCGCTATTCTTTGGGCAATTTGAAATTATCGTAATGATTTTTTTAAGAAGCCGAGAGGTGATCCTTTTTGCAGGTTATACACATGGCTACATACTAGATTCATCTTTGGTCTTTCCTCTTGCCGGTGGACCAGCGGGATTATATGGATTTCGGATGCATTCGGTTGATGACGGTCGTTCGGGCTATATTTAAACAGGGTGGATGACGGCATTCTAATCGCGTTTGGGATGTTTAGGTGTTGATGTCGTTACTTTCTATTTTCCTTGATTGATTCATGTAGCTACTTTATATGTGATATATGAGCTGTAATATCCTACTATATACTATATACTCTAAACTTAAAACTCAGTAATAAAGCAAGGTTGTGTGCATCACTCTGTATACATGTACGAGAATTTTGCGGGAAAAAAGAACCAAGGCAAAAGTTTAACCTGATGGAGTTGTCATTGTTCTTGACAGGGAGTGCCTGAAACAAGGTGCACGAGGGCTTGGATCGGTCCTCCTCCGGTTCATCCGCGGTGCCGATGACCCAGCGGTTGCTGCTACGGCTGCCGCTGTCCAGCGCCAGCACGGGCACCCAGTATTTGTTGTTGTAGCAGCACCGAACGTGCATGAGGCCTTCTTCTTCCTCCTCCAACCTTGGATCTGGTTCAAGCTAGAGTTGCTTCTTTTTTTTAGATAAGGGGGTGCGGATCCCCGGCCTCTGCATCAAAAAGATGCACACAGCCAACCGCAATTATTTAAGCATTCAAATTCTCTAGTTTTACAATCATGGATCGCATAAGGTGGCTACAAAGATCAGCCACTCAAAAAGAAGTTTACTAAACATCAATTCTTCTAGTATGTAGCCACCCAGCCCGGCTGAAGATAGCCCGCACGACCGTCAGCATACGGGTACATCCGGCATCCATAAGACCACGTTGCTCCACCGGTAGCAGGAATGACCATGAATGGATCCAGTAGCACGCCTTGTGAATAACCTGCAAGTAATGAGAAGAGTTTGTTTTGTTAAAGACAATATCATTTCTACAATTCCAAAGTGCCCACAAAATGGCCGCTACACCAATTCGAATGCGAGCCTTTGTCGCTCTATCTACCCCATTCAACCAGCTACCGAATAAGTTCGCAATACTAGTAGGCGGGTAGATATTAAAAGTAAAATGTACTAAACACCAAATGTCTCTAGCAAAAGTGCATTTGATAAATAGATGCTCGGCAGACTCATCCGCATCACAGAAGACACATTTCTTGCATCCTGTCCACCGCCGTTTAGCCAAATTGTCTTTTGTCAATAATTCCTTTCTATTAAGAAACCATAGAAAGATTTTAATCTTTAATGGTATCTTCAATTTCCATAGGTATTTCCGCAGGTACCTAGTATGGCCATTTAAAAGATCTTCATAATAAGATTTTACCGTAAAAAATCCATCATTAGTAAGAGACCATTTAAATTTGTCAGGGTTGTCCGTTAGAGTTATGCGCATCAATCTCTCTACTAGATGAAACCATTCCAATCTCCTTTGTCCTAGTAATGCCCGTCGAAAAGGGAGATTAATAGGAACCGCCCCAATAACATCAGCCACTGTGCTATGTTTATTCGAGGCAATGGCATATAACGATGGATACTCATTTTTTATGGACACCGGTCCTAACCAGGCATCCTCCCAAAACTGAACCTGCTCGCCATTCCCAATTAAGAATCTACCACGCTGGATGAACTCATCTTTTACCTTCATAATCCCTTTCCAAAAAGGTGAATCAAAAGGTTTAACTTGAACTTGAGATAACGCCTTATCTCCCAAGTATTTGTTGACTAAAATTTCTTTCCAGACCCCCTCCTCATTTAAAATTTTATAAAGCCACTTACTCAATAGGCATTTATTTTTAATCTCCAAAACCGCAATTCCCAAACCTCCTTGATCTTTCGGCCTGCATACTATATTCCACTTCGTGACTCTATACTTTCTTTTAAGTTGATCACTTTGCCAAAAACACCAGGAACGGTAGTGATCTAATCTTTTCCGAACCCCTTTAGGTATTTCAAAAAAGGAGAGTAGAAACATTGGCAAGCTTGTTAGTACCGAATTTATTAACACAAGACGGTCCCCGTAAGACAACATCTTGGCTACCCAGGCTGCCAATTTCCTCTCAAACCGATCTTCGACTATTTTCCACTCTTTGTTCAGTAGTTCACGATGGTGAATCGGAATTCCCAAGTATCTAAACGGAAGCGATCCTAGTTCACAACCGAAAATACGGCGGTACTCCTCCTGATCATTTTTAGCTTTCCCAAAGCAATACAGTTCGCTCTTATGAAAATTGATTTTTAACCCTGATAGTTGTTCAAAAAAGGCCAGAATCAATTTCATGTTCACAGCCTTCGCAATGTCGTGTTCAAGAAATAAAATCGTATCATCTGCATATTGGAGAATTGACACCCCACCTTCAACTAGATGCGGTACAAGCCCCCCCACTTGGCCATCCTCCTTTGCACGAGAAATTAAGATGGCCAACATATCTACCACTAAGTTAAAGAGTAAAGGAGATAACGGATCCCCTTGTCGCAGTCCTTTGAGAGTTTGGAAGTAATGACCGATATCATCATTCACACGAATTCCAACACTCCCACCCTGGACAAACCTCGCAATCCATGCACACCATTGCGGTGCAAACCCTTTCATTCTTAAAGTTTGTTGTAAAAAGGACCACTTAACCTTATCATACGCCTTCTCGAAGTCAATTTTAAAGAGAACCCCATCCAATTTTTTTCTCTGCATTTCGTGAATCGTTTCGTGTAGAACAACCACCCCCTCAAGAATATTACGTCCAGGGATAAATGCTGTTTGAGTTGGTCGAATTACCCTACTCGCAATAGAGGTGACTCTGTTCGTGCCAACTTTTGTGAAAATTTTGAAACTAACATTCAATAAACAAATAGGCCGATATTGCTCAATTCGACTAGCATCCTCCTTTTTAGGCAGCAAGGTGATTATACCAAAGTTTAGTTTATAAAGAGGCAAGTCTCCCGTACGCAATTGGGTAAACATTGCCATTAGATCAACTTTGATAATATGCCAACATTTCTGGTAAAACTCCGCAGGAAACTAGGGCTGGAATTAAAACTCGAAACTCGCGAGTTAAACGAGTAACTCGTGACTCGGCTCGGCTCGGCTCGAACTCGGTGTCCAACGAGTCGAGCCGAGTTGTAGATTTGACCTCGTTTGTTGACCAAGTTAAACGAGTCGAGTTACGAGTTACTCGTTTAGCTCGTTAAACTCGTTCAACTACGAAGTTTGGAATTTTCCATATATTAATGCCAAATACCTAGTATATTTTGCATAGATAATTGACTAGAACTTACATCTTTTAGCATTAATCTACCATATGACTAGAGATGTGCAATTGTAAAAGGATAATCATTGTTTTAGTACTAAGTTAATAGAAGAATTACTATTTTTAATCATATGTACTCCTATTTAAATATTTAGAATTAGTAAAACGAGCTAAATGAGCTACTCGCGAGCTTAACGAGTCGAGCCGAGTTTGATATATAAACTCGTCCTGTTAAATAAGCCGAGCCGAGCTAACTCGTTGTTTTAACGAGATTGAACGAGTCGAGCCGAGCTGGCTCGGCTCGGCTCGAATTCCAGCCCTACAGGAAACTCATCCGGTCCTGGGGCTTTATTATGTTCCATTTGTTTAATCGCCTCAAATACTTCATTCTCTGTAAAAGCCTGAGTTAAAATTTCATTTTCCTCTTGGGAAATTTGGGGCATATCATGAGTTACCGCCTCATCAAGATCAAAGTTATTGTTGGCCGGCGCCCCAAACAATTTTTTGTAGTATTCAGAGATATAAGTCTTTAAGTTTTCATGTCCAACTATTGTACCTTGATCTTGCTCTAGTTGAAGAATTCTATTTTTCCTATGTTTTCCATTTGCAATTATGTGAAAGTATCTCGTATTACTCCCACTTTCCAGAATATATTTCACTTTTGCTCGCTGAGCCCATTTAGATTCCTCGTCACGTCTTAATTTTGCTAGGCTATCATCAGCTTCCCTCTTAGCAGCCCGCTCGGCTACCGTCAAGGGAGTAGTCTCAGCTTTAATATCTAACTCATTAATTAACAAGATCAATTTATCTCTCAATTTTTTATATTGTCCACACAAATCTTTGGCCCAGCCCCTAAGAAATTGGCGCAAATGTCTTATCTTGTTTTGCCATCGTTCGACAGGAGTATTGCCCGTTTGGACCGCATGCCACTCCCGAGCAATCATGTCATAGAAACCATCTTGCCTAAACCAAGAAAGTTCGAATGAAAATTTACTACAATTACCCGCGAGAGCCTGATCCCCTGTATCTAACAACAGCGGCGTATGATCTGACCCTGCACGGTTTAGAGCCTGAATCGTGACTAGAGGAAATTTATTCTCCCAATCGACAGTAGCCAAAAAACGATCCAACTTCTCATATGTTGGTGTATCTCGTCTACTTGCCCAAGTGTACTGCCGTCCAGACATTTTCAAGTCTTTCAAACTTAAGCTTTCAATTATAGCATTGAAAATAGTGGGCCACCTAGCGTTAAAATTTGAATTATTTTTCTCGTCTTGTCTCCTAATAATGTTGAAATCACCCCCCCCCCCCCCCACCAACATTGGTATAGTTTCCCCTTCACAAATTCTTACCATTTCCGCTAAAAACTCCGGCTTTTTTTCATCTTGAGCCGCACCATAAACCACTACCAACGCCCAGCGGAACCCATCTGTTTTTAATGTCAAATGTAACTTAACGCAAAAGTCACCTGAGACAACATTTTGCACTGCCACCGTTGCATTGTTAAAACCTAACAACATACCACCGGACCTCCCGTGTGGAGGTATGCAGTACCATGTAAAATCCAAGCCCGCAGCCAAAAAATTAAGAAAAGGCGTTGCGAATGACGATCTACCTGTCTCTATAATTCCCATAAAATCAAGTTTATGTTCCCTAACAAGCTCATTAACAGCCAAGTGCTTTGCAGTGTCCCCAAACCCATCCGAGTTCCAAATTATACCTTTCATATCAGAGTTTAAAAAATTTGCTTAATCTAACACTCCTCCTAACCGCACGGTGAGAGTGTATATTTTTCTTACCCCTCAATTTTATTGATGCCAAAGTTTCATTAAGATCCGCATGATCATCCGAAAACTCAGCCTCATCATCATCAAGATCCTCGCAAAGGTTGATGGCTCTTTTTAGAACCAAACTAGACTCGCAATCCTCAGAAACCGGAGGTAAAGAATTTTTAAGAAAAATGACCTCCCTTTCTTTTTCTACTTCCAAAATACCCTGAATTGAAGCCACTACTTGCTCCTCATTTTTTCCTAGAGAAATTCCCAACCTATCCGCCCTACGTTTAATTTCAGAATTGGATAACGAGCATACTGAAAACTTGGAATGCAAATTGTTACCTGTTGGGGAGCCGTACGCCTTATGAGAAGTAAGGTCCATCGCACGCTGAAGTTGAGGAAGAGCCGCATTTTCCTGCTCCCTCAATCTCAGACTTGACCTCACGTCCACCTCATACATCCCCCCAAAAGCCAGCATATCTTTCTCCGAAGGTCTTGCCCGCAGAGCGCTTGTATCCTCGTTAACCTGAGGCTGCGAAGCCGCCACATTGCCAAAGCGATACAGATACATACCTCCATCCACCTCCAGAGGTGAGACCGGAGACATTGATCCGATAGGAGTTGCTAACAGATGCGAAGTGCCACTCGCAAGACCCTTCTCCAACCCTTTGCCACGCTCAGAACCAGCATCAACATGAGTCACACAGACTCTCTCGCTGCCATCCGATAAAACTGCCGCATTATCGCATGTGCTACAGGTACCAACAGCGGGAGATCCCGGCACAGCTACGACGGCAAGGCTCTTGCTGCAATCAGAGAAACCCTCGGAGTCACTTCCGCAACCATGACCATCTGCAACCAAACCATCACCCGGACTGCTCGGAATCAGCGAAAGAAGCTCCTGTTTAGCAGCCTTGATTTGCTTCTGCATCATAGGGGAGAAGACCACTCCCGATGCCTTCTCTTGCATGGAATCTGGTGCCGCAGCACCCATGTTGTCATTCCCACCTAAATCTTTTGTGGACTCATCCATGACCATATCATCTGTGGTTTTGTTCTCCTGGTCCCTCTCAGTCGTTTTTTGATTATCCGACTCCTCATTAGCGCTATCCTCATCATCATCACCCGGATGTGGTGATCTTGGATCATCATTCTCATGATCACCAACATCAACTGGATTTTCTACTTTAAACTTTAACCGATAGAACCCATCCTTTATAAAAACTGGCCAACTTGCTGGAATAAGAGTGAAATCAACACAGCCCACGAGGATACGCAGCACCCCATGTTTGCGAGTGAATTTCATATCAACTTTGATTGTTTTACCGAACAAAGAACCCAAACTCCAAAGGGAAAGAAAATCCCCTGTAATCTTGGGAGGAATACCATACACTCGAATCCATTTTTGAGGTAACATCTCCATAGGTTCCACCGTGGCAACCCAAGGGACCACCGTAATCTCACACTTATGATTAGGCACCCTGCATGCCCCCAAAACAGCAAGCCTTTCAAGTTCACTCTTAGAAGGAAACGGTACCTTGAAGACATTATGCCCAACCTGTTGAACGTCCCAATGGAATTGATCCGCAGGAACCAAACGCTGCAGTTGAGTCACAATTTGAGGAATTGAAAGCTCACCGCAGGTGACTGTCAACCTAGCCAAACGAACGTTGTCAATCTTTGGTTTATAAGAATCAGAAGTAGGCTGCTCATAAAACATAAGGCCCTCACTCAACAACCCATGCACAATCACTTGTGGTTTTGGCGCAGTCAGCAAGGGACACACCTCCGACGCATGTTCCTTGCTCTCACAAATATCGCACACCTCAACTGAGCACTCTTTGCCATGGTGTCCAGGTCCATCACATCTATAACATCGCGTCTTATAACCTGTTTTTGCCTTCTTGGCTGCGGTAACAACAGGCCCATCCTGTCCAACAACTCCACCACGAAGACGATCACCCCCGGTCTGCTGAGTATTTGCAACCACAAGCGATGAGGTCGCATTCCCCACCGGTGTGGCACCCTTAGCCAACAATTCAGCCGCCGTCGCCGACTGTCCAATCTGCGTCGTAGCAATAGACGCAGTCCCCTGCGCGGCAGCTGCCGCAGGAGATCTAAGGGCCTCCGTAACCTTGCTCACAATCTTAGATAGAACCTCCTCAGACAGGCCCGGGAGATTGGCATTCGCACCTGCATATCCCCCTCCCTGGTTACCACGAAACTGTGTTGATCTACCTCCATTATTCCCCCGAAACTGATAAGAACGATTATAGTTATACTGCCGCTGCTGCTGACCGCCATTAGCAAAACCTGAGCCTTCATTATAGCTACCAAAATTCGCATGAAATCCTTGTTGCCGATACTCGTTGTTACCTGCCGTGCCACTAGACCCACCAACCTCAAACTGGCTCTGCCGATGATCCTGACCTGCAGCACCAGTCGACCCACTCGCCGGTGATCCGCGCCACCCTACCGCACCACCACGGAACGGAGG
Source organism: Puccinellia tenuiflora (assembly GCA_012064385.1). Taxonomy (NCBI): domain Eukaryota; kingdom Viridiplantae; phylum Streptophyta; class Magnoliopsida; order Poales; family Poaceae; genus Puccinellia; species Puccinellia tenuiflora. The sequence goes on from QRDG01001174.1 coordinate 14,805, forward strand.
ACCGTTTCCGCCATAGCCATGACCGGCGTTGAAGCTGCCGTAGCCCCGAGCCGGAGGAATACCACGCCCATCCCCAGCACCCCCTCGGCCACCGTCGTTGCTCGCCATGACAGTACGATCGCCTGGCGGCCGAAAAGAGGATACTGTGTTGATAAACCCTAAACTCGAGCACAGACCGTGCCTACGTTTCAGATTAATCCGTCCACACGGTTGCCCCGGTGCACGAACAGGATGGGCCGCAAACCCTCCCGTGCAACCCCTTCGCTTACCCAAACAAAAACCAGGAAGTCGGCCCGCATGGCCTGTTCGATTTTTTTTTGAATTTGAATTCACGGATCCGCAATTTCCGTTACTCGTCCCCGACGCCGGCGACGCATCACCGGCGCGGCTACGTCGTCGACGTGAAGCCATTTTCCAGCCCCCAGTGCCATCATCGGTCGAAACCGATGGAGCCATCACCGGCAACTTGAGCTGGAACGATTTTCCATACGGCAAACGCAAGGCCGCAGTCCGCAACCTACCTCCAGATAACTCAGAATCTGGGGTCACACCCACCTTCTCCGGCGAGAGCAAGTTCATCGCAAGAGCAGCATACCTTTGGGCTTGCCGCCTGACGACTCGCTTCTCCTCTCTGGAACGACGATCGACCATGGAAGTCCTCACCTCCGGCGTTGGCGATCGACATAGATACCTAAACGTACCTGAGTCGCCCTCCGCTCTTTCCATCTCTTCGCCCACTGCTCCGCCTTCCTCCTCACCGGCAGACGATTCCCGGCCATCGCCGCCGAAGTCGTCGGCCAACGCCCAGAATCGCCCTTGGTTCGCCTCCAACGGGACTCCGCAAGTTACGGAGCCCATCCTCGCTCCTATACTTGCACTTGGAGCATCTTGTGTCCTAGAGTTGCTTCTGTGACTACAACAATTGGTAGTAGTACATATCTAACCATCCAAGATACTTGATGCTTCTTCCTGATTAGTAGTAGATTATTCATGATGAAATTTAGCAAATTATTGAAGGCAAGTGAATTCAAAGGCAACTCTTTCATTGTAAATATTATTTTTAGAGTCATTTTACGGTGCATCGTACTACACTATTTGGCGTGTAGTATATAGAAGATCGAACAGTTAAAATCAATTGAGCCATATTTGGGCCAAAGGATAACTTGGTAATTTCTTTAAGGGTGAAATCGTTTTTCCGTAGACGCAAACGAGGGCCGGTGCACGCGCTCGCCTCCTTCATGGACGACTCAAGGTGCGCTAGCCTCCCCTTCGCCTGCTCCAGCTCTGATTCCCACCAGGGAGAAAAGCAGCCGTCCGGCCGCGTCATAAGATAGGACTAGCTAAATGCCCGTGCGTTGCCACGGGTCAAAACAAAAATCTTTTAACGGTGTTGACCAAACAGTTGTTGTATCTTGTGAGAGAGTTCGGCTAGTGTGACACTGTATGAACATCAGATGAGACCCTTCCTAATGAAAAATCGTACAACTATATGGGCCTTATAATTGATAGTTGTTTCTAATATGCTTCGGATATTACAATGTTTCACCTTGCATACATCATGCTTTTGTGCTACTGAACAAAATATAAGAGATGCAAAAAGTACAAAATAAATCATGTCTACTATCTGCAGCTCTACATATCACTCCTTCAAATGAAACTGATATTCATTGCTTGCAGCAGCATCACATATCAAAAAATAGATGGACATGTAGCCCCTTTCCTGTCCTGGTGATCCTTCTTTATCCATGTATGACAACGTAACCTTGCCAGTTTGAACCTCTTATCAGTTAGAACTGTAATAATGATGCCCAGGAAGCTGGGAGATACAAATAATCCAAGCTAATGCAAACCGCAGAAATGCCAGTCATATTAAAACACTTACGAAGACATCAAGGACACTCTTGTTTTATAAATTCCTATATTGCGCGAAGTTCACACAAAAATAAATCATCAGTAGAATCTTAAACTTTACTTCCTCGGTTTGTCATCGGAGTACTTGAGATCTAACATGAAAGTTTGGAGGCCTCGCTGCGCCGACAGAATATATGCTATAGATGAATAACTGATGTGGCAGTTTAACAAATAAATGGTCAAGTTAAATAATGGATTACCCTTTAACTCATTCTTAAGAAGCGTGAGAAATATTAAAGCCCAATTTCTGACTGTTGAAAAATATCCTGCAAACAGCACAGGGATCAGTTGAATAAGAAACAAACAAAAGTTCCTATATCACTGCAAATAGCAAGAAAACAGAGTATTATCCGGCAGCGCCCATTATCGAAGACGTCAAAATCTATTGTTTGTGTTCTTAGCACCCCTTGTAACAAGATTCTGTGACACGTAACAACATTTGTCCCTCTACATTCGAAATTAGTGTCCCGGTGGGGTCGAATATACCTCGTTCATTCATACATGTGTGCCTGCCACGCCCCTTATTTCTTACAGTTTAAAGAAAACATACCAACCTTGTCTTCTAGTGATAGAAGCCTAAGTTGAGAAACACCTATTATTTATGTTGAACAAAACAAATTGCCATCACTAATGCACTGGATGAATCGGTCATTTATGTAATTAGTACATTGAATGGATATAAAAATAGTAGGCCAGGTTGGTGACATGCTTGCTCTATGGTTCATAACAGATATAAAAATAGTAGGCCAGTAGTCACCTACACTGCTTACCAGAGACATTCGCTAACGAAAGGGGCCTCAACTTTGCACTACGGGACTTTGAGTGTTCCTGTTCCTGAAATTTACATCCACATGTGTTATGTGTCGGGATGATTTTCTGTTGAGAAGACCTGTTTCTTTAAATCTCCAAACAGAACCTGATTTGGCAAGGCACCAAAATACATGATTGCCAGGCTTGCAAGTTTTATGACATAATGTGTGAAAACAGCACTATATTGTACAATGTACTCTTTAATGACCGCTCATGTATCTGGCTCTAGTAATAATTTTCGACATAGCCATGTACTTATATGCCAACTCTGGCTCTAGTAATTACAATTGTGTTAGTGTGCTTGAGAAACAAATAATGTTACTAAAAAAATAATGAAAAATGGCACATGATATTCTAGTCCTCTCATGGAGCTCATCCACTTGATCAGTCATTTTGTCATCCTCATTCTCAAGGGTATAATTTTATTTTTCTCCGCCCTTTACAAAGCTTTGCGATTATAGTAAGTCGTGTCTCATTCACTCTCTTTAACAACTCCACTCGTGAAAGTTTTTGCCCAAAAATATTGCATTGTGAAGAAGCTCATTTGTCTGCAATAATCCTATTTTCATTCTGCATAGAAGCCTTATCAATCCTACTTAGAACTTCAATTCTTCGAATCACTTGTTCAAGCTTTTGATGAATATGACCAAAGCCACGGACGGCGGTCCCGGAAGGTGGTGTTGACGACGAGGGTGTCAGGGCTGAGTGGCAGCGGCGGCATCAGCGGTTGTCTTTTAGGCCGGGGCGGCGGCCCCGGATGTTGGTGCGGCGGCCGTGGTCTGCGAGCGGTTTACCCGGTGCAGCTGGGGCTGCGGGTGGCTGACTTGTGCGGCGTCGTGGCTCGTGTGCGAGCGGTGGTACGTCGGGATGGCGATCCCGGAAGGTGGTGTTGGCAGTCTGCTCGGCGTGGCAGGATGGCTGGCTGTTGGGGCCGCCGCCCCGAGCGATGTTGTGGGCGTCTGGGTTGGCTTCTTCATCTTCGCCTGAGCGTCCCGTGTCTGCACCTCCCATTGTAGTCACGGCGTCTTCTCTCTGGCGGTGGTGCTTGGCCTTCTCGAGGTTGTGTGGGCTCTGCCCCGTGGTGTTGCGTTATGTTGTATGGTTTTTGTCCGGTTTCTTCCACTAATAAACCGGGCACCTTCTTCTTAATTAATGGAAACGGCAAAGCTTTTGCCTTCGGTTTAAAAAAAACAATAAAAACACAGTGGCAGATATTAATTAATAGCTTAGAAAAATTCAGTACAATCTGTTTAGCAGAAATTAAGAACCGTTATGGATCCAAAAACTCTGAAGAAATTTCAGTCAGTTGTTCTTTATAACACAGGGTTATAATTGTAGTCAGTTGAACTGCTTTGAAGTTTTGTCTTTTGAAAAATAAGATACTTGGAATTAAATCAGTTTTTGCTATACAAAATCAAGCGTGGCTGCTATTCGGATGCATGCGCGGTCGAGAAGGAAACAGGGCAATGAGAAGGGACGCTCACCTTGGTCGAACAACAGTATTCACCGCGGACGCCACACTTGGTGCCCATCTACAAACATAACTTCCAAGCTGTATATATATACAATACCAAAATTGTTGGTGTCGTGGAAATTAACTATATGAACAAAAATCCTTTTCAGAAAAAGTGCATAAAATAGAAGCAGGTTGCGTCCATAGAGATAATCGAACGAACCCAGTGATGCGTAATGTTACCTGCTTCCTTGCTCCGACTCCATAGATCAGAATCCCACTTGACTCGAGAAGACCAAGAGAAGTTGTCGACTGGAATGTAGAGAGGAGACCAACATCCAAGAACTTTTCTCACTGGCCAGATAAAACCCAGCCTCTCTCTCTCCAACCAACCGTACCTTGACAAGAAGAATGGAGAGCGGGCTGGGGAAGAAGCGAGTACTGCACAACAAATACAGTGTTAGTGAATGCAGTATTAATGATTTAACAAATCTGTAATAGCTTGGACAGTGGCAAAGACAGAGCGTTCGTGTGTTGACAGAAGAAGACATTCAAAGGGAGGTCGAAGAGCAGTACTGATATCTAGCAGTCTGATTCAAAATAGTCAACCTATTCATGGCTATATCACAGATCCACATCAAGAATCCAACTATCTGAAACCGCATCCAGATCATCAAGTATCATCTTAAAAAGAACACAAAGGATTAAGTTAGAAGTGGATCAAACCATTCAGATCTAATTAATCATTTCTTGATCCGTCCTTCACTACCCCAAGGTTCCAGCGCTAGACTGATTGACTGCTGAGGAGGGTCGTGAGTTGCGACGTGGGGTGGCGTGGATCTGGACCGGCCAGTCGATCTGGGGGTGCGGGGTGCAGTTGGCTGCGCATGACGGGAGCGACGTGGGTCGCCGGGGCGGCGGTTCTTCTTGTCGTCCCTGGTGCGAACGGGAGTGGCGTGCGCGTGTCAGACGGAGGGGAGGAGGACGAGGAGTTGTCCAAGGAGGCGTGCACCAGCGAGATCAGCGGGCCGATGTGGTACGGTGCTATCGGTGTGTATGGATCTAATGTGGTGCTTGGGCTCGGAGGACGTCGACTGCTGCTCCATGCCCGACCATCTGGGCGAACCGGCCGAGGTGGAATTGGTCGTCGACAGTGAAAGGTGGTGGGGGAGATGGAGAGGATGGCGATGCTGGAGAGGACGGGAGAGGGGTTCTTTTCGCTGCGGGGTGAGCGGCGGCGCCGAGCGAAATCTGTGGGTGAGCGTGCGAGTGGGATGTCGGTAGCGTTTACTTGTTCCATGCGGTCCCACTTGTCGGCGCTAAAATTCCTTCGAGGCGTGCGATGAAGAGAGTTGACGAAAGGAGGCTGAACGCGTGAGAGGGCAGAATGAGGAACATTATTTTCTTTTTAAGTAGTACAGATAGAGATAGAGATAGAAATAGTGTTACGATCGGTTTTCTGTTTTTATGTGTAATGCCTAAAATACCCCTTGGACTCAAATGTACTACCAAAAAACTGGCGTAGTATTTTGTATCTAAGCCGTCCGATCAGCTCACTTGAACGGCCCATATTGCGTTGATGCACTGTAGAACATCTCTATTTTTATATGTCGTACTGCTCCGGGACATAGGTGCTTCAGTTATAAGCTCCCGTCGCAACGCACGGACACCTTTGCTAGTATTAGTAGTCTACTAAGCAATAGTAGCTAAGAACAAAATGACAGTTTCATGTATTGCTAGAAACCACGAGTTTGCAAGAGGTAATGTTATAACTGTTCTTAGCTTCCACTCATGCAAACTCGTAACGCGGGTGATCTGAAGAACTTACGCGCATGCGAACACAAGACAAGCGATTTGTGCCGCACAAATACTGCGGCTTTTCTTCACTCTTTTATTTCATTCTGGGAGCAAAGCTCACCATTACAATACATAACAACCCTTCGCCAACCGCATCTTGATTTGATCGTGCCATCCCACGATCTGAAGCTAAAGGCCAGACAACCGACTCGACGTGAACGTGCACGTCTCAGGCTTACATGACATGACATAAAACAAACATGCATGCTGCTACGAAGTACGACTCCGTGCAGCTTGACGATAAAAAACAAGATTATTCCGAAAGCAAACATAATAAAAAAGCATTAGCTAGAGCTTACACATCAGCAGTATTCGCCTCTAGCTTTCCATCCGTGACAGTGATGTGGAAATCATAGTTATTGGTAACAGTATAGATGCCATCGTTGTGGATGGTAGTAACTGTATCTCCATTGGTGAGAACATCTGTTTGCTTGTATGAGTAGGGAACATCAGAGGAAGCTCGCGTTGCAGCAAAATTTCCTGTGAGCGTAGTCCCCGGAGGAATAGAATACTCCTCTGTTATCGTTGCTTCGTCTGTACTAGTTTCAGCTGTTGTCCGACCCTCTGATGTAGTGGATTCAGCGGAAATTGTAACTTCTCCAGATACTATCATTGGTGTCCCGCTAGTTTTAAATTTGTTCTTGTGATGGATGCCTATCTTGGATGAAACACTGGTACGCCATTTACTAACCATTTCTACTTTCTTGGTGAAAGAAAATGTGGCTTTGAACTCTCTGCTGGTTTTGTTGGTGCGAGTAGTACTGACAACATTGAGAATCTGTTTGTTATAAATCCTTGCTTCATCCAAGTGGAACTTGACATCACTAATCTCAGAGCTAAATACTGGCTCTTCCAACTTCAGCTTTGCCCATTGCGATATGGAATCATCGCATGCGTTGAGGTAGCTTGTCCTCCTCCCACCATTAGTCAACCTTTTGCAAAATTTGTTGTTGCCCAGATTCCGCAGTGCAACGAAACCGTCCCCAGTGACCACCTCAAATAATGAGCTACGGTCGTTCTTGTCTTCCATGTCCCCATCACTCACAATCCAACCAGCCGAGTCGCACTTCCAAACACCCCCCTTGCTGGAAGTTATACGGACAGTTCCGTCATCGTTGGTGAAAGTAGTGAACATCACACTTGCATGTCCTAAATCTTCTGTGTGAAATTGAAAATATTTTTGACGTACCATGCTTCTAGCAATTTTGAAGGAAACTACCAAGGAACCCAGTCCAAGAATATCCATGGCCAGGGGTGTGTTCGCTTTGTCGGTCACCATGAAGTCATCCCTGAGGTCCTTTGTGCCGAGGTACTTGCCGTTGTCGCCTTTGAAAGCAACATGCTTAGGCAATTCCTTGTTTCCTGACAAACCAACTACAGTAAAATTGTTGCAAGTGTTTTCTTGATCATCTCCGTGGTCTTGTAGTTGCAAGTAGGTTTTATTACCAATGGACACGACACAAGCAATTTTCCGTAGGCCGGGATGGAGGAACCTGTTATTTTTGTATAATAAAATAAGCAGATAACTGTAAGATCTGACAAACTTAGGTTCCCGTACTATATATACAGAGGAAAGATCAAGTTTTGCTTCGACGCACACCACTTAGAAAAGTTCATAATTTAGACTCGCCAAAGTTGCGTGCAAATTCTCTCTCCCATGTGCTTTTCAATATTGTACCGGATATGCTTGCCATACTTACTGAAAGGGCAAAGGATCGATGATGGTCAAGTTGGGAGTTTAGTGTCGCACCTTGTGGAAAGAGGGATTTATATTCTTCACTATGTTGATGATATTATCATTTTCTTGGAACATGATTTTGAGAAAGCGGTTAATATGAAGTTGATTCGATGTTTATTTGAGCGGTTGTTTGGTTTAAAGCTAATTTTCACAAAAGCAATTTGTCTTGGTGAAGCTAAGGATTTTCAAGATGAGTACCGACAAATCTTTGGATGTGAGGTCGGATCTCTTCCTTTTAAATACTTAGGTATTCCCATTCACTATCGTACTCTTTTGAACAAGGAGTGGAAAGTAGTCGAATATCGGTTTGAGTGAAAGCTGGTTTGTTGCATGGGCAAGATGCTCTCATATGGGGATCTTCTTTTCCTCGTCAATTCAGTTCTCACTAGCCTACCAATGTTCTAATTATTGTTCTATAAAATACCCAAACGGGTAAGGAAAATACTTATTTCTATCGCTCTCGCTTCTTTTCTAAATTAAAGTGAAAGTTTAGACTTACAAAATAGTTTTTTTTGTAGGCCAAAGATCAAGTGGGTTTGGGCATTAGGGTCCTCGAGATTAAAAATAAAAGTTCACTCAGCAAATGGCTTTTAAAACTTCTTCATGAGGATGGGGTGTGACATGAGCTATTGACCTACAAATAATTAAGAGATAAGACATTATCTCAAGTTAAAGCTAAGCCCACCGACTCACTCGTTTGGAAGGGGTTGATGAAGGTGAAGGATGATTTTTTTAAATGCGGTTCTTTTATCGTTGGTGATGGCAAAGGTATATGTTTCTAGAAAGATCCATGTCTTGGTGGAACCTCTCTATCATTGTGGTACCCAATTTTAAATAATATTGTGAGACAAAAATATGTGAGTGTCTTCGACGTTTATCCTATAACCCATTGATTGTTGAGTCCAAGAGAAACTTAACCGGAGATAAATGGGTTGCTTGGCTCCACCTTGTAGAGACACTAATGAATGTTTCCCCCAATAATGAAGTCGATGTTGTTAGATGGAACCTAACAAGCTCAGGTGATTTTACGGTTGAATCCTCTTAAGATTAAAATATTTATGTGGTTTCTTCATAAGAAGGTACTGTTAACAAAATATAACCTTGCAAAATTTAGGTAGGTTGGTTGCACAAAATGTTTTTTTTTTGTGACTTGGAATGAACATCTTTTCATTTCGTGTTCTTTTTCAAAGATGATTTGGAGAGTTCTCCAGTTCACTTTCAATGTTTCTCCTCCAACTAATGTCACTAATATGTTTGGTACATGGTTGAATGGGGTATATAAGAACACGAAAGCTCGCATTAGAATTGGCGTTTGCATTATTTTTTGGGAAATTTGGAATTATCGTAATGATTTATTTTAACAAGTCAAGAGGTTATCCTTTTTTGCAGGTCATGCACATGGTTACGTACTAGATTCATCTTTGGTATTTCCTCTTGATAGTGGACCAACGAGATCATATGGATTTTGGATGTATTCGGTTAATGACGGTAGTTCGGGCTATATTCAACTAGGGTGGCTGTCGGCATTTTAATCGCCTTTGAGATGTTTAGATGTAGATGTCGTTACTTTCTATTTTTCCGTCATTGATTCATGTAGCCAATGTATATTTGATCCGTGAGCTGTAATATCCTATTATATACTCTAAATTTATAACTCAGTAATAAAGTAAGGTTGTGTGCATCACTCTGATGTAGAGGTTGGAAAATCCCCCATTAAAAAAAACGTTTTCATGAATCTTTCGGCTCAGTGAAAACATGTTTAAAATACCCAATAGTTCTAACTTTTCATCTTTAAAATATAAAAATGTAATAAGTTCATTTTAGAATGATTACAAATATCGTGATTTTTAATTTTGATGAATTAATTTTTGACGTGTGAATTTTATACTGTATTCATGTTGGAGTCGTAAAAATGAAATTATGGAGATGTCCTCTAGAAAAAAGTGGACCGTCCAACAAGCTTTGCATAACTACGCTTGGATCGGTAACATTGCCCTGATTGAGGATTGGAGCATGCTCCACCTCCACCAATTTGTCAATCTTTGGATCCAACTTCAACAAGTGCACCTCGACGATGATATGGAAGACGACATTGTTTGGAACCTTTCGGCGGATGGCAACTACTCTATAAAATCCAGAAATCCATTTTGGAACCCAGGCACATATGCACCCGGTATTTGAAAAGCGAAGTTTGAAATGTCAAAAAATTCTGAAATAAATATTTCGCGGATACAACTTCACATTTTATGTGTTCTATGAAGTCGTTTCGTGAAGGTTCGACATTTTTTGTGACCCGTGTAAAAAAGACAAAAAAATATCTCGTGAAAAGGCTTATTTTAACACCATTTTTTTCTTTTTTACATAGACCATACAAAAGATCTACAAGCGGACATTTTTTACAATTTTTTTGATAATTCGGAACATGTCAAAAATAGTTTTTAAAACGCCATCCCCACCTACAAAGTGCTATTCATCGGAGCCACCTCCACTCTCATGAAATGGACCATTTGGAAAGTTTGCAAGCCCCCCCCCCCCCCCCCCCCCCCCAAAAAAAAAACAAATCAAGTTTTTTGGCATGGCTTTCTACTCAAAATAGGCTATGGATGGCAGACTGGTTAGAGAAGCGTGGTTGGCCCAATTGTGGCCTTTGCCCTCTTTGCAAAACGGTTCCCGAGTCGGCCGCACACCTCCTTGCCCATTGCTGGTTCACCACGCGGATTTAGGGCATTTTGAAGCATTGGCTTGGCCTCCTCAAACTTTCTTCCCACACTTGCAATGGTGGATCCACATGTCCAATGACACCATGGCTAACCGGAAGGCAATGGCCTCTCTCACACTCCTCATTTCTTGGGAGATTTGGAATGAGCGTAATGTTCGCGTGTTTCATAACAAGCACACCTCAACGATTTCGGTTCTTGAGAAGATTAAATTTGAGGAAAGATTATGGGCTGGGCTACTGCGGGAGCTAAGCGGTTGGGCAAAATAATGCCGAGTGATCGGTTGTAAAAAAATTCGTTGTTGAACTTCATGTGCGAGTTCCTTCTTAATTAATAGATTGGAAAAATGTTTTTGCCCCCATTTCGAAAAAAAAAATAAAATTATGGTATCCCTAAGTCCTATATAGATATTTGTTCTTTAGTGTATCGAAACAACTTGAAGTTGACAAAAAAATCTAGCTCAGGATTGTAAATTTTGAGAAGCAAAATCTAGAAACTTAAATTTGGGGCTAATGGGGTATTGAAACATCTGAACATAACTATATGTTGATGCGGAAAGTCAGGAAAGGTACCCGAGCTACATATAGCTTGTTATTTTCAAAAATTTCAAATCTATACTTTTATGTTTCAGAAAATTCGTAAAACATTTCTAGGTGTATATTATGTTGAGATATAGAACTGTGCAAAATTTCAGTGCAAAATTCATACTCCCTCCGATCCATAATAAGTGTCACAGTTTTGAACTAACTCCAGTTCAAAACTGCGACACTTATTTTAGATCAGAGCGAGTATTATTTAAGGCTACACAAAAAAGATAAATCTGGTAAAATTTCAAAATCTCGAAACTGTGTACTATTCACGATCTAAACATTTGTCTTTTTTACCCAGACCAAAATACAACATATTTGTCAACGAGATTTTACACAGCAGTAGATATCGACAATATCTCCACCTAGTATTTGTTTCCGAATTGTTTGAAACCTAAAAATATCGGTTTCGTTTTTTTTTTCTTCCAAAAAACGGGCTACATGATGGCCAATTATACTTCTCTGGAATGAGCAGAAGTAGCGAGGTAAGGAAGTTAACCTGATGGAGTTGTCCTTGTCCTTGACAGGGAGTGCCTGAAACAGGGTGCACGAGGGGCTGGACAGGTCCTCCTCCGGTTCATCTGCGGTGCCGATGACCCAGCGGCTGCTGCTGCGGCTGCCGCTGTCCAGCGCCAGCACGGGCACCCAGTATTTGTTGTTGTAGCAGCACCGAACGTGCATGAGGCCTTCTTCTTCCTCCTCCAACCGCTCCACCAAGAATCGAGTGCGCGCGTTTGCGACGACGGTGCCGGCGCTCGCCTCGATGCTGCTCCTGGCGGCCTGATTGCAATACACGTACTGCAGGTACTTGCCGTTGAGCTCTGCTCCTAAGGCAAAGCATTTCGACGACGCCAACACAGCAGGTATCATCCAGATCGATCGAATCGATCCTGTCTGTGTGTACTTGTCTGTCTCGACGGTGCTCTCTCTGTGGCTGGGATCCTCGGATTTATAGACAACTTTCCTGTGTACACTACAATGCTGCTTCGTCTGGAATCGGTAGCTACAGGGCATCCATCCTGTTTTGTGATCCAGTTATGGATCGAGGATCCATTCATAGTCAACTCGGATGCCGAGTCGCTTTTAATAACAGTTATAAGATGATGAACTCTTGTGATTATTGTGATCTAGTATTATACTCACACTTGGGCACGATATCCACTTGTGCATGATCACAACCGGATGTAGCCTGCATTTAAATTATGTAAGCTGAGTAATACGAGATCAAGCACCACGGTGCATTACACTCCTTCCCCTGCTCGATCAAAGTCTGCAATAATCGGTAGCTACAGCGGATCCATCCTGTTTTGTGATCTAATACTCCTACTAGACCGAGGATCCATTCATAGTCAACTCGGATGCCAAGTCGCTTTTAGCAGCTAAGACGAACTCTTGTGATCGTGATGATCTAGTATTCTACTCCACTGGGCCACGAACAGCACGTTTAGGTACTCCGTGCTAGACACGTCGGGTGTTTTGGGACGTTTTATGTTGGAAATAGGCTTGTGTTCTAGGGCAGTCGAACCGATTCGGGGAGTGTCCCGAGTCGAGTCGTCGAGTCAGAGTCTGTTCTGACTTGACAGTAAGTCTCCGGGTCAAGTAGACTCGAATAGATAGCCCAGTCTGAGGTTGTTTCGACTGGAGGTAGTTTCCGGGTACGTGGAGTCGAACTCTCGACTCCTACCCGAGGAAGTGTCGAGTGACGGAGTCGGCCTGTCGACTCCGGCACCTGGTAGTTCGAGTGACGGAGTTGGTCTGTCGACTCCGGCTCGTGGACACGTCAGCGCGGGTGTTGGCGGTCTGGAACCTGCGAGAAGGTTCTAGAAGCACAGGTGTCCTGGACACCTATGCAGGCCCGCGCGTAGCAGTGCAACACCTGTCCCAGCGTGGACAAGTTTGTTTTGGCTGGATGGAAAGATCTAGCTAAGATATTTTTGTAGGATACCCTATAAATATCCCATCAATAGAAAAAGGGAAAATTGAGGCAAACCTAGTTTCTTTCACAGATTCTTTGACACACACTCCCCTCTCTCTCTCTCTCTATCTCACGGGCAACAATTGGTATCAGAGCCTGAGTTCTTGAGAGATCTCACCGGAGATGGGCGACGGAAAGGCGCTCGTACCGGCGGAGGCGAAGGAGGCCGCAAGCACGCTGGCAGTCCAGCGTGTTGTGCGGGAGTCCGGTAGTTCGTGGCCGCTACTCACGCGGTCAAACTATGCAGACTGGGCGTTGCTCATGCAGGTGAAGCTTGAGGCACGCCGAGCGTGGTCCGCCGTGCATGACGGCACGGAGGATCGCGAGGTGGACCGGGCAGCAATGGAGTACATGCTGCTCGCCGTTCCGCCGGAGATGATCTCCACACTGGCGTCGAAGAAGACGGCCAAGGAGGCGTGGGAGGCGATCAAGACGATGCGGGTCGGAGACACCCGTGTCCGGGAGGCGAAGGCGACGGCGCTCAAGAAGCAGTACGAGGCCATCAAGTTCTGCGACGGCGAGAACATCGACGACTTCGCCATGCGGCTGTCGTCGCTCGTATCGCAGCTTGGGGTGCTCGGCGTCACCATCACCGAGCCGGACACTATCCGTAAGTTTCTCTCGGTCGTTCCCACAAGGCTCTCGCAGATGGCATGCTCCATCGAGACCCTGCTCGACCTCGACACGCTCCCCATGGAGGAGCTCATCGGCCGTCTCAAAACGGCTGAGGAGCGACATGAGGCGGAAAAGCCGGAGGCCAAGCAGGCTGGGAAACTACTCCTCACGGAGGAGGAGTGGTACTCTCGGATGCGCCTGCAAGATGGAGGTGGATCCTCCAGCCACACCGGACGCGGCGGCGGCAAGCCGCGCGGTCGCGGTAGAGGCAACTCAGCTCGTGGAGCTGGGAACCCCGGCACGTCGAAGGACGCGTGTCGGTACTGCGGAGTCGTCGGCCACTGGGCGCGAGACTGCCGCAAGAAGAAGCGCGAGCAGGGCGAGGCCCACCTCGTGCGCGGCGGAGGCGACAATGACGACGCGCTGCTCATGATGCAGGCGTGCACCATTGCGTCGGCTCCGCAACTCCCAGCGTCGACTCAGGCGGAGTCGGGCGCATCGGAGGCGGCACCCTCGTCTCGACCGGTGGCAGAGTCACGGACTCGACCGGTGGCAGAGTCGGAGGGAGCGTCGACTCCTCCGAAGGAGCACTCGCGGATCCATTGGGTCGCGGAGTGGGACATAGCCGGCTCAAGAGGAGTCGAAGAAGGGGACTCGGGAGGAGTCGGCCCAGTCGACTCGCAAGGAGTCGAACCTCTTCCTGCTGGAGGAGAAGGCGCAGGTCAACCTGGCGCAAGGAGGGGACGCCAAGGAGGGCGTCTGGTACCTCGACTCAGGCGCCACCAACCACATGACTGGTGACCGCGCCGCGTTCGCGGAACTCGACACCAGCATCGTCGGAACCGTCAAGTTCGGCGACGGCTCGCAAGTCGACATCTGCGGGCAAGGGACGGTGCTGTTCGTCTGCAAGTCAGGCGAGCACCGGGCCATCACCGGGGTGTACTTCATACCCCGGTTGAACACGCAGATCATCAGCCTGGGCCAGTTCGACGAGAATGGCTGCCAGGTGCTGATCGAGGACGGGCTCCTCCGAGTGCGTGACAGGGAGCGGAAGCTCCTGGCAAAGGTCAGGCGGGAGCCGAACCGGATGTACAAGCTGGCAGTGCGAGTCGCCCAGCCTGTGTGCTTGGCAGTGCACGCAGGTGTCGACTCGGCCTGGACTTGGCATGCAAGGTTCGGGCACCTCAACTTCGACAGCCTACGCCGACTCGCGAAAGGTGGCATGGTGCGTGGCCTCCCTCTTGTGGAGCACGTGAACCAGCTCTGCGACGCCTGCCTAGCAGGGAAGCAGCGGCGAGCCTCTTTCTCCAAGCAGGCGAAGTTCCGGGCGAAGGAGCGACTCGAGCTGGTCCATGGCGACCTCTGCGGGCCGATCACCCCGGCGACTCCAAGCGGCAAGAGGTACTTCCTCCTGCTAGTCGACGACCTGACGCGGTATATGTGGCTCGCCCTTCTTGCGACGAAGGACGAGGCCGCAGTCGCCATCATTCGACTCCAGGCGGGAGCCGAGTCGGAGTCCAGGTGCAAGCTGCGCACGCTGAGGACGGATCGCGGAGGCGAGTTCACCTCCGGCTCCTTCACGGCATACTGCGCAGAGCTCGGAGTCGAGCGTCACCTGACGGCTCCTTACTCCCCGCAGCAGAACGGAGTCGTGGAGCGACGCAACCAGACGATTGTGGGCATGGCCCGCAGTCTGCTGAAGGCCAAGAGAATCCCCGGCGAGTTCTGGGGTGAGGCGGTGTCGACGGCCGTGTTCATCTTGAACAGGTCGCCCACCAAGAGCGTGGACGGCATGACGCCGTTCGAGTCCTGGCATGGCCGCAAGCCGGATGTGCAGTTCATGCGCACGTTCGGGTGCCTGGCGCATGTCAGAGAGACGCGACCCGGGCTGAAGAAGCTCGACGATCGCAGCAGGCCGATGATCTTCGTGGGGTACGAACCCGGCACGAAGGGTTATCGGGTCTACGACCCGGCTACAGGCCGAGTCACCATCACTCGCGACGTGGTGTTCGACGAGAACGCGCGTTGGGACTGGAGTTCGCCGGACTCTCCGGTGAACACGTTTGGAGTCGACACCTTCACGGTCGAGCACATGGTGTTCGAGCCGCAGTCGAATCCAGGGGACGGGAGTGCGGGTCCTGCACCCGACTCGCCGCCCTCTCCGAGTCCGTCTTCCCCGACTCCAGGAGCCGGGAGTGAGTCTCCAACGACACCGGAGCACTCGACAGCCGAGTCTTCGACTCCGGCTGTCACAGGCGTCGAGTTCGTCACTGCCACCTTCAAGGTATGCAAGTATGCTTGATGGAGAAGACGACACCGAGCTCGAGCACCGGTTCCGCACTCTGCAGAACGTGCTCGATGCGGGTCCGGCTCAGGAGCCAGACGAGGAGCTTCACTTCCTCGCCTCCGAAGAACCTGGCTCGTTCGACGAGGCCAAGTCGGACGCAAGCTGGAGGCGTGCGATGCAGGAGGAGCTCGAAGCCATCGAGTCCAACTCGACTTGGCGGCTCGCCACCTTACCACCAGGTCACCGCGCGATCGGCCTGAAGTGGGTCTACAAGGTGAAGAAGGATGCGCACAGCGTGGTCCTTAAGCACAAAGCTCGCCTGGTAGCGAAGGGCTATGTGCAGCGGCACGGGATCGACTACGACGAGGTCTTTGCTCCCGTGGCCCGACTCGAGTCAATTCGACTCCTGCTGGCGGTGGCCGCAGATTCGGGTTGGGACGTCCACCACATGGACGTCAAGTCAGCCTTCCTCAACGGCGAGTTGGAGGAAGAGGTGTACGTGCAGCAGCCAGCCGGCTTCGCTGCAAAGGGGAAGGAGCACCTGGTGCTCCGACTCGACAAGGCGCTCTACGGCCTTAAGCAGGCACCAAGGGCATGGAACACCAAGCTCGACGCATGCCTCGTCAAGCTCGACTTCACCAGGTGCGAGTCGGAGCATGGCATGTACGCACGGGGCGCTTCATCGACTCGACTCCTCGTCGGAGTCTACGTCGACGACTTGGTGATCACAGGCTCCGACTCCAGCGACATCGACGAGTTCAAGCTGGAGATGCAGAGTCTGTTCCAGATGTCCGACCTCGGGTTGCTGAGCTACTACCTCGGCATTGAGGTCCGACAAGGGCCAAGCGGGATCGACATCTCGCAAGCGGCCTATGCCCAGAAGCTGCTAGGAGAAGGCAGGGATGGCGGGTCCAACCCCTGCCAGGTGCCCATGGAGCCACGCTTCAAGCTGTCCAAGACCAGCACGGCTCCACCAACGGATGCGACTGAGTACCGGAGCATCGTCGGGAGCCTCCGGTACTTGGTACACACGAGACCGGATCTGACTTTCGCCGTCGGGTTCGTGTCTCGCTTCATGGTGACGCCAACTCAAGAGCATTTGGCGGCTGTGAAGCACATCCTACGCTACATCGCCGGGTCTCCTCGACTCGGATGTAGGTATTGCAGAGGTGCAGGTGCACCACGCCTCGTCGGCTACAGCGACAGCGACTTGGGTGGAGACGTCGACTCACGCAAGAGTACGTCTGGCACGCTGTTCTTTCTGGGGAGCAGCCCAGTGACCTGGCAGTCCCAGAAGCAGTCGATCGTGGCTCTCTCGAGCTGCGAGTCCGAGTACGTGGCCGCTTCCACAGCTGCTTGCCAGGGGATCTGGCTCTCTCGACTGCTCGCCGAGTTCAGCACCGACGAAGTCGAACAGGTGGTGCTCAAGGTCGACAACAAGTCGGCAATCGCACTCGCCAAGAATCCCGTCTTCACGAGCGCTCAAAACACATCGAGTTGAAGTATCACTTCATTCGAGACTGCGTGGAGGCGAAGAAGATCGAGTTAGAGTTCGTTTCCACCGAACATCAACTCGCAGACATGCTGACCAAGCCACTTGGACGAGTCCGCCTGGCGGAGCTGTGCTCAAGGATCGGCATGGTGGAGGAATCGCCGGAACTCAAGCCTAGGGAGTGATTGTTGGAAATAGGCTTGTGTTCTAGGGCAGTCGAACCGATTCGGGGAGTGTCCCGAGTCGAGTCGTCGAGTCAGAGTCTGTTCTGACTTGACAGTAAGTCTCCGGGTCAAGTAGACTCGAATAGATAGCCCAGTCTGAGGTTGTTTCGACTGGAGGTAGTTTCCGGGTACGTGGAGTCGAACTCTCGACTCCTACCCGAGGAAGTGTCGAGTGACGGAGTCGGCCTGTCGACTCCGGCACCTGGTAGTTCGAGTGACGGAGTTGGTCTGTCGACTCCGGCTCGTGGACACGTCAGCGCGGGTGTTGGCGGTCTGGAACCTGCGAGAAGGTTCTAGAAGCACAGGTGTCCTGGACACCTATGCAGGCCCGCGCGTAGCAGTGCAACACATGTCCCAGCGTGGACAAGTTTGTTTTGGCTGGATGGAAAGATCTAGCCAAGATATTTTTGTAGGATACCCTATAAATATCCTATCAATAGAAAAAGGGAAAATTGAGGCAAACCTAGTTTCTTTCACAGATTCTTTGACACACACTCCCCTCTCTCTCTCTATCTCACGGGCAACAATTTCAAAAATCTTTGTTTTAGCGTTGTTACGAGGAGTATTTGTACCTTCTAATTTGTGTTTTGCTATTCATTTTGACGTTTCGTATTTTTTTTTCAATTATTTGTGTCTTAAAAAAATTGTTGTCAAGTGGGCTGAAATTACCTTTTTAACTGGCCCAACCATCTCCGACCGCGTCTTCGTCCTCCGTGGCCGTTTCTTCGTCCCCGCCTCCACCTCATCGCCGTCACAAGGTAATCGCTTTCTCTCACTCTGATCATCCATCCATCCATACATGGGCAGCGGCGCAGCGCCACTGTAGTCCGTAGGGCAGCAAGGTGGAAGGGGTCGCCGGCATCCATGGCGGCCGCGTCCGTGATGAAATGTTGCCGCGCGTGCAATTTAATTCTACGGAGATTCGTGCCTCCAAACATATGCTGAAATGAGCTGTTGTTGTGTGTGAAATTTTCTAGAGATTGATTTTATTGCTTTCAAAATAGACTTATGTTGTGATTCGTACATTGCTATCATTTGTGCCATTGAATGGAGCAAGTCCTATAGAACGGCGATTTAATATGACAGAGGTATCCTGGCACACATTTTGGACAAGCATAAAAGAAGCATCGACTCCACAACTCCAGCATGCAGCCATGAACTCACATAACCATAAGCCAGGCGACAGCAAGAGAGAAACTAACTGAATCGGAGGAGACTATATTTTCACCTCGCCAACGAGAGCAAGATCACTTCAACTGGTAATATCAATCCAGTACATCGGCAACGCACGACTCAACACGAGACAACAACACGGACCATATTGCCCAGAATTTCTATCACTAATTTCCCTACCCAGATCACACAAATCTGATACACGAAGAATGAACCACAATTTGCAAAATTAGAGAGCATCCGCCAGCCAGACCGCCAACCCCATCCTCAGTTTCTTCTAGGGAAGCAGGCAGCACAAGGCAGATAACATCAGACTACCACCTGAGGGTCAATGGGACACTGTTGGAAAACTGTACACTAACTGGAGGCAAGAATCATCAGGAGGCGAACGACATCCCCCAGCCTCCACAATCCCAATTCTAAAACCCGAATCTAGCTAACGGTCTAACGCTAGTTTACAGATCAATGGCGAGGCGGCCGCCCATGCTCGCTGAAGCTGCCTCTCGACCAGTGAGGCGGGGAGAGCTTCTTCATCCGCAGAGGGGCTGATCTACTTTGGAGTGCTGGTTTTTGTACATGGAAACCTGTCGACGCTACTGAATAAGGGTCATCACGCTCCTGCCTCGCTTCGATGCGGCCAGAGCTGTACTCCATGTTTATGAACGGCGAGGTGTTCCGGTAGTCTAGACGCCCGGAAGTGCCACTGTGCCACCAGCTGCCGCTGCCACTGTCAAAGACGAAGCCCCCCTGGCGGTCGTCGTCTGGGTCACACGATGATTCCCTCTGGCTGTAAGAATCACCGGCGGCCTCCTCCGCGTCGTTGTAAATCAGCTTCAGCGCCTGCACAACTTCACCCATGAATGGCCGCTGCGATGGATCGTTGTGGACGCACACCGAAGCGATGGACGCCACTTTGGCTACGTTGTCAAAGTTGAAATTGCCGTTCAGAGATGGGTCTATCAGCCTCTCCAGGCCCTCCTTGTTGCATAGAAGAGGACGAGCCCAGGTCACGAGGTTCTCGGGATCCATGCTAGTGTCAGACATGCCTACTGGCTTCCTTCCTGATAAAAGCTCCAGCAAGACAACCCCGTAACTGTAGACGTCACTCTTGACAAGAAGATGCCCTGTCATGGCATATTCTGGAGCCACATACCTGCATGATCAGAGAGAAACTTTACTGTTTAAAGGCCAAGGGTAGATAAATGGAATCAAGACAGGCTACTCTTGAGCATATTTATGTACCAATTCATATAGCTTTAAAAAAAATGTGATTTGTCAGCAGCCCTAACAAGCATCATTGTTGTTTGGCATTAAAACCGTATAACAATATAATAAATGTGTATGGACTATGGAAGGCAGTATCAATTATCAATCAGAAAGAGACTCAAAATCATAATGCCGCACTATCAGATAACAGAAAAAATGCCTTATATATTATTTCTTTGCATTACTAATGTCATGGCTACTGATACCATCATAGTGGCTGGACATAAGGGAAGTGTCTTACCCAAAAGTGCCCATTACCCTAGTAGAAATGGGATGGATTCCATTTGTTGCTTCCCTTGCTAAACCAAAATCAGTAACCTTGGGAGTGAAATCTTCCTCCAACAATATATTGCTGGCTTTGAAGTCACGATGTATAACATGAGGGTTTGAATCTTCATGTAGGTACGCCAGGCCTCTAGCAGCGCCCAGAGCAATTTTCATCCTAACATCCCAGTTCAGCATGCCCTTATCCTTGTCAGCACCTAGACATAGAGATAGAGAAGCCTCAAATTAACACAATGAGTAATGCTGAGTGCACACACTCCTAATCCTAGGCTTACGTGTGACAGAGATAAGTGTGGAGTCAATTTTTATTTTGTAAGATAACCAAGTGTTTTCTTTTGAGGCATGTCATTGCAGGAAGTTCAGTTATTAGATTTGTAAAGGCAGTTGATCCTGTCCATCCTTGCATTTCTCTTGAACCATATCATTACTGAACTGAAATTTAAAGTCCTTTAACTAGAATGGCAGTTGGTCCGAGCAGTCTAAGCTTAGGAAAGAGAAATTGTTGGACCAACCTCATCTAGTCGTTTTATTAGTGCAAAGTTAGCCACTTAGTTAAATGTTTCCAATTTGGTTGCTATGCATTAATATATATGAATTTTATATCATGGTTTCGATGGTTACCCTAACCAAACATAGCATGTATTAATAATTAGAACATACCATGAAGATGAGATTCCACGCTTCCATTGCGTATAAGCTCATAAACAAGACACCTTTTGCTCCGCTCAGTGCAAATGCCAATCAGTTTGACTAGATTACGATGGTGCAATCGACTGAGCATCTCCACCTCCGCAATGAACTCACGGTCACCACTCCCGTCTCCTCTTGTCAGCAATTTAACAGCGATCTCGTTTCCATCATCCATGGTCCCGTGATAAACACATCCAAACCCACCTTGACCCAAAACTCTTCTTGAATTGAAACCGTCAGTGGCCTTTTCAAGCTGGGCTAGCGAAAATGTTTTTACTGATGCCGCACAAGTAGCCACTGTTGAGAACATTGACGCTGATGCAGAGCTCACCAAGCTAGTTGACATTGATCTGCCACCTGTATATCACACAATAAGTTGTTAGCATAATGCAGTTTTAGTAGCAAAATTAAAGTGTGAAAAGGTTGTCTGGAGTTCAAAATTTTCATACAGCAAACATACAAAGCGACATTCTTTTTCACAAAAGGGGATGACTAAGTCAACTTTTAACTGGTTATTTTCATCCAGATTTACATGCAGCACATAAACACATAGCATATGAGCTCTCAACGATGAGAGCTATAGACTTAAATATTTTTCTACCAATTTAGGGGTTCGAGCAAATTTATAGACAGAGTGTGCAATTATGCTGCCTCGCTGATAAGCGCAACTCTGATTACCAACCTCCATGGGGCAATAGAATTACTTGAAGCGGAAATACCATCCAAGAGTAGTACGTAAATTTGATGTAGGACAGAAATACTTAATATACCATTTATGCACAGTAAGCAAGAATGGTAAAACGGCATAGTAACTACAGCAAAACCTTTCACATTACCGTATCTTCTTTTAACTGTCGGGGTGATCGCAGGGCTCCCAGCCTCATGAAGGCGTTTGAGTTTCTTCCATTTTACCAATAGAATAATGAGCCCAAGGCATGCCACGATTAGTGTCAGAGAAGACCCTGAAACTACCACAATGATCCAGGTATCAAACTTCTTCTTCTTCTGTTTGTTCACATTTGCGGTTATAGGATCTTCTCCACTTCCTGTAGGACCTGATGCAAGAGATGACATAGCTGGTGGCGCAGGTCCCAGCCCTGCAGTGACAACATTGCACACATGAATCATAAATTCAAGTAATTAATCTAAGAAGCAAACATTCCTTATAAAGGATTTTACCTGGATAGGTAATATTAATAACATCATAATCTCCAAAAACTGATGAATTAATCTGAACTTTTTTATTCCAGAACCTATCGGATATTAGGTATGCAGTATAGCTATCAAAATGTTCTCTTAATGGCACCAAATAAAAGGTGACCCTTGTCTTCTGGTCATCCTGGACACTTGGAATTGCAGCCATAATCTTCACCTGGCTTTGTTTAAGAAATGTCCCAGCTGCAACTTCAACTTCTAATTCTGCTGTGTGCATGAATAGTAAATATGGAGCTACATCAATGTCAACAATTACGCTGAGGGGCAGCACACAACCACAGGGGGAACCAATCGGGGTTGAACTCATTGGCTCAGGGCAAACTGTGCTAGAGCAACCTGCTGAAGGTACAAAAAGAAACTATTCAATACAAAAAGTTACAAGAAAACACAGAATCTTGTACTTAGAATTTAGAGCGAAAATTTGTCTGTGCCTCAATAGCAGCAGTACCAAAATGAATAGTCCACAGAGGGGTGAAAAAAATCTGGCATCAGGTGAAGTAACTCAACGATGTAATACATGACAAGATAAAAGCACAAAATTGCAAACATAAATGGCAAACCTTCAGGCGGGGGAGCTGAGGATGGCGGAGGAGCATGGTGTGATCGTCTGTGGTGGTGCCTGTGCGAAGGAGGGTGCACAATGATGCCTGTAAGAATAGTAGATATTAAACAGCTGATTAGAAAATTTTAAGCATGAAGTTTTAGCACTGACATTGTCACAGTTGCATACCAGGAGATTGTGGAGACAATGCCCTAGGAGAAAATGCCGGGGAAATTCGAGGTCCAAACACAGGGGAAACTGATGGATGCGGCGCTGGACTAGGCATCATGTTTGCTGGAGAATCAAGGAATTAAGATGTCAAGAAAAAACATCAAGGAATAAAGTTCACATTTGAGGGGGAAGAAATGCAAAATCTGATCAGAGAAAAACGTCTACCAATCCATATGGCTAGCATGGCAACCGATCAGATTAACATATGTACTTTCAAATGGTTCCTTCAAGAAGGCTCAAGCGCATTGTACATTAGTAATACTTGGGATCTATATTGCCAATGCCCATTGGCTGTTCCTGATACTAAAATAAGAATAAATGAACTGGAAAGGTAATAAAAAATCTTCTAGTAGTTGGTCCTGGATAAGTTATGTTCTGCATCTGGAAATGCTTGAATTCTGCATATGTTCTCAACGTATCATACCGCACGTTCAAAACTTAACATACTAAAACACGTCCCGGTAAAGAGAATGCATTCCCCGTACATGGAAAAAAATGCACGCCCCTGCTGTTTCACATGTGCTTCGAATGCAAGTACAACAGCAGTGGCTGAAAAATGGAGCACAAACTGCCACCAGTCCCATGCTTTATTGGCATGAGAAACAAGCGGTGCCATTATCATCAGGTTCAGGCATATGAACACCCATGAGAAGACAATGCCAAAGTAAAACCATCTTCCCTCTCACCGAGCTTCTCTCACCAAATTCTCGCAGGGGGGACGGACTCGACTCCCAAGTTGGAATTGGAACCAGACCACGCACAGTCGCACACACATCGAGACGCATATACCGAACTCACCGACACCTCGGTGGATCCTCCCCTGCTAAACTAAAACCATCGATCGTGGCAAAATCTAAAAACAATCCTCGAGAGCAACCATCGATCATGACGCAAAAATTTGTAAGAATAATCCTTGGTAGCATGCCCGCCCGCTGACAAGAGCAGCCCCTACCGAACCGGACCGACCGACAGAGAGAATCCCACCGGGATTCCAACCTCCCAACTCAATCACCCCGAGCACGTGACGGCAAGCTTCGCTGCTGCTGCGATGTCCACTCCACTAGGAGCTACTAGTGCCGAGGAGGAGCTGGAATTCCCCACCGAAAATGCAGCAAGCAAGCAAGCGGGGAGTGCAAGCAAGCAAGCGCAGCCGCGTAGTAAGTTTCCCCGGGCAAACCAACCCAACCCAACGGGAGTCGAAAGCGAAACCAGGCAGCGAGCGAGAGCGGGAGCAAGCGTACCGTGAAGCGCGGAGGCCGCGGGGAGCAGCAGCGAGCAGGAGGAGAAGGCAGGGGAGCGCTCCGTGGCGGCGGCCGCGGCTCATCTCGGCGCGGGGGGCGCTAGCAGCACGCCATTGCTGCCGTCCGTCCCGGCGGATCTGGAAGGGGCCGGATCGGGGGGCGGCGCCGATGAGCGGAGGTGGGGGAGGGGGGAGGAGGACGGCAATAAATTCGGGACGGAGGGCCGCTCGCTCGCGCTGGCTGGCTGTTCGGTTTGGTGGTTCTGTCTTCTGCGACTTGTGTGCCTCCTCGGTCTCTCTCGGAAGGAAGGGATTAATTTGGCGAGCGAGTGGGATTAATGAGCTGCTGAGCGCGGGGTTAGTGGGCGGAAATGGAAGGTGGGGTTCGAATCCGGCCGGGGAAGGGAAGACGACCGCGACCGCGACGGAGGAGGACGACGGTGGTGGGGCCGCCGCGTCAGTCGGTCGGGTCTGAGCTCTGCCAGTGCCAGCTCCGACGCAGCTGCTGCTCACTCACGGGGAGAGAGGTGTGGAGGACGAACGCGGTTTTGCGTTGGAACTTTTGCTGTTTCGGGATGGGATGCTCGACCGGGCGTCAACGGTCAACCGTAGCCCGTGCTCACGATCCTGGACTCATTATCATTTTGGGTCTTTTTTATTTATGGAGTTGTGTTAGTTTTGTAATGTTTGATGATTCATAGATAAATGAAGCTCAATTATTGTTCGAATAAACGCTAGATATAACAAAGGTTTAGTCGGGTCGTGTCGGTATCATGCTCAACTGTTCGTGTCTTCGCGATGCGTATCACCGTATCTTTGATCCTCGATATCTACGGGTTAATGATATACGTACATGATATTTCATAGCTTGTCACGTAAATCTCGATTGTATTTACATGAAGTCATAAAATTGGATCCACCTTACCTCTCTTAATGTGCGATACTTTGTTCTTTGGATGCAGCGTATTCCATGGATAACGTTGATTTTTTATAAGATAACAGTAAATATATTCTCATACGAAAATCTACTATGTTCGGAACAAAAATAGGAGTGTTTTTCATTTATTAGTTGCCAAGGCCAAGCCTTCCGCACTAAAAAAAAAAACCCTAAGTACTAATCTAGTATATTTCATGATCATGGTATCATTGGATTCTCATTAATTGTACTTAAATAATATTTATATTATCCATATCTCGTCACTCCTTTTAAAATTTGATGTTATCTCAGTAGTGCAGAAATTGGATTTTAAATGCCTGTTTTAATGGTGAGACTTATTCTTAGATACAACGGTATATTAATGGAAATATTTTATAAGATAGAGTAAATTCATCTAGGAATGGAAAAATGTCATGCTGCGCGACCTGTATTAGAATGTCTTTATTATTTTGTTGCAAACCTTCCACATTAGTTCTTCCAAGCAGCGTAACTTGTTTCCTTTTTGTATCTATATCAAAGATATTTCGGTATTTATAGTCCTGAACAGTGGCGGAGCTGATGTACAAGCATTGGGTTCACATGAACCCAATAAAATATTGAATATCTTTCACTAATCTAACATTTCTCATTGTTATTTATAGAAAAATACACTATAAACAAGAGAATGAACCCAATGAATTTGTGCACTAGCTTCGCCACTGGTCCTGAATAATCTCTAGGCGATAGCATTTGGCTCGTGGACAAAAGTCAAGTTTGTGTCGTTAGGTATTACACTGGATAACTAATCTTGAACAACCTTTTTTTTTTGCCGACTAAAGCATAATAACAAAACAGAAGAAATATGCGAAGCTTTGGTAAGGCTGAAAACCTATCTCTAGTGACAAAGAGATTATGAGCTCCATGCAATGCACATATGAGTGACATTTTGGACATAGATCAAGTGAAACTTTCTAAAATTGAGAGTAAAATATTTTTTCAAAAAAATAATATAATGTTTTTCTGTACTAGAATAAAATAGTGCTCGAAATTACATTTCGAAAGCTATTTCAATATCTAAAACGGTCATTATTTTGGATTGTTGTGTTTTTATGTTTTTTTTAGTGTTGGTGTTTTTATGTGCTATCGTGCGCTATACAAAGCTAAAATCCATTCATAAAATGCTCGGTACACTGAGCCCCGACGGTTTAAGCTTTAGGGTTGTGCTATGTTTGAGAGGTTGGTGGGAGGGGTATAATTGGGTTTAAACCATTCAAAAGTTGGAGATCGGTGATACAAGTTAGGTGGACGATAGGCGGCAAAAATTAAATGAATGTGTTTGTCGCTTACCTTAAGAGGGGGAAGGTGCGGAGGTAGGGCATGCGCCAAGGTTGCAATTATGGATGAAGTACTTGCAGCAACTTACGTCGGTATTGGTTTTGTCAAACGGGGAGCATGTTTGGCAAGGGACTAGGGCATGGAGGTAGGGATATCCGGTGCAACACAATGACACATATTGAGGAGGAGTGAAAGGTGCATGCATGGGATCCAGAGAGGCAGACGATGTGGTGGGATCACACCGACGAGGGGCTCCGCAGGGAGAGCATAGTGCCGCTAAGGCGGGACACGAGGATGAAACGGGAGGATAAATATGAAGTAGTTGCGTATTTAATAAGTTAGAATCTGAGGGAGCCAGGGGCACGCCGTTTGATCTCTGAACGGATGGTTCATAAAACATTGAAGCATAAGTTCAGATACAAAACAATCACCAATAAAATTCATTTGGGGATTTAGAATATTGAAGGGAAAACTCCACATTATAATAATATCAAGTTTTTCTACATTCTAAAATTTAGTGTTGTCTCAAAAGGCAAACTTCATTACTTTAAACTAATATAAAGTTGTTGAACTCGCATCCACTGGATTTGTCTTTTTTCTTTTCTCACTTTCTTAGAAGAGTAAGGGCTCCCCCGTCAACCAGAATCTTGTATTTCTTGGATCTGTAAGTACAATATGTCTATTTTTTCTATCTAACTATCATATTATGCGACAAGTTGAGTAGAATAGATACCATGACTAATGTGAGTAAATATTTACGTGAACTTTGGATGGCATAACGAAAATCGTCATATTCTTCATAAACAATTTTCATATACGAGATGTTAATTATTTCTATTCAAAATAATTTTTTAATAAGTTATTAAATTTAGGTGGGGCCTTGAGTTTTCCCCTCACGTGTCTTACCAATCTTGCACATCTACTTGTACAATATTATGAGTTGTGGTACTATCATGCTTAATTAACCATGTCTTACGATGACTATCTCTTTGATTCTCTATGTCTGTGGTTAATGATATGCATATTATTTCATAATTTGACACATGTTCTCAATTATATTTGTAAGAAGTCATAAATTGGATCCATCTTGCCTCTCTTAATATGTGGTAATCTATTGTTTAGATGCAACATATTTCATGGATAACATTGCAACTTATAAGATATCAATAAATCCATGTCTATGCTTAGATGCGAGTGTTTACATTTATTAGTTGTCAAGGCCAGACCATTGGCACTAAAACTTTTCCTAAGTATGTACTAATCTAGTATCTTCCAAGTATCATTGTATCATTGGATTCTCAACAATTGTACTTAGGTATCTATATTATCTCATATCTTGACATGTCATCCGATTATATTTAGATATTCGTTGCTAGCATAACCGAGTCAAACATGCTACACCGATGTACATGCATCAAACCGAATCTCAACGCTGAGCCGATGGCAGGCGAGGGGTGCGTAGCTACCCATGTGCATAACGGGTCTTTTTCCGCTTAGAAGATATAGCAAATTCATCTCAAAATAAAACCTGGATTGGAATGTCTATTGATATTTTCTTGCAAACCTTTCGAATTATTACTTTCAATCCAAGTAACATGTTTCCTTTTTATACCTGGGTCAACATTTTTTTTGTCTACTTTTGAATCATCTCTAGGCAAACTTTTTGGCACATCGTCTAGTTCGAACAAGATTCAAGTTTACACGATTACACTGGATAACCTTGATTAGCTCGACAGTTGCTTGTCCCACTAAACGGTAACAGAACAGAAAAAATACTAAGTGGAATCATGGAAGGCTTGGTTCAAATCTGATTCCAGTCTTTTGGTTTATAGGACCAAAAAGTAATCACATCCCTCCATCAACTCTTTTGTAGACATTTTATAACATTCCCTTCCCACCCTAACATGGGTAGGATTGTATTTATGTAAATGTGTTATGCCAGAAGGTTTGGCGATGACGTTAGTCTTCTGGATGCTATGGATGCACCATGTTGGTGTCGTTTTTAGAGGGGGGTCGCCGTCCTCGGCCTTGCTCATTCCCCGGATCTAAGATGAAGTGCATGACAGACACATTGTTGGATGTTACACATATACGGAAATGGATTATTGCAGAAAGTAGAGGGAGATCTACGCAAAAAAAAGTAGGGGGAGAGATAATATATGGTAACGTGGTTCAACGATTTTGACGTCTACATCTGCGAGGCATGTTTAACATGCGCGCTTCTCCTCATCTACTAATCATACTACCATCAATGAAAATCCTGCCATGACATACGTACATACGAGATATTAATTAAAACGTCATGCCCCTATCACAGGCTCCGGACTGTCAGCCAAACGACATCTTATGTCTAACCTAGTTTTTGTCTAGTTTACTGTGATTATCACCGGTGCTTTTATATAGGAGGATCTGGTTATAGTGTTCGACTCCAATGCTAAACTTATCGTGTAAACCAATTCCAGATGTAGCCTATAAACATATTCGACAGAAACACTAACACCAGACTCCTCGAGTGATTCGACGAGGGTTAGATCAAGTGAAGATACAAAGAATCGTCAACTAGGTGTTTGTGTGTGGGGTTTTCGTAACTGGTGCTCGGACGTTGTGTGTTGTGTGGGTGCAGCGTTTTGGCACCTGTGCTCCATGGAGCCCTTTATTTTAAACAATTATAAAACAAATTTAAAGTTTCAAAAAGTTCAGAAACAACATATACTTGTAGCAATAATGTATTTTGAAAGTGTGCAAAATCTCAATCATTAATACGTTGTATTCCACCCTACATAAAAATGACAAAAGCATAGATCTGAATATGTAAACAGTACACCTCCAAAACCTGTCAGGTTTTATCAGAATTTTCTTTTTTGCATAGCACGGAATGTAAAGAATTTCGTATTGAAATTTCGCCGAATTGTAGGATACAATATTAGCTACATCTAGCTTTATTTTAGTTTTTTTACTATAAAATACAATTTTAGGAAAAAAAATCAAAATAAAGAGAGATCGGGTGCTAAAAGGCTTATTCGGTCTGAGCCATTTCTTCGTTCAACATAAGATACGCCTGCTCGGGAGGAGTGCTCTCAAAATGCCAAGACAAAATAAATACGCCAAAAACCTCCCTCTCTTGTAAACAAAGAGGGTATCAAGTCATCCAACCGATAACGAGTGACAGTTTACACATAGATTGAGTGAAACTACTTTTTCCAGAAATAATATGATATTTCGGTGCATCACATGTACCACAATATAAATACTACAGTATATAAACTAGTGGTGAAAACCGCATCTTTCAGAAGACCAATTTCAGTATCCGAAACAACATTGCCGCAACTCACCCGTGACACCGAGTGCAGCACAGACACAGTAGATGCCTGCACCTACGAGACCGACCAAAGTGGTGACCCGATACTACTGTAGTATATATATTGGAACCGTGAACAATGTTGCCGAAGAAACTTTTCATTTTCCTTTCACGGAAAATTCATTTTTCTATTTCCGAATGTGAAAACTAGGTTATTTTGTGAAGCAACTACCAGAAATATGTCGTCAAATAGGAGCGCTACATTATTTGAAAATACTATACCACATGTATTTACAAATAACCAAATGGTTGTGTCTCAAACAGTTTCCATCTATCTCTCGTAAAAAAGACAAATTCATGTCGATTCAGCTGGAACGGGGTCAAATTTGAACTACAGGTGCCTCATAGTTTTCTCATGATTTTTTGCAAAAATCTTATTATTTACAAAAGTACCTATTTCATCAGATATGTAACAAAAGTTTTGCAAGATTTAACCCCTAGATACGAACGGTCATGTCCCCCGAGTTGAGCGTATTTTGAAATCGGCATACAAAATTCAAAAAACATCAAATAAATGTAAAACCTTCGCGTGGTGTCATTATATGTGTCCTAGTATCCATCAAAAATCATGAACTTGGAATAAGGAAATTTTCTTAAGAAAGTGTTCGCAAAAATGAGGTATCATCTATGAAGATTCATGGCTTTATGGCCAAATGACGAATGTTATGTCCACATACATGGTATAGTTTGCTTAAATATGCCCGTATTGGGCACAAACATGTATCTTGGAACCGTGAACAATGTTGCCGAAGAAACTTTTCATTTTTATTAAACAAAAAAGTCGTTTTTCATTTTTTCGAGTGCAAAAACTAGGTTGTTATGGCGACATTCATCACATAGTTTTTTTTTAAATGAGCTTATATTATTCACAAGCGTGCATCTTAGAATGGCGAATAATATTGCCGAGGAAAGTTTTCATTTACTTTATACAAAAAATGTATTTTTCATTGTTCGAATGTCAAAAATGCGTTTTTTGTGAAGCACCTACCAAAAATATGTTCCAAATTTGAACCACGCCAATTTATAAAAATATTACACCATATTTTATGTAAAAATAACCAAAGATTTGTGTGTCAAGACGTTTTCATCTACCTCTCGCAAAAAAGACAAATTTCTGTTGTTTTGGCTGGAACCGGGTGATATTTGAACTACAAGTGCTTCTTAGTTTGCTCATGATTTTCTTGAAAATTCGTTTTTAGGTACATAAGTATCTATTTTATTAGAGATATATACCAATAGTTCCACAAGATTTAATCCTGACAAAGAACGGTCGTGTCATCGATTTTGAGCGCATTTTGAAACCAGGATGAAGAATTCAAAAAATAAATTCAAAAAATTGAAATCCTTCGCAATGTCTCATTATATGTGACCTAGTTTAGAGAAAAAATAAAAAAAACTTGGAACACGGTAAGTATCTTCAGAAAGGTTTATATGAAATTTTTATTTGGTTGAAATTTAAATTCAAAATGAAAAGTTATACAAGAAAAGTGAGAAAAATAACTAGCCGATCCGGCCTGGCCAACAACCCAGCTGATTCAACCTGATCGAACCATTCCAGCAGCGCATCGGCCCACTCGGCCAGCAAAAAAGATGAAATAAAAAAATAGCTGGCCTCGTCCACGCCCAGGCCCAACAGAAGGTGTTCTGCTTAAATACTCGTGAAGGGCATACGCAGCAACTAGTCCCTTGTGGCCGAATGGTTGGTTGTGCGTTGGGAATAGTCGGAGGTCTCGGGTTCGATTCCCAGGATCTCCCTTTTTAATTAACAAGGTAGTTAGCATGTCCTGCCTCGTCATGCGCTGTGAGGCGGGTCCCATGCGTCATGCGCGGAGGGGTGGGTCCCGCATGTCAGCCTAGAAGGCGGGTCTCACATGTCATGGCGGGACCCGGGACCCACTTGTCATATTAGTC
This sequence comes from Puccinellia tenuiflora, assembly GCA_012064385.1. NCBI lineage: Eukaryota > Viridiplantae > Streptophyta > Magnoliopsida > Poales > Poaceae > Puccinellia > Puccinellia tenuiflora. The sequence goes on from QRDG01001174.1 coordinate 46,632, forward strand.
AAAAGTCAATGGGTGTGCGTCTCATGAAAATGGGTCCTAAGCTAGATTGACACGTACTATTGAGTTGGGTGTCTAACTATTCCGAATGACCATGACACGTGGTAAAACTGCTGAACTATTTCGAATGACCATTTAAATTGGTCGTAATCATTTAGAAAAAAGTCATGGGCTAGTGCGGTCTGAATTATGACCAATTGATGTAATGTTACTATGACTTTTTCAAGAATTTTGGTCGTTATATTTTTGTGTTTGTATCATCCAAAACAGCTTACGACCAAATGGTTCAAATTGGTCATAAATCTATGACCAATTATTTCATGGTCATTATTGAAAAGTCATAAACGAGCATATTTCTTGTAGTGCGAGCCCGCGCGGCGGCGCTGAGACTCCGGCCGGCTTGCGGAGTCGAGCACGGGCAGGGCAAGGAGAAGCAGCGTCGGACGACGGCACGTGGGCCGGCATGCAGCGATTTGGCAGGCAGGCCAGCAGCAGTATGCCGGGCCGTCGCCGGCCGGCCAACGGCCAAACCTAGCTGGGCATCATGGCACCGCGAGCGAGAGAAAGGTATACGGTGGGGTGAGAGAAGATTAACGAACAGTTTTTTTAGGCGGTGGCAATACATGTAATTACCATCAAACTAAAAAGGTGCGTTGATCTGGGTCGCTGCTCAATATTGAACGGATCAGATTTAATGTATCAACGCAGCACAACACAAGTTTGCTCTTTTAATATTACTAGCACAATGCCCGTGCGTTGCAACGGGTCTAAATAAATAATTACTCTCACAAACCAATAAAATAATTTGTTATATTTATGCACCACTCAAATATCATAGTATGTCATGATTTTTGTTGTATACCATTGCAAATAAAAAGGCAAGTAGTTTGCCACCTGAATTTTCTCTGAGGATCTCGATCCCCTTCATGCTCACCTTGTGCGTGCATGAACCACAACACGCAGCTAATCAGGAGTGTGTAATTCTTGGATGCCTTTAATGCTAACCAAATATACACATGATGGGTTGATGGTCATATCAATGAAATACTACCCGTGATGTTTTTCTCGACTATTTTTTCCATGGAGAAAGAAGAATTTTGTTTGTTGAATTGCTCGTCGTGAACAAATTTCAGCGTCGAAGGTAGGTAGGTGTCATTGGCATCAGCGTCAAACCCTCGAAGCACCTTGGTGCGAGATTGCCTTGGCGCCGAGCAGTTCAAGTTCAGCTCCATCCCTACTGACATGATATCGGGGGTCAGATTGTAAAACTGTTTTGCGAGCAAAATTATACTCTTGTAATTCAGTAATTCGTAACTCAGATCAAAGTTACGAACAATAGGAGTGGCCATCCAATCTTATTTCCCATGTGTGTGAATTCACACGTGTGCATGCCTGTCTGTAATCGAGGAGTTTCCCACGTCCGTGTGTTCTCACATTTGTATGCACTGGTTCATATTAAATAGAAGAGGTTCATATTAAATAGAGGGCAGCAGTCCGGTCCATATAATTTCAAATCAGGAAAAGAAACAGCTCAAAAAAATCGGGGAAAGAAAAACAGTCCGAATGATCATGCGGGACTTGTAGGTCGTCCGTTTATTTAACGATCATGCAAGCAGTTTTTTTTTCAGAGTACGCGGTTTCCTAAGCTGATCTTTTTTATCCATCAATGAGGACGGAAAGTACGACAGCTACGCTTGGGTTACACGGTGCATGTTAGACTCCATAATGGATACGAAGACCTACTCAAACTCAGCTAGCTAATCTAGTCGGATACAAACTCCTATGCGGGATACGTGACGATGTGAGGATTAAAATTAGGAAACGGCTTGTTGTTTCTTTGACTCTCCCACGTTACACCGTTTTTAAAAAAATCCAACGGTGGAGATATCACGACCTACCACCAACCATCACGTCGGATTGCAATATTATAGTTTAGATAGTTGACGTGCACGTGCAACGCACGTACAACCGTTGCAAACCATATAGGCAATAGGACAAATACCCATGCAATTGTTCGATACATAGTTAATACAACTGCAATTCTTAGATACATAAGATTTTTTAGATGTACAACTGGACTCTTCTTGATGTCTTACACACATATTTCAGTGAGGAAATATAAATGGCATATCTTTTTTCAGGTGATTTAATCTGAATGCACATATGTACATGTAAATTTCTAGGCAACAATATGTGTTTGATTACATACTGGTATTTCCTTGAACCTATGATATTCATATATTGTAAACTAAAATACCAAGAAAAAATATCAATCATGCAATTTTGAAGATTTACCAAGATATCTGGCTATCTTTCCGTTGAGAGACACAATTATCTTCCATCCAAAGCATATACCTGCAGCACAAGAGACGCAGTTTCAACATTTTAGGAGCACCATTGGCCTTGATGAACGGTTTAAAAAAGGTTAGGACCTCAACAGCGAGGGCGTCGAAGTCGAACCCACAACCCACAAGGAACATCAAACAGATAACTTGTCATGTAAGCAAACGCCCCCGACCCTCTCCTCGTTCCCCTCCTTCAGTGAACAGAGGCGATTTTTGGGCGAACCCGTGCGGACCAGCTCGCCGGCGGCGATCCGCTCGATTCCTCGCCCTCCGCGGCCGCTCCGGCGGCGGGAGGACGGGGAATCGACGGATCCCGCCGTGTACATAGTCTAGGTGTGCGTGGGTGGCCTGCCGGCGGCGCTGTGGAGATGGCGGCGTGGCCGGAGAGGCTTTTGGCGGCGGCGGTTCCCTCCTCTGTTCTCGGTGCTCCAGTGGAGGCCCTGGGCAGATCTGCCGTCGCGGGCGCGGCCGCTGCTTTCCGGAGTCGCGGCGTGCTCTTCCTCGAGCTGGCGGCCGTGGTGGCGGCGCTGGTTCTAGTTCTTGGGGTTCGGCAGCCTCCACTTCGGTGGATGGTGGTGCTTTTGCTTAACTCTTCTGGGAGTTTGCAGGCGGATCGATCTCCCTCGTCGGTGGTCGCGGTGGGTGCGGTGGAAGATGGGTGGCGCTGTCGTTCTTGTCTCCGGCGTGAGACGGCGATGGCGGCGCGGCGGCAGCTCGAAGCCGATGCTCCTTCAACGTCCAGATTCTGGCGCCTGCGTCAGATGGCTCCTGCGGCATCTCAACGCGGTTGGTCGAGCTGGCTGCTCCGGTGCGAGGTGAGGCCGCTTTCTTCTTCTCCGGCGGCGTGCTGCTGGCGCTTGAAGACGGCGTGCTGCTCGGTGGATCCGTGTCCGCTGTGTGTGGGTTTGATCTTGTCTGTGTTCGTGCGTGTGTGCTCCTTCTCTTGTTGATCTTGTACACGAACTCCCTGTCAAAAAAAAAAAGATAACTTGTCATGTAAATCTAGTCTTGATTCTTCTTGATGTTTTACACACAGAATTCAGTGAAGAAATATAAATGGCATATCTTTTTTATCAGGTGATTTAATCTGAATTTTCCGCAAATATGTAAATGTAAATACCTAGGCAACAATATGTGTTAAATTTGCGATTTAATTTTCAGGTTCCATTAAAAGGGAAATCGCTATTCAATCAAACACGTGTACAGTACAAGCACGCATGCGCTTCAAATTGCAAGGAGCCAGTAATTAACAGAATATTACATGGAATAATGAACAGACAAAGATATGTGGTAGCACGTAATAATCATAGAACACCTCTAATCTAATCTAGGAACTTCAGAACTGACGCGGTACAGGGACCTATCAGCTTCAGAACTGAGGGAATGCAGCGTCCCTGCCATGGCATGCGTCGGTGCCGGCGGTTAGAATCCACCAGCACCATCTCTCCAGGTTCCTGCACATGAAGAATTAATCACCGCCCCAAGTCAGAATTTCTGCATACTTTATACATGAAGCCCTTAATGAAAATTCAGAAAATACACAGAATATCAAATTTATTGACCTATCTATCTGCATTCATTGACAGAGCATGACCATAGTCCAGACTACTGAACGAAGGCAATGATTATAGTATCATGGCCTACAGACTACAGTAGTTTTCGTCTCAAAATTGCATGAGAAAGACCAATGTTTTCGTTCAAATGCAGGTCAGTGCCTCCAGCAAAAGCAAGAGCCTGATGAAATCTCTCCTTGTCATGGAAAAGTCAGCTACTGATAAATCATTGCTTCACGACAGTTCTTGAACCCAATCGATAGGTACAGATTAAAACGCAGATCAAGAGGTCTTGGAAGACGTCAAACCTGATGAAAAAAGTGCGCCGCCCAGTGTTCGAACTGCACTGAAGATTTGGAGCAATGGAGCGTGGCCAGTGGGGTGCAGAGGACGTGCAGGCGGCGGCCGCCGCAGCGTGCAGGCCAGCGTGGATGTCGGCGTCCAGGGCGGCTTCGCGTGCCTTCCTGCAGTCATGCAGGGCGCGGGCCTCGCGCGGGACGGCAAGGAGCTCGGCGGTAAGGCTGCAGCGTTGTTAGGGCCACGACGGAAGGGCTGCAGAGCGAGCGGACGTCGGGGGTAGGTCTGCGGCGGTTAGAGGGCTGCGACGGGCACGGGACGACGGCGTCGGTAAGTCGTGGAAGGCCGCGCGTCAGGTACGGCGAGCTTACCGGCACGGAGGTTGGGGCCCGGATCAGGTCGAGCGGCACGATGCGGCGTGGAGAGTCAATAGTGTCGCCGGCGCTCGGGAAAGGAACCGAAAAAACTGTTCATGTTTTAGCGGTGGCAAATCCCGTAATTATCACGAAAACGAAAAGGTGTGTTGAGTTGTCAAACATTGGAGCAATCTGGTACATTGATCAAATATTGAACGGCACAAATTTAATGTATCAACACATATTTGCTCTTTTATTAATACTAGTTGGCATGTACGTGCAACGCACGTCTTCACGACCATCCTCTCCATCACATACCTTGAAAGTTCAGAAATGTTAGTACATGCGGCAACATATTTTTGAGAGGATTTAAATATAACTACGAAATCGTGAGTCAATGCCATCATGGTAATCCAAGCTCATATTGAAACATTAAGATACACCTGAAGTATTTTATATACTCTGAAAACTATCTCAATCAGGGAGGGGGGTCAGAGCAACGGCCGGAGTCCCTGTGGAATTGCGGCGGCAGTGAGGTGCAGGCGGACTGGAACTTGGAGTGGCGGCCACGACGCCAGAGACGACTATGTTGGACTGCACCCTCTTGCTACCATTGTTATGGACACCAACCTAGATCAGGCAACCGGCCATGGAAGCTGTGCATGGTGACCCTGGTGGAGAATCTCAAAACCTCTTGCGTCTAATCCCTATCTCGGCGCTCACCTCGGCCTTGTAGTTTATCGCCAACACGCTGACCGTGTTCATCAGTCCATGCGGCGGATGGCGCAGTAGTGACGGTGATCTGGGATGAGCGGCTCTTCTTGGGGCACCTGGAGTTCTCCGCGTGCACGGCCAGTCAACCGGAGGTTGCAAACCTATGAAAGTAATGGCGGACCATGGCTGCCGAGACGAAAGGGCGGCGGCGGCTTGGAACAGATCGAGTCGCCTTTGTCTCGTGGCCGTGAGCAGGACTTCTATCGCGCATATATAGTTGCCTGGCCTTAGTTTGACGTATGAAGAACGGACTCTCGAGTTGTACAAGGATTGGTAACTCGTGCGAAGGCAAAACATACGATACGAAGAACGGACACGGTCGCTCGTTTATGACGTGATGCATCTTTTGTTTCTTTTAGCAGTGGCAGTCTATACGTAATTATTAAGAAACGAAAAGATGTGTTGAGTTGTCAACCGGTACGATGGCATTAGCAGTATTATGTGATTTGGTGGGAGGGTAAAACGGACAAAAGTGGATTTGTGTTGAGTTGTCAAACATTGGAGCAATGTGAACCGTTGGCCAAATATTAAAGGGCTCAGATTCCGTTGGCCAAATATTGAAAGGCTCAGATTCAATGTATCAACACAAGTTTGCTCTTTTAATAATAATATAGATAGATAAGTAATACCCTAATATATTAAATTACCCAAACGCTAAAAAGTGCACGGCTGCTATCTCGTCTCATCGAGCGATCACTCCCTGATCGTCTGATGGAGGTGATCGGAGCAATCCGCGACCGTTCGCACGCGACCCCCCGCCCTCCCGCTCCGTGCGTGCTGCCGGCGCCATGCGTGCGACCCGCCCTCCTGCTCTGTGCGCGCCGCCGGCCACGACACCGTGCGCCGCGGCCCCTAGATTCTCTGTGCGCTGCCAACAACGGCACCGCGTGCGACCCCCGCTCCCCCGCGCGCCGCTGGCACCTACCATCGCCCGTCCCCTCGACCTCCTCACCTCCAGCGACGGCCGCCGTCTCGTGCGCAGCCCGGCGGCGCAGAGCAGCACTGCGGAATCCAAAGCGGCGGCGCGCCCAAGGGAGTCGAGCTTGGCCTTGGAGAACGGACGGCCACGAAGCGCTGGAGAGAGGCCACGTGCAGGGGCGGCATGGAGCTCGGCGGCGCAGAGCAACAGCGCGGGATCCCTTCGGCAGAAAGCGGCAGCGCGTGGAGCTCGGCGGCGTAGAGCATCCGTGCGGGGTGAGGCTCTATTCCTTGCTACCAGCTCCACCGAGAGAGAAAAGCTTTGGGAGCTTGGCCGGTTGCTACAATCGAGGAAGAGAGATGAAAAAGCTACAGGAAGGGAATAGCACATGGGGTGTAAAATTTCATGTGTATAGGAAGGGTAGAAAAAGTAAAAAAAAAAAGCCTCTCACTTCTCTACGAGATCGATCTTATGTGATAAGCTCCTATGTATCAATTTCCTTGCAGCAACAAAGTTGTTTTAGACAGCAACTACAGTAACAGTGACAGTAACTCTAGCACACCAAGCAACAACCATGACCGTAATATTCTGCAACCATTATTTCCCTAGCAACCATTCATATGTTAGTGCCAGCAACCATGCCTTTTTCAAACAACAACTGCAGTTGTAGTGGAGTTGCTTACCTATATTGTGAAGTTGTCTCATCGCACACCAAAATTGCTTCATGCGTGCACCATAGTTTCTTTTCGTTGATGTGGAGTTTCTTACCATTGTTCTAAAGTTGCCTCATCACACCAAAATTTCTTACCGCTGTTGTGAAGTTCAATCAACGCACATCAAAGTTGTTTCGCCTTGTATCAAAATTGTTTTTCGTAATTGTTATGGAGTTGCTAGTTCAATCAACCCACATCAAAGTTGTTTCACCTTGTATAAAAATTGTTTTTCGTAATTGTTGTGGAGTTGCTTACCGCTAAAGTTGACTCATCGCACACAAAAATTGTTTACCGACGTTATGAAGTTACCTCAAAGCACACCAAAGTTGCTTTATGTTATACCAAAGTTGCTGTCAGTACGGACATTCGTTGCTGGCATTCTGTAGATGAGTTGTGGTTTTAGGAGTGCTCCCATAGATGACTTCAACCGGTCAGCGCGGAATTAGATGAGTTGCTGAAGTACAGACATTAGTTGCACACATTCTGTTGATGAGTTGTTGACATTTCCCCTAAAAAAATACTGCACCAAATACAGCCCAATTTTTAGGATGTATTGTGTGTACTCCAACCTAGTGGGATATAACTGCAACTAAATCACCACCACGAGCAACTTATTCAAGCGACTGCAGCAACCTTTCATAAGTTGCAACCTACTGGGGTATAACTGCAACTAAATCACCACCATGAGCAACTTATTCAAGCTACTGCAGCAACTATTCCTTCTATAAGTTGCAACCCAGTGGGATGTGTCTGCAACTAAAACATCACCACAGACAACTTATTCAACGGACTGATGCAACTGTGCCTGTTTCAGTTGTAACCAAGTGAGAATGACTGCAACTAAAACACTGTAACCCAATGGAGATGACTGCAACTAAAATGTTGTTGACAGTAGTGAAGAGTTGCTGGTTGTTGACAGTAGTGAAGAGTTGCTGGCAGTACTGAAAAGTTGCTGACCTAAATACTAGAGTTGCTTTTCAGATTTTTTTTTGTCGAAATATATATAAATGGGATCTAGTTTTGAAGAGCTTATCGCGAGAGACCCAACGGTGAAAACGGATCGCGATTCCGGTACACGATTAAGGAGCTATGATTTTTTGAATTTTTGCATGTGGAATTAAATACGTACGATTAAGATGTGCTTGCATGTGGCGGGTTACGCTCCTTTCCAATGGGGCGAGGCTCTTTTCCCAAATCACGTGATTACTGGCTGGTGCAAACGAGCAATCGATTGCTCCCTAGACGCAGCCATTAAATTAAGGCTGCAAACTTTAGCGCGCTGTGGTGCGTCGCGCACTGGTCACGTGAACAGTTATGAGCAGTGCACGCGCACTGTAGCAATTTTTCTTTTCTGAAACCGTTTTAACATTTTTTCCCAAAAAATTATATACATGAAACGTAAGCGCGTTGATGGGTACGCTTCATTCTCGTGAACAGTTCCAGTTTTGTCTACTCCAACTTCTTAATTTTGGATCCAGATTCGCACAAACATTTGACGAATTTTGTCCAATTTTGTGCAGAAAAGTCCCTGCGTTTCCAACAAATTATATACACGAAATATATGCGTGCCGACGGGTAGGCTCCACCCCCGTGAACGCAAACAAAACTACGACGACGAGACTGTCAAATATGATTTTCCAGTCTTGTGCCATGTCGTATGTCCGTCGCAACTGAAAGCCCGTCATGTCTTGTACAGTGTCACCAAAATAAGATTCCTGTTATAGCATACAATACATAGTCATACACAAAAACATCATAAAATAGAGGACATTGATCAATCCAAACACTACATTTACGGGAGAGGCGTTTTGGCTCCGGAGCTCATATGCTCCTGTTATACTAAACGACATTTAAAAAATAGTTAATCATTTCTAAAAAATCTGCAATTATTTGGTGACAAACATATACATGTTTTTTAAATACGTACCAAGTTTCGCGATGAAATTTCATGTGTGGCACTCTGTGAAAAAATAACAAAATCAGTCCTCTAAAAAATACTTTTTTGAAATTGCATTCGACCATAGATTTGTCTTATTTGAACAGGGCATATCGAATGTCATCTCGCCACGCAACTTGACACGTATGTTGGACATGGGTATGTGTTCGTCTCCAATTGTTTTCAGAATAAAATATTTTACTATTTTAGAAATTTTGTTTAATATAACAGGAGTATATGAGCTCGGTAGCCAAACTGAATTTCTGCTACCTTTATCTATATTTAATACATACGGTAATACAAGTACGAATAAACGAATACCAACCATCTCCTAGGATCCCACGAGACAATAAACGTTAAAACAAACCCGTCCAGAAAAGGAGCAACAAAAGATAAAAGGAGAACAAACATCGGACCAAGTAGGCTACAATCTCTCTCCTAAGACGATTCGTCATCTAGCGTAAGAAACACCGAACGTAAAGTCGCATGAGTAGTCATGTGTCCCATATCCTCGGCAAGAGGACAGGGCGAACCCAAAAAAAATAAAAATATCAGAGACCTGACCGACTCCCGGGAGTCGACCAGTACCGGAAGCAACCACATCGGTCTGATCGGCGGGGTCGGGTTGTGCATTAAGAGGGGATCCTAGAGTTGGCGGGGTCGAGGTTGTGCATTAAGACGGCATCCTAAAGTCGGCGGGGTCAGGTTGAGCATTAAGACGGGAACCTGGAGTCGGTCAGACCTGTCCGACTCCCGGGAGTCGACCAGTTCTAGAAAAAACCGCATCGGTCTGGTCGGTAGGCTCGGGTTGTGCATTAAGACGGAACCCTGGAGTCGGCGGGGTCAGGTTGAGCCTTAAGACGATTAATATCGGAGACCTGACCGGGAGTCAACCAGTACTGGAAACAACCACATCGGTCTGGTCGGCGGGGTCGGGTTATGCATTAAGACGAGATCCTGGAGTCGGCGGGGTCGGGGTTGTCCATTAAGACGGGAACCTAGAGTCGGTCAGACCTGTCCGACTCCCGGAGTCGACCAGTTCTGGAAACAACCGCACGGTCTGGTCGGCAGGCTCGGGTTGTGCATTAAGACGGAATCCTGGAGTCGACGGGGTCAGTTTGAGCCTTAAGACGGGAACCGGGAGTCGGTCATAACTGGCCGACTCCCGGGAGTCGGTCATAACCGGAAAAACCACATCGGTCTGGTCGGCGGGCTCGGGTTGTGCATTAAGACAGGATCCTGGAGTCGGCGGGGTCGGGTTGCATTAAGACGGAGTCCTGGAGTAGGCGGGGTGCACAGAAAACGCAATAAACATAATGACAACTCTCCAATATTCTATGAACCCCACGAATCTCAACTCCTCGAGACTAAGTGCGGGGGATTCACGAAGCCGAGCGCAAGGACCCAGCGTATAGCCAGTCGACTCCAGGGAGTCGGTAGGGTCGATGCACCAATGATATCTTATATTTATCAAGAAATGGATATGCATAAGGATAGCAAAGAACGAAAGACAAACAGACAGTAAATGATTTACCAAGAGAAATATCAATCATCAAACCCACCGCATAAACAGGAAAAAAAACAGAGCACAAAGGCAGCGACCACCAACCAGGATAACTCACCACAGAAATTACAAAAACCCAAATCCAAACAGGAAGCAAACAAACACCACGTCTAAAATATTCCCGAGTAAGGCAACAACCTGCAAAGAAAAAAGGCAAAAGAAGTCACAAAACTATCAAAAAACCNAGGATATGATTATCTCACTCTATAACCAAACATATTATATGCATTATATGATAATGGTTTTATCATGGGATGATAGGAAGTTTATCATGTGATGATAAAGTAATGTCAAATTAGGTGACAGTTACAATTTTGCAAAGGACATAAAGAGCTGTAAAGTACAGAGCACGGACGGAACCTCTTCCACAAGCAAACATGATCAGCACTGAGACTTCATGAGTGAGACTTCATGGGTGTTGGATCGCGGAAATGTAAACTAGATTATTGACTCTAGTGCAAGTGGGAGACTGTTGGGAATATGCCCTAGAGGCAATAATAAAATGGTTTATTAAGCATATTCAAAGTTTATGATAATAGTTTATTATCCATGCTATAATTGTATTAAATGGAAACATAATACATGTGTGGAATATAAACACCCGGAGTCCCTAGTGAGCCTCTACAGGACTAGTTCGTTGATCAAGAGATAGTTAGAGTTTCCTAACTATGGACTTGTTATAGTCACTTGATAACGGAGTCATATCATTAGGAGTAATGGTGTGATGGACATGACCCAAATAAAGAGTTGCAATTAATCGTGTCACAAAAGTTTTGTTGTCAACACTTTTAATATGCCAAATATAGTTTCCTTAGACCATGAGATTATATCACTCCCGTTCACCGGAGGAATACTTTGTGGACATCAAACGTCACTTCGTAACTGGGTGATTATAAAGGTGGCTTTCAGGTATCTCCGATGGTGGGTTGTTGGGTGATATGAATCGAGAGTGGAATTTGTCCCTCCATGTGACGGAGAAGATATCTCCAGGCCTTCTCGGTAATATAGCATCAAGAGTCTGCAGACATGTGATTAAGTTGTAATCACCGGGATCCTATATTATGGACGAGTAAAGAGAACTTGCCGGTAACGAGATTAAACTAGACATGGGGATGTCAACGATTATATCTCGGGCAAGTAAAATATCGTGAGACAAAGGGAATCGTATATGAGATTAATTGAATCTCCGGCATTGTGGTTCAATCGAGAAAAGGTTTTCGTTGAGTGTGTAGGAATTAATATGGACATCCCGGTCCCGCTATTAATTATTGATATGATCATGTCTATGCATTCTCGAACCCGTAGGGTCACACACTTAACGTTCCGATGAAATTAGGTTTTGCGATGAATTAAATGATGACGTGAACGAATGGTGATTCGGAGTCTCGGATGGGATCCCGGACATCACGAGGAGTTCCGGAGGAGTCCGGAGAATAAGATTCATATATGGAAAGTTGTTTCCGGAGGTTTCGGAAAAGTTCCGGAAATTATTTAAAGGGTACCGGAAGGTTCCGGAATGTTCTAGAAGGGTCTAGAAGTGGGACCATAATTTGTATGGGGCCCACATGGTGCAAAGGGGTGCTGCCACCACTTGGTGGGGCGCACCACCTAAGCCCACATGGGCTGGTGCGGCACGGCATAGGAGGGGAGTCCCACTCCTAGTTGGACTAGGAGGTGGGCTCCCACCCCTTTAGGAAAGGGCCCAAGAAAGAGTCCTTGTTGGACTCCGACTTGGGGGGCAAGACAAAGGGGGGCCGGCCGGCCCTGCCCTTGCCCTAGCCGCCACCTATATAAGGAGGGGCAAGGGGGGGCGCGACACACACCTTTGGAGGCTGCCCCCTCTAGCCGCACCCCTCACCTCTCCCTCTACCCTAGCCGCACCCCTCCCTCTCCCGGAGGGCTGCCGCCGTCCACCTCTCCACCAAGCCGCAGCACCCCTTGCCCTAGGGCTGCTGCGCCGCCTTGTCCTCTCCCTCTCCTCTTGCTTGGCTTGGCGAGCCCTGCTCGCGGAGATCGTCATCGTCACCGGCACTACCGTCGTGCTGCTGAGATCATCAAGGCCACGTCGTCTCGCTTGCGGGATCAAGGAGTCGACGTCTTCATCGAGCTGTACGTGTGGACGCCGCGGAGGTGCTGCCCATTGCCGCACTTCGCCGGATTGGATCTCGAGGATAATACATCTCCTCGCGACTAGACGAGTCTAGTTGCGGGGATCGACTAGCCAACCCCTGCACCGACAAAACGCGTTTGTTGATCTTCGAGGGTAAGAGATTGGATCTCATCTTCGCTATCTTCATCTCGTAGATCTAGATCCTTGGGGTTTATTCCGCATTGCCGCGTAGAAAATTTTTGTTTTCCATGCTGCGACCCCTTCACGAGTACCCCGGGTTGATTGAGGGAGAAAGAGAGAGATCAGGCTGGTGAACACGACGGCTAACAGGGGGCGATTTACCCAGGTTCGGCCCCTCGAGTTGAGGTAAAGACCTACTCCTGCTTGTCTGGAATTATAGATTGGTGGCTACAATGCGGTGTTCAATGATTCGATGCCCTAGACGGCGCACCCTCCCGGCCTTTATACTACAGGCCGGGTCTCGGGTGGACGGTGCGATTGCACGTACAAGATATGGAAACCTCCTCACCGACCTAATGTCGACTACTTGTTGTATACGGAATCCTTCTTGGGCTTCGCTGGGCCTTCCTTGGCGTGACCCAAGTACCATCACCGTGGGTGACCCGAAAGGTAGCCCCACGACAGTAGCCCCCGAGTGCTCAGTCGAATCGCAGAGTCGGGTGGAGGACTCCCCCCTTCAGGGCACGCCACATGGAATCGTTGATGAAGATTGCTTCGAGTGAGCTTGTCTTGATTCTTCGGGTGCGCCGTCTTGATTTTTCGGAGTCGCAGCATTTCGACTGCTTTTCTTCATAATCATCGGGTGCGCGAACAGCGCTCCCGATGGGAGTAGCCCCCGAGATTAAGCTGAATTGCTTGCAATTGAGGTTAAACTCAATTTTTCCTCAGTCGAAAAGCCCGCTCCCGATGGGAGTAAACAGATGACTCGAACTTGTCCGAGTCGAAACTGTCCAGGCTCGACTTACTCTTTCACTCAGCCTTGACGGCCTACTAACTTGTCATAAAATCAGCTTTAAAAAAGCTTACTTCGTGTTATTCCACTCGAACGTTTAATTCGAACGTACTTGTTTCAGTCGAATGACTGTCGAATGCTCAGCCAATTGCTTGGCTTACTTGACACACTTCATGATGACGTCAGGGATGACGCTTTTGATGACATGACTCGACACGCTCTGCGCCCGACGAGACGTGACGATGGTGGGCCCGCTGTCACAGCGGCGACCGCTGAATATGGACCGTTGGGCGCGAAAACGCCGCGGCGTGATGATGATGCCTCGGTTCTCGTGCGTAGTGGAGCACGACCGGGGTGTCCGTCGCGCGACACGTGGGCGGCTGGATTCTTGCGGCGCGATGCAGTTGCACGATGGACGGCCGTGATGAACTGCCCCGCGGTATATGTTTTTCACCGCGGTGCAGAGGCAGTTCACACATCCTCATTCTCCTCCATCTCGCCGCCAGTTCTTGCCTCCCTTGTTCCTCGCAAAAAGCTTCCAACAAAGTTCTCCCCTTTCCTCCGGCGACATGGGCCACAAGAGGAGCAAGGGTACTGAGAGCTCCTCCGCCGCCGCCGGCGACGACGCCGGGATGAAAAAGGTGGAGGGCGACTGGAGCAAGTCCTCCGTCAAAGCGGCGGAGCTCGACAGCCTCCGCCAGCAGGGGCTGCTGCCACCGGAGGCCGTGGCGACGACGCGGGCGCCCGGTAAGGATTCCGTCCCTGCTCCCCGCAGTGGGGAACGCGTCTGCTTCGTGGAGTTCCTTCCGCGGGGATTCGGGTTCCCCTTGCACGATTTTGTCCGTGGGCTCTTGTACGCCTATGGGATTCAGATCCATGATCTGACTCCCAACAGCGTCTTGAGCATCACGAGCTTTATCGTGCTCTGCGAGTGTTTCCTGGGGATCGCACCCCACTGGGCACTGTGGAAGTCTATTTTCATGGTGCGCCGGATGGCGGGTAAGTCGAAGGAGACCTACCCGGTCGGTGGCTTCGGAATCCAACTGCGCGGCGACACGAACTTCTTCCACATGAAGAAGTCCGACTCCGTGCAAGGCTGGAGGAAGAAGTGGTTCTACATCACGTGGAACCAGGCCGGGATCCCCGACTTCGCCGCTGAGCGGCCTCTGAAGAAGACCAACGCCTGGTCGCACCCCCTGTCGACGGAGGAGAGGGAGTCGATCAAGCCGCTGCAGGCGCTTCTTCGCGGGTTGATCAAGACGATGGGACGCGAAGCCGGCGGAATCCAGCTGACCGCCATGTTCCACAGGTTGAGGGTGCAGCCTCTGCAACAGCGCCCTCTCCCAATGTGGGAAATGGCAGTCGACCCGGCAATGGACGATGCACAAGTCGCACTCAAGGTGAGGGCCATCACCAGCCTTCGGGTTGCTGACGCGTGCAACGTGACTTGCTCAGTCGCGCCCTTCAGCTCGACGAACCCGATCCCAGAGGTAGGTACTTGAATTTGTTTTCTTCGTTACTTGGAGTTGACTGTCTTTTTCTGAACTTTCGACTGTTGCTTGCTGATCTTCAGGATCGGAAAAATTACGTGAGCCTTCCTCCGTTGATGGAGAATGGCGCTCACGATGAGGCCGCCTTCGTTGCCGAGCAGGACGGCGATGAAGAGAGTCTTCCCCCCGCTTCCTCGCCTAGCGAGGAAGCAGAGGAGGAAGAGGAGGAGGAGGAGGCGCCGCTCAAACGGCGCAAGCGAAAGCATGTCGGCTCCGCCGCCGCGACATCACCCTTGAAGGAGGCAGAAAAGGAGGACTCCAGCTCGTCGTCTTCAGAGGCGAACAAGCTTGTGGATTCCCTGATTGTGACTCCGCTGGACTCCGCGCCTCCCGCGGGGTTTGGGAGGATGCCGACTCCTTCCATGAGCAGCGATGGTGAATATGCTGACAGGTAAGCTTTATGCGACTGAACCTTTCTGTTTCGCTTCTTCTTTCTGTTCCTTGGGTGTTTTCTGAATCTTTTGTAAGCAGCCACCAAGGTGGTAATGTCCATGATTCGCCTCGTGAGGAGGAACACCAGTCTGCTGCCCCGGAGCATGCGACTGGTACAACTGAAGAGGCGCCACAAGCGAACAATCCTCCGGTGCTGGACTCTTCGACGGCCACCCGGCCGGATGGTGCCGCTGATGCGACTGCCGTGGATGCTGATCTGATCCAGCATGTAAGTATCTTCTTTCTTGTCTTGCAAAGTCTTGTATCGGGTGCGCGAACAGCGCTCCCGATGGGAGTAGCCCCCGAAGATGTGCGTGACTAGAATAGTCGGGTACAGATTTATACTTCTTTTTCCGCAGCCCGTCTATCGTCAGCAGATGGAAACGGCCACCCGCTTCATTCGTCTGGAGCAGGAGGCTAGTCAACTTCGTGCTGCGCTTGAGCAGTCGAGGAGTAAGTATCCCTTGTCGAGTCTTTTGAACTTTCTTCGACTGTCTGCAATTCTGATCTTTTGCTCGGGTGTTCTGCAGAAGACAACCAAGGCTTGGTGAAGCGGGTCCAGCAACTGGAGAAGTCGCTTGAGACCCAGACTGAGGCAGAAAAGGTTCAGGTCGAACGCCTGATTAGCATTGCCACGGCCATTGGTGGTAAGTTCTCGGCTGATAAAAGCCTACTTTTGCCTTTGTTGCCTGCAGGTAACCTTACTATTCGCGTTATTTCTGAGTGTAGGTGTTGGTGGTGGTTCTCCCCCTGAAGGGACGTCCAGCGCGAATACCACCTTGTCGGCGGCAGTCGACCTCTGCAACCGGGTTTGCGCATGCGCCGCGGACGCTGTGAAGAAGTCCTCGAGCGCCCTGGCCAACATCTATGAAGGTGTTTTCCCTGGTCAGGCCGCGCCTAGGGAGGCTGACAAGCTGGCGGCTCCATTTGCTGAGGCGAATGTGATGGCCAACTACACCCGCACCCAGACGGTACGCGGCTCCGAGCTCACCTTCCGTCTGTTACTCGGTCATGGGATCTCGGGTGACTTTGAGGCGGCTGTGAGCGACTTCCCTCGAAGGCCTGATGGAAAGTCCAAGTCCCTGACCAGCGTCAAGGGCAAGGCGACTCAGTTAGCTAAAAAGCTGATTGACACCTTTGAGAGGAAGCTTGCAGAGTCAGCCGCCAAAAAGGGCCGCGCGCCGTCGGGTTCTGCCATGTAGTGTTGTAGTAGGGGTCTTCTTTTGTCTTTTGTAATGAAACTTGGTGAAATCAATGGATATGCTGATTCTGTCATGCGACTGTGTTTTTGTCTAGTCTTGTTGAAAATAGTGCTCTCTGATGTTCTTTAAATTGACAGCCGACGGAAGTGCTCCTCCTGAAGTCGCGGAAGATATCCGTGCGTGCTGGGATGAGGGTACCTCTTCGGCTGCACCTGCGTCTTCGCGTTGTCCGACTCCTCCAGCTCCCTCGCGGAGCAGGAACGATCAGCGAGTGTTTAATTATATGAGGAACAAAATCACTGAACTTGAGTCGAAGCTGCGGAGAACTGAAGTGGAGCTTGACCGCCTCAGGGCGCGTTCCGCTGGGCCGTTCAGTCAGCGCGAACGGTTCCTTCTTGACCATATTGATCTGATATGTCGACAGCTGCAAGGTTTGTGCTCTGGCTGCTTCTCTTTGATTTCTTCATGCTTGTGTTGTTCTGCACCTTGACCCGTTAATTTGCAGTTGTTAATCCCGACTGGCAAGCCGAGAACGCTCGAGTGGACGAGCGCGTGGATAGCGAGGCCACCGGTAACTCGGTCGAAGCTCGCCAGTTCTGGGTACATAAGGGAGAGAGCCGTATACTCGCGCGGATGCTGGATCGCACCTGGCGAGCTGCATTCGTTCTTGAAGGTTGCAGGAAAGCACTCTGGCAGATCAACAAGGTGTTCTTCCCTCTTGACGAACAGCCGGAAGGGTTGCCCGCGCTGCTGGAGAGGTTCCGCAGTAGCAGGGCGTTGAAGGTGGTCGTCTTCAACCAGCTTGTTGCCGGGGCCAACACGGCGTTTGCCTATGTTCGACTGCATCGACCTCATGTTCCCTTGGATAGAATACTTGATGGCTTGCCTAGGGATGTTGATTATGCCGAATCCCTTGAACCCGCACGTCAGGTGATGCGACAGGTCATGAATCATACAGAGCAACGTGTAGGGCCACTGGATGCGCCAAAGGAAGAGCCTGTCGACTAAGAAAAACAGCTTGTTGTATAATGTTAGCTTGTAACATGAATATATGTATGCATGTAAATATGCTGATACGGGGTTGATCCCTAAGTATATGAAAACATTGTGTCGTGAACTCATAACCCGTGTGGAGCAGCACCCGAGTGTGTTGGGTGGCGTACTTGGTGAGCAAGAGTGCGAACTGAACGTTATATCTTAGGCCTTGACAGCGCAGCCTCCAAGTGCATCGGGTGATGGCCTAGGCTTTCGAGTTAGACCTGTGCGGCGCAGCCCCCGAGTGCATCGGGTGGCAGCCTAGGTTTTCGAGTAGGACTTGCGCGGCGCGAGCCCCCGAGCGCGTTGGGTGGCGGCCGAAGATTTTTGGGTGATGCCTGTTAGACGCAGCCCCCGAGTGATTCGGGTGGCGGCCTAGGCTGACTGAGACCTGTGCAGCGCGAGCCCCCGAGTGCGTCGGGTGGCGGCCGAGGATTTTCGGGTGATGCCTGTACGGCGCAGCCCCCGAGTGGTTCGAGTGGCGGCCTAGGCTGACTGAGACCTGTGCGGCGCGAGCCCCCGAGTGCGTCGGGTGGCGGCCGAGGATTTTCGGGTGATGCCTGTACGGCGCAGCCCCCGAGTGGTTCGAGTGGCAGCCTAGGCTGACTGAGACCTGTGCGGCGCGAGCCCCCGAGTGCGTCGGGTGGCGGCCGAGGATTTTCGGGTGATGCCTGTACGGCGCAGCCCCCGAGTGGTTCGAGTGGCGGCCTAGGCTGACTGAGACCTGTGCGGCGCGAGCCCCCGAGTGCGTCGAGTGGCGGCCGAGGATTTTCGGGTGATGCCTGTACGGCGCAGCCCCCGAGTGGTTCGAGTGGCGGCCTAGGTTGCAAAGGAGAGGGTGACACAAAATTTCTTTAATCATCTTTATTTATTCTCGCAAACAGGCCGCCTCATTAAAACCCTTCCAGTCCCCTTAGGTACCCTGGCGAGGGAAAGAGTGCGTAAGAAACCTGCTGCTACTTTGAGTTTACAGTGTAGGGTACATCAGGCGTAGAAGCGGCGTAGCTGTGCCACGTTCCACGGGTTACTGCAAACTGTTCCTGTGGCTTGGTCCTTCAGGCGGTATGCTCCATTGCCGATTGCTTCTGTCACAATGTACGGGCCTTCCCATGGGGAGGCGAGCTTGTGCACTTTCTTCTGCTTGAGTCGAAGGACCAGGTCGCCTGGGACAAAAGATCTTGGTCGCAGTCGTCGACCGTGGTAGTTGCGCAGGTCCTGCTGGTACACTGCTGTGCGGCTGAGGGCGATGTCGCGTGCTTCATCTAGAGTGTCCATGTCATCTTCTAGTGCCTCTTCTGCGTCGGACTCGTCGTAGGCCACGACCCGTGGAGCGTCAAACTTAATGTCACAGGGTAAGACTGCTTCTGCGCCATACACCATAAAGAACGGTGTGTATTGGGTGGATCTGTTCGGCGTGGTGCGTAGGCTCCATAGCACGCTTGGAAGTTCCTCTACCCAGGCTCCTGCAGCTCGCTTCAACGGCACTCGCAGACGCTTCTTTATCCCCTTGCTGACTAGGCCGTTGGCCCTTTCGACTTGTCCGTTAGACTGCGGGTGTGAGACGGATGCGTAGCTGAGCTTGATGCCTTGTTCCTCGCAGAAATCTCTGAACTCCTCGGCTGTAAAGTTCGTGCCGTTGTCGGTGATGATACCGTGGGGCACGCCGAATCTGAAGATGATGGACCTGATGAAGTTGACTGCTGAAGTTGCGGTTGAACTTGTGATTGGCACCGCCTCGATCCACTTCGTGAATTTGTCGACTGCCACCAGGAGGTGCGTGTGCCCACCCGGGGAGGACTTCCTGAAGGGACCTACCATGTCGAGTCCCCATTGCGCGAACGGCCATGCAAGTGGGATGGTTTTCAATGCTGATGCAGGTGCGTGAGGTTTGTTGGCGAATTCTTGGCAGCCGACGCACCTTCTTACGAGCTCGACTGCGTCTTGCATTGCAGTGGGCCAGTAGAATCCTGCTCGCAAGGCTTTGGCAACCAGTGCTCGACTGCTTGCATGATGCCCGCAGATTCCAGCGTGGATGTCGAGTAGAATAGCCTGGCCGTCAGATGGATCAATGCACCTTTGGAGTACGCCTGAGATGCTTCGCTTGTAAAGCTCGCCCTTGATGATGGTGAAGCCCTTCGAGCGGCGGACAATGCGCTTTGCTTCGACTGGGTTCTCTGGCAGCCGCTGATGCAGCATGTAGGCCAGATACGGGCTTGTCCATGTGGGTTCGACCAGCATGATCTCCATGGGCTCCTTCTCCGTGCTTTGCGGGTTGGCGGTCGTTGTTGTCGATGCAGGGGGTTCTGGCGGGGGCCGTACCCTGATAGAGCGCTGCGTGATGCACTCGAGGAAGACTCCGGGTGGAACCGGAGCTCGATCTGAGCCGAGGTTGGCGAGGATGTCGGCTTCTTCATTGCTTTCGCGGCCAATGTGTCGCAGCTCGCAGCCGTCGAATTGGCCTTCCAGCTGGTTGTACAGCTCCCTGTATGCTATCATGTTGTCAGCGATGGCGTCGCATTGCTTCATTGTTTGCTGCACCACCAGGTAGGAGTCGCCATAGATCATGAGGCGAGTGGCGCCGCAGTTCTTGGCCATCCGCATGCCGTGGATCAGTGCCTCGTACTCCGCCTCATTGTTGGAGGGTGTTGGAAATTTCATCTGCAGCACGTACTTAAGCTTATCGCCTTTGGGTGATATGAGCACGACTCCCGCTCCGGCTGAGTTGAATTTCTTGGATCCATCGAAGTACATGGTCCATGCAGTCGATAAATCCGGCTCGTCTGGTAGCTGCGCTTCTATCCACTCTGTGGTGAACTCCGGGAGGACCTGAGCCTTGATTGCCTTCGGGTGCACGTATTTCAACCCCCATGGCCCTAACTCGACAACCCACTTGGCGACTCGCCCTGTCGCGGATGGATTAGTGAGGATGTCTGACAGGGCGGAGGAGCTTACCACCGTTATCGGGTGCTCGGAGAAGTAGTGTACCACCTTCCTTGACGTCATGAAGACGGCGTATGCCAGCTTCTGGTAGTGCGGGTACCTCTGCTTTGACTCTGTTAATACCTCGCTGAGGTAATACACTGGCCGTTGGACGGGATGAGCCCTTCCTTCTTCCTCCCGTTCGACTACGAGAACGGTACTGACCACTCTGTTCGTGGCTGCCACGTAAAGGTACAGTGGTTCATTCTCCTGGGGTGCTACCAGTACTGGAGGGGTTGTCAGGGTCTTTTTCAGCCTGTCAAAGGCATCCTGTGCTTCCTCCGTCCACTCGAATTTGTCCGCCTTTTTCATCAGCTGGTAGAAGGGCAAAGCCTTTTCTCCCAGCTTACTTATGAATCGACTGAGTGCCGCGACTCTGCCGGCTAGACTTTGTACGTCATGGAGCTTTGTTGGTGCAGGCATGTCGAGTATATTTTGCACCTTTTCTGGATTTGCTTCGATTCCTCTCGCAGAGACAAGGTACCCCAGTAGCTCCCCGGCTGGGACGCCGAAAACGCACTTGTCTGGGTTCAGCTTGATCTGGTACTTGTCGAGTGCCTCGAAGACCTTGCGGAGGTCGTCAATGAGGGTGTCCTCTTTGCGGGTGGTGATGACGATATCGTCGACGTAGACTTGGACTACCTTCCCGATAAGCTCCTTCAGGCAGGCTTGCATTGTACGCTGGTACGTGGCCCCAGCGTTTTTCAACCCAAAGGGCATCATGGTGTAGCAGAACACACCGTGTGGTGTGATAAACGCCGTCTTCTCTTGGTCTTCGACTGCCATCTTGATCTGCTGGTAGCCTGAGTAGGCATCCAGGAAGGACAGACGTGCGCAGCCCGCAGTCGAGTCGACGATCTGATCAATCCGCGGGAGCGGAAAGTGATCCTTGGGGCAACATTTGTTGATGGCGGTGAAGTCGACGCACATGCGGAGTTTCTTCGTCTTCTTCTTTTCCACCAGTACTGGGTTTGCTACCCACTCTGACTTCTTGATTTCTTTAATAAAACCGGCATGGAGCAGCCGGTCGATCTCCAAACTGATCGCATCTCTTTTTGGACCCGAAAAGCGCCTCATGGTTTGCTTGACAGGTCTGGCGTCCTTGTGAACGTGTAATCGGTGCTCGGCGAGTTCTCTTGGTATGCCTGGCATATCAGAAGGTTGCCAGGCGAATATCTTCCAGTTTTCGCGCAGGAACTCGACGAGCGCGCTTTCCTATGCGTTGGTCAAGCTTGATGACACTCGGACCACCTTGTCAGCATCTGTCGGGTGTACCTGGTGGGCCCTGGTATCGTCGCTGGTGTTGAACGCCGAGTCCTTGGATGATTTCTTCTTTGGGGGGAAGAGTGTCTTGTCGTTGTCGACTGCCAGCATCTCCAGGTGATCTTCCATCCCAAAGAACTCAGAGATCCTGTTGAACTCGCGGTCGCAGCTGTCGGACCGGTCGAAGTCGCCTCTCACCGTGATGACACCCTTGGGTCCAGGCATCTTGAGCATAAGGTAGGCGTAGTGGGGTATCGCCATGAACCTTGCAAAAGTTGGACGCCCGAGGATGGCGTGGTACTGTGATTTCCAGTCGACCACCTCGAAGTCGATTGCTTCCCTCCGGAAGTTGTCGGGTGTGCCGAAGATCACGTCGAGTGTGATTACTCCCATGGGCGTAACTGCTTGCCCTGGTACTATACCGTGAAAGGTATTAGATGACGGCGTCAGGTTGGAAATTGACCTGTTCATGCGCTTGAGGGTGTCAGCGAAAAGAATGTTGATTCCGCTGCCTCCATCCATGAACACCTTTTTCAAGGTGTACTCCCCGATCTGAGCTTCGACTACCAGAGCGGCGTGCCCGGGGCGTGGTATTGCCGGCGGGTGATCAGCCCTGGAGAAGGTGATGTCTATCTCTGATCCTCTCAGGTACTCGGGTACTGCGGGTGGGTTGGTGATTGCCTGAAAGACTTGGCGAGTAATGAGCTTCTGGGTCCTGTTGGAAGGACGCCCCTTCTGTATCATGTTCATCTGCCCGCGTGGTGCTGGGAACACGTTGGCAGGGTCCTGTTGCTGCGGTTGCTGCTGCTGCTGTTGCGGCTGCTGCGGTTGTTGCTGCGGGTAGTAAGCCAGTGCTGCTTGCGCTGGGTTGGCGAGTGGAGGAGCTTGTGGTGCGTTGATTGCCAGCTGTCCCGCGACTGGTTGCCCCGCGGGTGATGCTTGATGAATCTGCTGCCCGTCCGTAGCAAGTACGCGCGTGAAGGCCCTGGCCAGCCGTTGCGCCTTCTTGCAGTCCTTCAACAGGTGTCGGGATCCCCACTTGCCTGTTTCCGGGTCCTTGAACATATGGTGCCTGCAAGGTTGCTGTAGCTCTTCCTCATCCGTGAGTATGCGTCTGCGCCACTCGCGCTTGCGACTGCCATCTCCGCGGTAGCCGCTGCCTCCACCTTGGTTGTATCCTCTATCACTGCCACCGCCTTGGCTGTATCCTCTATCGTTGCCACCGCCTTGGCTGTATCCTCTATCGTTGCCACCGCCTTGGCTATATCCTCTATCGTTCTCACGGGGGGTTTCGAATCCCGCCGCTACTAACTCTATTGAGTCGTGGCCGATAAAGCGTGGTTTCTTTTTCAGTCGACCCTCTCGCCAGTTGCTGGGTTGGGGATCTGGCATTGAGTCACGGACGGAGTCTTCCCCATCTGCCCATTGGTTGGCGATCTGCATGAGGTCTATCATATTCTTCGGCCTGAGCCTACCAAGTTCTTCGCGAAGGTCGCGGCGGGTGAGGCCGTAGATGAATGCATCCATGACTCTGTCCTCCGAGGTGGCTCCATCCATGGTGTTGCGGAGCAGGGTCCACCGTTGGATGTACGAACGGAGTCGCTCCTCATGGCCCTGTTTGCAAGCTTGGAGCTCGATGAGGGTGGTTGGCCTTGCGTAAGTTCCCAGGAAGCCTTTTATGAATGCCGTCCTGAATTCCTCCCAAGTCCTGAAGGCGTCCTTCGGCTGCGTGTTGAGCCACCCGCGGGCGGACCCCGTGAGCATCAGCTGGATGTACTGCATGGCGGTAGTCGAATTACCACCTTGGTAGCTGCATGCGATGAGGTAGTCGTCTAGCCAATCCTGCGGGTGCTGCTTTCCGTCGTACTTTTGTGTCTCCGCCGTCAGCTTGAAGCCTTTGGGCATCTTCGTGTTGCGAATATTTATACTGAAACACGGGGCTCCACGTGGCTCGTGGTCTTCATCATCGTCGAGTAGTCCTGCGTCTCGCAGTCGACGGGCACGGTCTATCCTTCTCTGTGTGACGACGTTGCGGCCATCCTCGCCGGGCTGTAGTTGTCGCAGTCGAATCGGTTCCCGATCTGCCGCTGGTGCGACTCCACGGTCACGACGTCCTCGTTCTTCGTACATCCCTTCGACTGGTTCTCCCCTTGACAAGGCTTCCTCGACTTGCCTCAAGGCTTGGATCTGCTGCCTGTGTACGCGGGCGTTGGCGCTTCCTTCCGGCGGCTGCATGACCCGCAAATAGGTCTCGACTCCCATAAGCGCAGAGGCGGGTGTTCTGGGGATGGGTATTCCGTCCTCGTCTTCCAAGAAAGACGACTCCAAGTTGCGGGTGAGGTGGATGCGATCTTCCTCGTGCACCCGCGGCATGCGAGTTCTGTGCCTTCCTTCTTGATTGACTTCTTCTGATCCAGACCTGAACGAGAGCGCTGCCCTCCTGGCACTTGACTCGTCGGCTAGCTCCTTGCGCCGGGCCAACTCGGCTCTATCCTGTTTGATTCGTTCGGCTTCCTTCCAGAGCAAGTACTGGACCGCCTGTCGATCTTCCTGTGGATCTTCCGGGGCAGGGAACGTGCCATCGTCCACGTGCTTCTGTGCCCTAATCGCCAGCTCCCGGGTGATGGTAAGTTTCGTCACCTTGTCTTGCAGGGTGACTTCCATGGGGTACACGGGTGCTGACGGACCGACCATGTAGACTTGCGCGGGGTAGACCCGTCGAGTGGGGCTGATGCTCCCTGTCGTGCTTCCTTCATCTGAGCTGTACTCGTTGTCAAAGATCACAGCAACGTGGTGGGTACCACGGTCGCTGCTACTGGCGGCTGCCCGATGCGTAGATGCGATCGGCGCAGTCGAAATTGGTGCGGATCTTGGCTGGCGCCCGAACAGGTAGGTCGGAGTGGACTTGACTCGCCCCGTGGCCGCAGCAGATGCGTTTTTCTTGGCAACCGCAGATGCGATCGCCGCAGTCGAAGTTGATGTAGTCGAAGTAGACGCAGTCGCCTTGACCGCGGCAGATGCGATCTTCGCGACCGGTGAAGGCATGGTCGGCGCAGTTGATGTAGACGCAGATGGCGATGTAGATGCGATCTCCGTAATCTTCACGGCGGGTGAGGTTGCGATCCGTGCAGCCGCCATGGATGCAGGCGCCTCCATTGAGCGCAGGGCGGCCTGCGTAGGGCGGAGGGTTCCGCGACTGTCCACCAGATAGCGCAGACTACCAAAGGTAATCCACGTGCTTTGTTGGAATCCGGCGTAAGCCGAAAGATCCGCCGGCGGGTGCTCGACGTACTCGAGGAAGCCGGTGTAGATCGACTCCCTCGCGCTGATGGTGTTGTTGGTTGCGGGTGAGGCCGGCATGATCACGACTCCAGCGATCTGTTCTTTCCCACAGACGGCGCCAATTGACGAGCTTGTGGCTCGGCAAATCCCTGGGTCGAGTACCCCGGGTTGATTGAGGGAGAAAGAGAGAGATCAGGCTGGTGAACACGACGGCTAACAGGGGGCGATTTACCCAGGTTCGGCCCCTCGAGTTGAGGTAAAGACCTACTCCTGCTTGTCTGGAATTATAGATTGGTGGCTACAATGCGGTGTTCAATGATTCGATGCCCTAGACGGCGCACCCTCCCGGCCTTTATACTACAGGCCGGGTCTCGGGTGGACGGTGCGATTGCACGTACAAGATATGGAAACCTCCTCACCGACCTAATGTCGACTACTTGTTGTATACGGAATCCTTCTTGGGCTTCGCTGGGCCTTCCTTGGCGTGACCCAAGTACCATCACCGTGGGTGACCCGAAAGGTAGCCCCACGACATGCGCCTTTCTTTATCCTGCAAAGACAAAGGAGTAAGAATAGAAGATCCGACAATATTGCAGAGCAAGGAAGAGATGTTTTAGCCGACTTACTTCTTGCTGGGAATATTGAGCCCAGCGAGAGCATCATCATCTTCGAATGACTTGGCACCAATCGTAATGGATTGGCTCTTCCTCTTCCGGCTCTCTGCAGTAGCCGAAGAAAAGGAGATGGGCCGCTTGGCTGCCTTGCTTGATGATGATTTGCCAGCGGGATGAGTGTAACATCCCAAAACTTTGGAATGTTAAAAATCAGAAGAAATTAAAACTTTTTGATAAAGAAAGAAAACTTTTGGAGAATTGCTTAAAAGAAAATCTTAAACTATAAGAAAATTTAGAAGATAAAAAGGTATTATGACATTAAAATATATTTTGGGTTTTCAAACATTTCAAACAAATTATCTATTTCTATTTCAAAGTTTAAAGTTGAAATAATTGCTTTTGGAAAATGTAAACCCTAAAAGTATTTTTGGACTTATTACCATATTGTAAAAAGGTTTCCCAAATTATTATCTTGAAATTAAAATGATCTTGTTAAGCTATGTATCAAAATGATTATTTATTTTTATTTTTATTCTAGTTCTT
Source organism: Puccinellia tenuiflora (assembly GCA_012064385.1). Lineage (NCBI taxonomy): Eukaryota > Viridiplantae > Streptophyta > Magnoliopsida > Poales > Poaceae > Puccinellia > Puccinellia tenuiflora. The sequence continues at coordinate 73,069 of QRDG01001174.1, forward strand.
ATTTAAAATAAAAGAGTATTAAAATAAAACCCTAAAACCTATATTGATTTTTGGCATAAAGGTGCCATATTTGTCAATATGAATATTTTGAATTTTATTATTTTGTTTTAAATTATAAAAGTACCAAAAGGTCTAAACAAGTTTATCAAAAAGTGTGTATTCTTACTTTTCTAAAAACACTTGAATCAAAACTGAATTCAAAAGTGAGTTCAATTAAAAAAACAGAAAAGGAAAAGAAGAAGGAAAAAAAAAAGAGAACAAACCAATCGGGCCGACCCAGGCAGGCCAGCCCCTTCTCCTTTTTTTTTTCTCTTCTCTCTCTTTTTGTTTTTCTTTGGGCCGAACCGTTTCTGGCCCATGCGGCCAACCAGACCAAGCGAGCGCTGCCTGGTCGTCTTCCTCCTCGCTCGCACGTACGTTACACCGCTCATGGATGTATCTCTTCCCCTCCCCTTCTAGTGCATTCTGTGTCTCAAATCAGTTTTTCACCAACACGAAAATTACTACCCACTCAGCAATGATTTCATTTAGGAAATTTATTTTCCACTTGGTTGCCGAAATAATCCGGATCGGTTCGGTGAACCGAATGCCATTCGTTGGCATGTCCCTTCCGATCTCCCTCCTCATACCATATAAAAACAATCCGATCGCGTCACTTTGCGCCTCTTACCCTCCTCCACCACTTACCTGCACAAATTTTCTCGAAAGGAGCCCTGTAAAGCCCGTGCCAACCAGCGCCAATTTCAGCCCCAAACTGAGTTCATCGCTAGATCTTGTCGTCCACGGTGAGCCTCTCGCCCATTCCTCGTACAAGAAGACTCCAATCATCGAGGCAAACCTCCAGGACATGGTGATGCATCATTCCAATACACTTGGTTGCACCACCACGAAGCCCGAGCAACGTCGCCGCCACGGCCAATATCACGACGAGGTGAGCTCTCCCCAACCCCGTCAACGATGTCCATCATGACCTACGTGTCCTCCCGCACTTCTATTAATTTTTTCATAATTTTTCCCGCAGCCGAATCAATGAGAATGAGGTTGACCCGTTCTCTCCGATGACGGTTGCACGCCGCCGTTCCTTCGTGCTCCCGGTGAGGTGAAGAAGACCCATGCTTCTGAACTTGTCCTTTATCGTCGCATTGTTCCCACACACATCTACGAAAACTTCATCAACTACTTCCCGGAGGCCGTGCATGATCGTCTACATCGACCATCTCGTCTAACCGCGTCACGTTTTTCTTCGACACCGGCGCTATTGTTCTTGTTGGTGGGACTCTCAACATGCCTTAATCTTACCCGCATACTATATCTAATGTGTTAGATCATATCATCTTGTTCGCCTAAATAAAGTAATTTCGGTTATACAATTTATGCAAGCATTTTTTTTCCATTTTCGGATTTGTCTTTGGACAGATTTTGGTCAACCTTAGAAATTCCATATCAAATCAACCGTAACTCCGTTTTCTGTGTTTTTGTAATCTATGGTTTCGTATGAACGTGTAGAATACATTAGTATAAGAAAAATGTGTATTTTAGTCGTGCACTAACTTGTTATTTGCAGAATGGTTATTAACTTGTTTAGGCTATAAAATGAGTTTTACAATTCCTTTTTGAGTGAATCAAATTGCTAAAATCTTGTTTAGATGCCCTCTATGTAGTAGCTTTGTTTTCCAAAATTTATAAAATGTTTTATTACAGAAAACTATAAATCCTTGTGTTTGCCCTTTTGGGTCTCTTAAAATTGCTTTTAACAAGTTAAAATGTTTAAAATTTGTCTTGTGGCTTCATGCATATTTTAATAAACCAGAAAACTTAGTGTACTATTTTTCTTGTGATTTTAAATGCATTCCTTGCATTGCATATTTTATTGTATTGTTATTGTGTTTGTATGTTTATGTGTGGCTTGTTTTTAATTGTTAGACCTTTCGGAGAGACCCGGGAATTTTATCAACTGTTGCTCCTACTCCTCCTGCTGCCAAGGCAAGTGGCACACTTGCATATCTTTGTCCTATTAATTTTATATATGCATGTTGTAGTTTTTACTTAGAAAATTGCATGATAGGTTTATTAGTATTGCTATGCTAAAACTGTTTAGAATAGTACTCCTATACTAGTTGGTCTAGAATCCTATTATAACTTGGTAGAATTATGGAAATGCTATGCTAAGTGCTGTTTTGTGAAAAAGTAATATTCTACTAAGTTAAAGAAACTCCTGGGTGGATGTGGTATGTGGATGGAGGTTTATAGTTGAGTGGCTACTCGGGGCCATGTCTATGGTTTTACCCGAGTATGTGCACTTGTGGACGGCCACCCAGGGACAAAGAGACCGATGTTACTCCAAGTTTAGATTGTTTCCACTGCATCCACTTGGTACTATGGCTCTGCCTTGACTAAGTAAGTTCTAGGAACCTGATTCCGGCAGTTCTCAGCGGATGAATGTCTTGTATGGGTCTGCCTGACGAACAGGGGACTGGTTCCCAAAGGTCTCGTCTTCATCTTCACCTTTCCTTTACACTTCAAGAAGGTCAAGGACAGAATGGGTTGATGAAGTCTTGTGGTGAAAGTGCACAACCTCTCGAGAGTGTCAAAACTATGATTATAGCCGTGCCCCCGGTTACGGACAATTCTGAGCAGCTGAACAAGGACGTCAACGGAGGATCTCATCATTCCAATTTCTCTAAGTTAAAAATTTGATGGGTGAACCAGGGTAGTTGAGACAATGGTTGTCATACCATACTTGTCTCGTTTAGATGAAAAGTGTTTTGAAAAGAGATAGGAAAATTGGCTTTATGCAAATCAGCCTTCAAACTCCACAAGCCAAATATGCATATAGGTTATTAGAGTTTTTCCACTATGAGTCCACAAAGTGTCACTTGCCAGTTCCATTTTTATGGTTCTGACCCACCTTGTTGATACATGTTATCAGGTTTTTCTGACGAAAAGTGAGGTTTCGTTAAGGGTTTCGAGTCTGCAACCAACATGTTCGCCTATGGCACATGAAGATGATGGAGGCTCATTGCTACCTTTATTTCCGCTGTGTTGATATTTGTAAATGCTAGCCTTGAGCTATGCAAGTTGTAATCGATTATTTTGTTTAAATACTAGATCAAGCGTGTAATAATTGATGCATTGTTGTGATATTCATCGTAACTGTGTGTGCAAATGAATCGATCCAGGGGTTTGCACTATACACAGGGATCTTGCCTATTTTTAAGTGCAGGTCCGCTACAGATGGTATCAGAGCACTGTGTTGCCTGTAGGTTCGAAACCCTAGGGTTGGATAGAAATAGGTTTTGACCATAGGATTGAAAATCTATTTTTATTCAGTTATAAAATAAACATGTATTTCATTTTAAACTTTTACTTGTACTCTCATCTACTCTTTTTCTAGATGACCTGCCTCTTTGTATTCCTCAAGATGTGTTGCTGATGACCATGTCCTTGAAGTCTGAGTCTGCTGCTTCATATGCTTCTACGAGTCAACCCGAAGCACTACATGCAAGACCATTGAAGAAACTAGATTTATAGTACATAACACATAGAAGGTTTTCAAGGAAGTTGAAGAAGAACATGAAGCACTCAAGAAGGAGATAGACTAGACCACCATTTTAGTTGCTTTATTAGAACAACGATAACGTGATAATGTATTGATCATACTAACTTAGTTGGTATGGCAATACTAGGTTGTTTGTTTGTGTTGGGAATTTGTTGCTTGATGTTTGCTAGATGTTGTTTGTAAGATGAATTGTCTTGATCTGTTGTGTATGCATGGGTAGGAATACTTCTCTTAGAGCTTTCTATCTCCACTCATCCATGCTAAACCCAACCAGATGCATCACCAATATGCCAACCGAAGTGACTTACCTATTGGATTGCAACGACCGATAGCCACTTCCATGCAAAGGTGCAACAAGTGATCCAACAACTCAAGCATAGTATGGAAAGCCTACTGCACTAAGGAGAAGGATCAAAGAAGAAGCTATAGCTTGTGAGCTATCTTTGTGTACGAGTTTACGTAACCTAATAGTTTTGAAGGGTCGATAGTTTAGTTAGGTTGTCTTGCAGATTGAAAACTTTCTGTCAGACAAGTGAGGTTGACCTAGTGTTAGCTTACGAGATTCACCAAACCAAGTACAAGGTAATGATTGGGTGCGAAATGGACTGGCCCCCATGGCGACTACCCATTTCATTCGCTTTGCTATGAGGAATGGTAAATCTGAGTGACATACCTATAAGAGAGACGGCGTTGATAAGCCTGATCCATAGGAGGATAATATATTATAACCCTATGTGAGGCAAGTGCTGCCAAGACGTACGATATACGGTAAGGATAAACCTGACCTCTCGTAAAGAAGAAGGGATCGTGCAATGGAAGTGTTTTCCTACCATGAGAGTTCGTTAGAAATGGCGTAGTGTTTGCATTGAAGAAGTCAACCATGAGATGAAGCCTACAAGGAAATTAACAAGAATGATGAGCTGATGTTACAAAATCCGGTTATCTTGGTCTTCTGATAGACTCAGTGAGTGACCCTTCAATATCTAAAGCAACTCAACCTACTACTTATGTGGTCTACCGTTCTATCGTGAAGGAAAATTTTACTCAAGACATCTAGAGGAGGATTATGCTTCCAAGTTATGTAAAGGGACATCCACCTATTGAAAATGAAGCTTACACTATATAGATTTCAAAGTATCAACCAGGGATCCCAAGGTATTATTTAAGAATGAAAAGAATCACCAAATGCTTAAGAAGAGCTGGTACATGCTATATCTATGGAATAAGGATGATGAAGCAAAACTCAAACAGTCGATGATAAAAGTTGACCCAACAGAGATTCATGAATCGCCCGATGTGTGTGCTGTTTCAAGTCAAGAATTCAAGACTGCCTACAAAAGTTTTTTTTAAGGGTGGTAGCCCACCCAGTTGTCCAAAACCCGGATAACCGAACCCATCCTTCTTTCTAGCCTCTCCGAATCTCGGGGACGAGATTCCTTTTAAGGGTGGTAGTCTGTAACATCCCAAAACTTTGGAATGTTAAAAATCACAAGAAATTAAAACTTTTTGATAAAGAAAGAAAACTTTTGGAGAATTGCTTAAAAGAAAATCTTAAACTATAAGAAAATCCAGAAGATAAAAAGGTATTATGACATTAAAATATATTTTGGGTTTTCAAACATTTCAAACAAATTATCTATTTCTATTTCAAAGTTTAAAGTTGAAATAATTGCTTTTGGAAAATGTAAACCCTAAAAGTATTTTTGGACTTATTACCATATTGTAAAAAGGTTTCCCAAATTATTATCTTGAAATTAAAATGATCTTGTTAAGCTATGTATCAAAATGATTATTTATTTTTATTTTTATTCTAGTTCTTATTTAAAATAAAAGAGTATTAAAATAAAACCCTAAAACCTATATTGATTTTTGGCATAAAGGTGCCATATTTGTCAATATGAATATTTTGAATTTTATTATTTTGTTTTAAATTATAAAAGTACCAAAAGGTCTAAACAAGTTTATCAAAAAGTGTGTATTCTTACTTTTCTAAAAACACTTGAATCAAAACTGAATTCAAAAGTGAGTTCAATTAAAAAAAACAGAAAAGGAAAAGAAGAAGGAAAAAAAAAAAGAGAACAAACCAATCGGGCCGACCCAGGCAGGCCAGCCCCTTCTCCTTTTTTTTTTCTCTTCTCTCTCTTTTTGTTTTTCTTTGGGCCGAACCGTTTCTGGCCCATGCGGCCAACCAGACCAAGCGAGCGCTGCCTGGTCGTCTTCCTCCTCGCTCGCACGTACGTTACACCGCTCATGGATGTATCTCTTCCCCTCCCCTTCTAGTGCATTCTATGTCTCAAATCAGTTTTCCACCAACACGAAAATTACTACCCACTCAGCAATGATTTCATTCAGGGAATTTATTTTCCACTTGGTTGCCGAAATAATCCGGATCGGTTCGGTGAACCGAATGCCATTCGTTGGCATGTCCCTTCCGATCTCCCTCCTCATACCATATAAAAACAATCCGATCGCGTCACTTTGCGCCTCTTACCCTCCTCCACCACTTACCTGAACAAATTTTCTCGAAAGGAGCCCTGTAAAGCCCGTGCCAACCAGCACCAATTTCAGCCCCAAACTGAGTTCATCGCTAGATCTTGTCGTCCACGGTGAGCCTCTCGCCCATTCCTCGTACAAGAAGACTCCAATCATCGAGGCAAACCTCCAGGACATGGTGATGCATCATTCCAATACACTTGGTTGCACCACCACGAAGCCCGAGCAACGTCGCCGCCACGGCCAATATCACGACGAGGTGAGCTCTCCCCAACCCCGTCAACGATGTCCATCGTGACCTCCGTGTCCTCCCGCACTTCTATTAATTTTTTATAATTTTTTCCCGCAGCCGAATCAATGAGAATGAGGTTGACCCGTTCTCTCCGATGACGGTTGCACGCCGCCGTTCCTTCGTGCTCCCGGTGAGGTGAAGAAGACCCATGCTTCTGAACTTGTCCTTTATCGTCGCATTGTTCCCACACACATCTATGACAACTTCTTTAACTACTTCCCGGAGGCCGTGCATGATCGTCTACATCGACCATCTCGTCTAACCGCGTCACGTTTTTCTTCGACACCGGCGCTATTGTTCTTGTTGGTGGGACTCTCAACATGCCTTAATCTTACCCGCATACTATATCTAATGTGTTAGATCATATCATCTTGTTCGCCTAAATAAAGTAATTTCGGTTATACAATTTATGCAAGCATTTTTTTTCCATTTTCGGATTTGTCTTTGGACAGATTTTGGTCAACCTTAGAAATTCCATATCAAATCAACCGTAACTCCGTTTTCTGTGTTTTTGTAGTCTATGGTTTCGTATGAACGTGTAGAATACATTAGTATAAGAAAAACGTGTATTTTAGTCGTGCACTAACTTGTTATTTGCAGAATGGTTATTAACTTGTTTAGGCTATAAAATGAGTTTTACAATTCCTTTTTGAGTGAATCAAATTGCTAAAATCTTGTTTAGATGCCCTCTATGTAGTAGCTTTGTTTTCCAAAATTTATAAAATTTTTTATTACAGAAAACTATAAATCCTTGTGTTTGCCCTTTTGGGTCTCTTAAAATTGCTTTTAACAAGTTAAAATGTTTAAAATTTGTCTTGTGGCTTCATGCATATTTTAATAAACCAGAAAACTTAGTGTACTATTTTTCTTGTGATTTTAAATGCATTCCTTGCATTGCATATTTTATTGTATTGTTATTGTGTTTGTATGTTTATGTGTGGCTTGTTTTTAATTGTTAGACCTTTCGGAGAGACCCGGGAATTTTATCAACTGTTGCTCCTACTCCTCCTGCTGCCAAGGCAAGTGGCACACTTGCATATCTTTGTCCTATTAATTTTATATATGCATGTTGTAGTTTTTACTTAGAAAATTGCATGATAGGTTTATTAGTATTGCTATGCTAAAACTGTTTAGAATAGTACTCCTATACTAGTTGGTCTAGAATCCTATTATAACTTGGTAGAATTATGGAAATGCTATGCTAAGTGCTGTTTTGTGAAAAAGTAATATTCTACTAAGTTAAAGAAACTCCTGGGTGGATGTGGTATGTGGATGGAGGTTTATAGTTGAGTGGCTACTCGGGGCCATGTCTATGGTTTTACCCGAGTATGTGCACTTGTGGACGGCCACCCAGGGACAAAGAGACCGATGTTACTCCAAGTTTAGATTGCTTCCAGTGCATCCACTTGGTACTATGGCTCTGCCTTGACTAAGTAAGTTCTAGGAACCTGATTCCGGCAGTTCTCAGCGGATGAATGTCTTGTATGGGTCTGCCTGACGAACAGGGGACTGGTTCCCAAAGGTCTCGTCTTCATCTTCACCTTTCCTTTACACTTCAAGAAGGTCAAGGACAGAATGGGTTGATGAAGTCTTGTGGTGAAAGTGCACAACCTCTCGAGAGTGTCAAAACTATGATCATAGCCGTGTCCCCGGTTACGGACAATTCTGAGCAGCTGAACAAGGACGTCAACGGAGGATCTCATCATTCCAATTTCTCTAAGTTAAAATTTTGATGGGTGAACCAGGGTAGTTGAGACAATGGTTGTCATACCATACTTGTCTCGTTTAGATGGAAAAGTGTTTTGAAAAGAGATAGGAAAAATTGGCTTTATGCAAATCAGCCTTCAAACTCCACAAGCCAAATATGCATATAGGTTATTAGAGTTTTTCCACTATGAGTCCACAAAGTGTCACTTGCCAGTTCCATTTTTATGGTTCTGACCCACCTTGTTGATACATGTTATCAGGTTTTTCTGACGAAAAGTGAGGTTTCGTTAAGGGTTTCGAGTCTGCAACCAACATGTTCGCCTATGGCACATGAAGATGATGGAGGCTCATTGCTACCTTTATTTCCGCTGTGCTGATATTTGTAAAATGCTAGCCTTGAGCTATGCAAGTTGTAATGGATTATTTTGTTTAAATACTAGATCAAGCGTGTAATAATTGATGCATTGTTGTGATATTCATCGTAACTGTGTGTGCAAATGAATCGATCCAGGGGTTTGCACTATACACAGGGATCTTGCCTATTTTTAAGTGCAGGTCCGCTACAATGAGCGGTGGAGACTCCGGGAATCTGGCATATTACATGTTAGTCCATTAAAGGGAAAGCCGAATCCCTAAAATAATTGAACATTGGTCCGACAAAGTACCTTTGGGGGAGGATTGGCCGCCGTATACATTGGCAGCGATTCTTCGTATTGCCGTCCTTCGTTAGGATTCATCACAACAATAAGATATGTCATATTTAAAGCACAAGTTTCTAGCATAATTGTTCAGTTGATTTATTATTTTCCATAAGTGTATCCCTTTTTGAGACAAGCGGTATTCCTTATAATATTCTTTTTGTTCCTCTGTGAACCCGCCTTGCCAATAAGATCTAGTTTCAAAGAAGTTAACCATTGAGAACAAGTAAATAACTAAGCATACTAACAAAATGAAAATAAATATTACACTAATTTTTTTTGGGTTTTAAAATTTTGCAATAAGAGAAATAAGCTAACGATAAATAAAACAAGCAAGACAAAAACAAAATAAAGTGATTAAGAGTGTGAGACTCCCCTCGCTGCAGCTCCAAAGTCCCCAGTAACGGCGCCAGAAAACTGCTTGATGGTAGATATTGATATGTTGGGTGGTGCCCCAAGCGAAGGCGGATTTGTAGCTAGTAGCAGTTTTCCCTCGTTTAACGAACAGAGGTTTATCGAACTAGTAGGACATTGAAATCAACAACGAGGTGAATGTTGAAGTTCTCTGGTGCTTAACCTTCAACAGACGTGGACCTGCACACACTCAACCAAAATACTTTGCCCCCAACGGCGGAAAGGTTGTCAATCTTTCCGGTCTCGCAGAAAACAAAGCGGTTAATTGTATGATGAAATAGATAAAATATGAAAAGTGACCAGAAGAGTAATGATGATTAAAAGCTTGTAAACAATGTAAAAAGATGGACCAGGGGCCATGGGTTCACTAGTGGAGTCTCTCAAGTAGATAAAATATGCATGTGATGGGTGAACGAATTACAGCTAGGCAATTGACAAGATCATGACACAAACCCAATTTAGCTATGACAAAAAGGACATGATAATATTTATGGAGGCATCACAACAAGGAACAAAGACCGTTGAGTCCAACTGCATCTTTGTCTAAAAAGTCCACCGTGGGATCGCTATCCAGCCTGTCACCCAACGGTATTAAGTTGCAAGCAACAGACAATTGCATTAAGTAATGTGCATGAAGTAAGCAATACTAATATCAAAAGAGACATTAACACCGCTATTTTACCGTTAGTAGCAACAGCACACCCTCGCCCTTAGACATTTCTGTCACTCGTGCCCAGGAACAAAAGGGGGCATGAACCCACTATCTAGCATAAATACCCTCTCTTGGAGATACACACAATCACTTGGCCAAAGTAACTACGCACATCGGAGAGCATGCAAGAACATAAATTACTCCTATAAGAATCATGCACAATCTGAACATAACTTCATAATCCATCGGATCCCAGCAAACACATCACATAGCATTACAATAATCGATCTTGATCATGTTAGGCAGATCACAAGATCATAAGACATGAAGAACAAGAGAGAGACTACCAACTAGCTACTGCCATGGACCCGTAGTCCAAGGTGAGACTACTCACAAATCATCCCGGAGGAAGGCATGACAATGAAGAGCCCTCCGGGATCGATCTCCCCTCCGGCAGAGTGCCGGGATCAGCTTCAGATTGGACCTCGAACTAGGGTTTACGGTGACGGCGCGTCGGGGTCGAGTTTCTGGAAAATAATCGCCGCCTCGTCGTTTTTAGGTTATTTCTGATTTTATAGGCGTCGGAGGGAGCCGAGGATGTGGCCCACGGGCAGGGGCGGGTCCCACCCGCGGGTCCCCCCTAGGCCGCGGCAGGAGGCCGCCTACGCCCTGTGGGTTGCCTCCAAGGCTGCTCTTCGTACTCCGTCTTCGTCTTGACGTAAAAATAATCTCTGTAAATTTTGGTCCAATTCCGAGAATATTTCCAGAAGTAAATTTCTGAAACACAAAAATAGCAAAAAACAGGGAACTGACACTTGGCATCTTGTCAATAGGTTAGTCCGACAAAATGCATAAAAATGATATAAATGACAGTAAAAACATGTGACAATATCACAAAACTAGCATGGATCACTCAAATATTATAGATACATTTGAGACCTATCAGCATCCCCAAGCTTAACTCCTACTCTTCCTCTAGTAGGTAAGTGATAACAAATAATTTTTTATGAGACATGCAACCAACACAATCTTGATCAAGATAGTAATACAAATCAAAGGATGTGAATGAAGAGATACAAAACAATTGTCTATAATTGATAGCAAGTAAGCAATGAATAAACAAGTTGAATTATCCAAGCAAAACCTTTCATAAATAGTATGTCAAAGACATGAAAACAATGTGATCAACATATTTGACTAATTCACAAGGATAATAATTCCATGACAAAAGTGTTTGGGAATCAACACAAAGGAAGATGCAAGCATTAACAAAGAGCTTCAACTTCCAATGGCTTATCTTATAGATAAAGTCAATATAAAGATTCATGTTTAATCTTGATAATGTAATGTGCTCAACGATACCCAGGGTCAATGCTAGATGTTTGCTTTTGTGGAGATAGAAGAAAAAAGGGAAAACTGACTCAACATTAAAAGAAAAAGAAAGGCCCTTCATAGAGGGAAGCAGGGATTAGTCATGTGCTAGAGCTTTTTGGTTTTTAAAACAGAAGTAAAATAATTTTGAAGTATGCATGCTTTCGTCAACGACTTCACATCAGAGAAGCTATCTAGTCCCTCATGACAAGCCAGGTTTTTAGACTTGTGAGAGAAGCTGGTTCTTAGAAGAGCGAGTACCATCTTCTTTCTCCTTGATTTCACCACTGTCCAATGTTTGGGCTGATTTCTCATATTTGCATTGCGCGGAGGAGAATTGTGAGTTATATTTATATTTTTGCTTAAGCTGCTCTCGGGTTGATTCAAGTGAAGACGTAATCCATCAACACCGGGTGAAAGGGGGGAAATGAACTCGCTTGTCACAAGTTATATCTAGCTCTCTACTGCTCCCTAATGAGCTTAAAAACAGAGGCACAAAGAAGAAGTATTTTGAATTTTTAAAGGTAGCACATGACAAATTTACTTGGAATGGTAGGAAATACCATGCATAGGTAGATATGGTGGACTCAACTGGCAAGAAATTTGGCTTTGGGGATTGGATGCACGAGTGAACCATACACTCAGTACGAATTTTTAGGCTTAGCAAAAAAGGTATTTGAAGCAAACATCTAACAATAACCGGTAACAGAACAACATAAGACATTTACCGGTCATAACCATAGAAACTCTACACTGTCTCCCTTGTTGACCAAACAATTCTTTTTTTTGACAGGAAAATAGTAGGGAAGGCCCATACTGCAATTTTCATTTATAAAAATGGATAATTACATGTGGGATGGTGAAAATCCTGTCAAAATTAAATGGCATCAAGCCATTGCTGCATGCCCTCTTTAAGGGATGGCTTAGCTCTATGCAAAACAAGAGAAAAAACCTCCTTAAACAAACTAATACAGAGATCAATGCTCAATTGTCCATTATCAAAAATAATCTTATTCCTGTGAATCCAGAGGCTCCAGCAACCAATAATCAGACATTCTTTGAAGCAAGGAATTCCAGCTCTAGCATAACCATCCATGAGCATCTCATAAAGATCAAGATCATAGTTCCATTCTTGGTTTAACCGCCACCAAAAGGTCTGACTAAAATCACAGCCAAAGAATAGGTGTTGCATGTATTCCATAGGGGCATCTGCACAAAGGACACAAGTTGTATCTTCCAGATAAAATGTCTTCCTGGTCAGCAAGTCTCTGGTGTTTAGGCGGTCTTGTAGCAGTAACCAGAAGAAGAACTTGTGTTTTAATTGGACACATGATTTCCAAATCCAAAGGAAAGGTGCAGGAACTTGAGTAACAGGGGTGAGTGCTTTATATACTTTGTGAGCAAAGAATTTGGCCTCATTCCGAAGGACCCACCCATCAGCAGAGTTTGTTGTGTTCAGATTGTCAAGCTCAGTTGCAATAGTCTCACTCTGCTGGAAAGCAACTATGGAAAGAGGCAAATGAAAATGCTCAAGAAGGTTCCTATCATTTATCGTCAGGAGTTGCTTCAAATTGATGTCCTGGAGTCTAGCAAAAGAGAACAGATGGGGAAAAGCAACCGCAGGTGAAATGTCTCTCCATTTATCCTTCCAGAACCTGATTGTCCTCCCATCACCCTGTTTACAGCATGTCAAATCCATAAAATTGTCCCACAAGGAGAGGACATCCTTCCACCAAAATGATCCACAGGGTGCCTGAACCTGGGGAAGCTTGTTATTCTGATAATGGGCTTCCCAAATGAGTTTTACCCATGGGATATTCTCTCTGTTCATGAACTTATAAAGATGTTTCATGAGTAGAGCCGAATTCTGTGTTCGTAAATTAATCACACCCAGTCCACCTGCCTTTTTAGGTTTACAAACCTGTTCCCATTTAACAAGATAGTGACCTCTTTTATTGATATCTTTTCCTCTCCATAAAAAGCCTCTGGCAGAACCCTCCACATGATCCAGGAAACGTAAAGGCACTTTAATGGTACACATGGCAAACAGAGGTATAGAAATGATAATGGACTTGATCACTGTCAATCTACCATCATATGATAGCATGGAAGAGATACCACATAGCCTTCTATCGATTCTCTCAAGTATACTAACCAGATGTTCTAGTCTAGGCTTAGTAGTCCCCATTGGTAGCCCCAGATAGGTGAAAGGTAGAGCCTCTGGTTTACAACCAACAATTTCAGCCAATTCAGCACACCTTTGACTGGTCACATTGATGGGCACTAAAGATAATTTGCTGTAGTTCACTTTCAGACCAGTAATCGAAGTGAAAATTGACAGAATATTTTTCATAGCCAATAACTGAGCAGGGCAAGCTGGCATGATAACTAAAGTGTCATCTGCATATTGAATAATGGGGAAATCCAAGCCGAATGAGTGATCAAGGGGCAAACTGAGCTCTCCATCCTGCCAGGCTTTGTTAACCATGTACTGTAGCAGTTCAGAGGCAAGGACATACAGCTGAGGTGAGAGGGGATCACCCTGCCTGACCCCTCTTCTGTAGTGGATTTTTTTACCAGGCACACCATTAAGCATAACATATGCGGAAGCACTATGTAAAATACATTTCATCCATCTGAGCCACAGCTCTCCAAATCCAAGACACCTCATTACTTCCAAAATGGCACTGAATTCCACTTTATCAAAAGCCTTTTCAAAGTCTATTTTAAAAATAACAACTTCCTTCTTTGATTTGTGGCACAAATGGAGATATTCATATGCCCAAGCCAGGCAATCCTGAATTGTTCTAGTTCTGATGAAACCATATTGATTTTTGTGAACCAGAGAGACAATGATACTCTGCAGTATGTTTGCTAACAGTTTTGTCAGAAATTTCAGAGGTAGGCTCACCAAAGATATGGGACGGTAGTCATTCACAGAGATAGGTGAGGCCACCTTTGGGATAAGGGTATATATGCTGTATTGATGCTCTCAATATTAGATAATCCAGCGTTTTAAACAATATTCCAGTGTTTCTTCAGAAAAGCACCATTGAAACCATCAGGGCCAGGTGATTTATCAGTAGGCATATGTTTCACAATGCCATCCATCTCTGTGACAGTGAATGGAATTTCTAGCTGAGAAAATTCAACATGTGAAACTGGCTGAATGTACTGACCAATAAGATGAATGTTGTGGGGGTTCTCTGAAATTCCAATTCTGTTTTTGAAGGAGGACCAAATATGCGCTGCTTTGATGTCATGGTCCAAAAGTATAATTCCATCATCAGTGTTGATGCTTTATATGTAATTACATCTGAAATTTTGAGATGCAACAGCATGGAAAATTTTGGTGTTCTCCCCACCCAGCTTTGCCCATTTGATTTTTGCACGATTCCTCCAAAATATTCTTTTAGCTTCCAGTAGCTTAGCCACATGGGCTTTTAGAATTTTCCTGAAATTCTTTTCCTGTATAGACAGGGGCCTTTGTTCCTCAAGACCATCAAATAGGGCAAGTACATAATTACAGGTGGAGATAATTTTGGCAAACTGAGAAAGATTTCTGCTCCATTTCTTTATTCCATTCCTCAGGGACTTGAGCCTGGCAGTGATATCTTTTGCAGAGTTAGAGGAAAAACCAACCTGCTGCCATGAGGAGCTGAGAACCTCATATAATCCATCAAATTCAAGCCAATATTCCTCAAAGCAAAAAAGCTGAGATTTAGGTACATCAGAGCCAATGGAAATAAGAATAGGCACATGATCTGATGATAGGTTGGTCATGGGAGTGGCCATAGTATTAGGGAAAGTGCTGATCCAGTTAGGTGAAGTAAAAATCCAATCTAGCTTCTCAAGCAGAGGGGAGTCTTGCATATTACTCCAAGTGTAGGCACGTCCCTTTAAAGGAATTTCCTCGAGATCCAAATGCTGGATAATATGGTTAAATTTCAGCATATTATTCATGTCTCCCCCTGGTATATTTCTGTTGTCTAGTGATCTCGTAAGATTAAAATCACCTAGGATCATCCAGTATTCCATCAAGGTGGTGTCCACATCATGCAGCCAATTGAGGAAAACCTCTCTTTCATCTGTCACTACAGAAGGACATAGCTTTAGTAACACCAAGTTGTGTTACGACAGGTCCAAAACAGTGTTACTAGGCCATCTGGTAACACAATTTGAATTGTGTTACGTTAGGCCGTGTTACTAAGAGCTTCCCTCTATCACACATAATTTTTGTTACTTTATGTTAAAAATTGTGTTACAATTCTGTTCTAGTAACATGCATCTTATGTGTTACCAGATGAGCTAGTAACACAGTTATATAACTATAGGAACACGAGTGGTAACACCTTTTTTCAACTCCGGTAACACAATTAGTAACATAATATTACAAATATTGTAACACTATAATTGATGGTCGTCGACTACCCTAGTAACACATCTTTCTAACTATAGTAACACCATGTGTAATACTGTTATATTATATAAAAAATAATTAATATATGTTTTTATTTATTAAACAAAAATTAGGTACCCATTATGAAATATATTTATTTAAATAAAAATAATTACATTATTTAATTATGTATTCTACTATCATGCTCAATACATTCACAAATTGAGAAGATCAATACAACGAATATATACAAGAGTGTAGGACAAATATGCATTACAATAAATAAATAGCAAAAATATTCGTACAACACAACATTCATAAGAGTTACTATAGAAAAAAAAACCCTTCGTTAATACTACACTATAGAGTTTGCATCAATTCAACTAAGGAAAAACATCTTTGTGAATAAATTACATTTCTGATCTATCATTGTAACAACAATTATTGCTAAGTGAAGTCTTCGAAATTAATTTGCTTCTTGATCCAGGCACTACGAGAGAATGCCGCTGTAACTCAATCCTTCTTATTCAAATCTACAAAAGAAAATTGGACGTTATAGTTATGATTAACTGTACACAAATCATTCTAGAATATTATATATCCGCCCATCAATAGAGATACCACCATCCTGTAATAGAACACTCTCACTAAGATGGTTAGATGGAGCAATCTCATTTGCATTGTTAGGCAGAAGAATATAGTGCCAGCTTTCTCCTTACACATATACAGATGGTAAATATTTTCTCAATCTTAGAGTCAGACAACATATGTATCATAAGATTTCCATCATAGATGTGAACTAAGTAGGAGTTGCCCTCTGGGTCTTCTTTCTCATAGTATAGGAAGCTAATTGCCTGGAAGATGACTTCGTCAATCATAAAGATTAAATCATAGTACAAAACTTGACACACCTTATCATGGAGCATAGTTGAATTTTGACATACTGATTTCCATCTTCATAGTGTAGGTATATGGTTGACATGTCCATTTCCACCCTAAGTGTACAGAAAATAGTCAGTCGAACCATTACAAGTCTGGTTTCTTTTGTGTGATCTGCTATCAAGCTACTGACTTTGTATGCACCATAATATTCTGTATCTGCTCTAAGATAATTTCAGCATGCACTAAATGTTCTAGTAATTGGTTAAGTCAAACGATGGTATTTCACTTTGTCACATGGCTAAATCTCATTGCTACAACCCACATAATCCAACATGGAAGTTTTTTAGCAAGGGGGAATTGATTATTATCTTGTCAGGATGGACTGCTTTACAATAACAGATGATGATTTAGAAAAAAGATAGCCTGCAGTACCAACATGACTTAATTAAATATACTATTCAGTTTGCGCTGTCGAAGTAAGTCTGAACCTTTGGTTCCAGGTTTACGAGTATATTAGTTACAACGAGAATAAGCATATATGCATGGCTTTTCTTCTAGTAAAGGAAAAGATAACTATCATCACATCATCGTTGTAAAGAACTTACAGTGTAACGAGTGGGTATGACTGAGATCCATAGTAGGTAGCAGAATTCAGGTCAAATTCCTGCTAGTGATTTGGGATGTTAACTATGAGCTGTGTAAACTGACTGGCTTGGAAAATTGGATGGGCTTGTGCTATAGCAAACATAGGAGTAGCAATTAAAAAATATCCATGTCAAACTGACAGATTCAGCTCTAATAAGAAATTACTAATATCTAATGAACAATTAACTATTTTGTTTTTAGAAAAAATAACTAATATCATTGTACTCCTTGGTAGAGCAGTGTCATGACATCACAACAACAAGGTATAGTCACAAAGACTATGCAGTGAGAAGAGACTTCATTCTTGAGTTGCTGGAAAAATATGGTTTCCACAATAACTTCGAGCGAGCAGGTTTACTCTCTCTGTGTTTGCTGACTTACCCAAGTCTTGGTAAACTTGTGATGTCAGTTCCTTTTACTCGCTATAAACTACTTTTGAAGTATGAGACACTTGTAGAATCTGGCAACTCAAGCACTTGAACAAACAGTTGTTAATTCAATTGGAAAGTTGTTTCCCTCGCATGGTATTTTCTCTCAGCCGAAGTGCGGGAATGATGGAGGGAAAAGATTTTATTATTACTTTTGGTGAAAGTCCTCAAAACTACCCAGAAAAGATAAACAAAATAAATGCTTTAATCATCTCCGCGTCGCTCCACTTTGGGATGACTCAATCGGCGATGAACCCTAGCCACCTCTCGCCCGCCGAGAAGCTGACGGTGGTGGCCAGGATCTTACTGCATTGCTCCTCTTGTGTCGAGCATCAGAGCATCGGATTTTGGGGCGGCGACTTCGGGAGGTGTGAGGGTGGCGCCAGTCCTGGCAGCGAGGGATACTCAATGGCCGTATCCTCAGTCGGGTGGGTGGCGAGGAGGCGATGGTTGATGATCACTGCGTGGAGGTTACCTCGTTGGCCTCAGGAACCAGATCTGAAGATGATGACCCGGTTCCTTGTCGTTCCCATCATGTGGGTTGTCGATTGTGGAGTGCTCGTCGGATCTAGGTATTTGTCGAGGTGAATGGGTCGGGAACTCTGATCGATCTGCGATAAAATTTTGGCCGGCAGAGCCGTCGCGACATAGATGACGTTTCAGACACCAAATTTCTCCTTGGAGGCCACGTCGAGGTACATCTCCCTTCCCTCCCGGCTCGGTGAAAACCCTAAATCCTTCCGACTGGGCGGCGCTAACGTCATACCTTCTTGGAGGTGTTGCCTCAGGACTGCGGGAAGGTGGCTGGTTGTTTGTGGTTCATGGTTTGCTTTTGGCGGCCTGCTTCTAGAGGTGTTGTGGTGTCATGTTTGGTCGGAGTTCCTCCTCTACTTGTTGTGCTCACCTTCCACGGATTGTTCTGTTTGCTCGGTGCCCTCGGTCATGGTAGAGAGGGGAAAGGGTTCCCCTTTTCAGTGGCATCTTCTTGTGGTGTCTTCATGTGGCGATCTTATCGTTCAGTTTGCGTCTTGTCGGGTGGTTGATGCTTTGGTTGTTGGTGATGTTCGTGGGGTGCTCGTGTGTGCTCTAGGGTGAGGTGCTTTGCCTCTTGATGGTACAATGCTCATCAAACCAGGAAATCTATCTCTTATAGGTGATGTCAGTAGAAGCATCGGTTAACCAAGTGGCACGTCATTATTGTTCATCTCCATTGACCCGTAGGGGGCCAAAGTTTTTTTTGGAATCATTTCAATCATGATTGTTTGCAAAATTGATGGTAAGATTACTTTACAACACAAGTTCCAGTCATTGGTTATTTTCAACATAAATATGTGGTCATGGGTTGTAGTGCGTGTGAAATAAAGGATAACCAATCATCGTACCTGGGTAATTTAAAGCGGATAGACTTGAGACGTCAAATAAAGAATTCACTAACTTTAAAATTTTGCAACTCGGCAATGCCACATGAGAATAAACCCAAATTCGATGGTGAATTCAAACTTCACGGAGTTTAATTCCGTCCAAAATCTAATTTGGTATTTTAAAACATAACTTGAGAATAACCTCAAATGTAGATCTTAATAACATGAAAGTTTTCTAGTTTGGTTTGGGAAAATTTGTTTTTGTGCCATTTCAATCCGAGGTCACACAAAAAATTGCAATAAAATTACCAAGACAATCATTCATGTGGAGGTGTGGTGACGATGACCTTGAGGCTTTATTTTCATTTTCTAGTTTTATTTTGTGTTTTTTATTGGTATTTGTTTCTTAAAATATGTGTTAAGGATTTTTCTTAGGTTTTTAACCTAAGTTTTTATTAACTTAATATTTTAACATTTATTAGTTTTTCTAGAAAAGAAAATATATTAAGAACTCTCTCCACAAATTTGGGCCGAAACTGTATGAAGCCCTTGTTTTATATCTCTTCATATCTTTTATTGCTGAAACTGTTTAGTTTGATTAGATTTCTGGCCAATGGACCATTTAGTAGAGAACGTACGGTTGGATTTTTGGGCCATTGGCCTAGTCGATGGAGAAAGGGAAAATGGTCACCGCTACTCTGGACTCTTACATGGCCCAGTTTAGTCTAAAAAAAACATGGCCCAGTTGTCGAAACAAAAAATTGTCTAAAATCGATAGATGTGGAAATTAATCATGTAATAAGCTTGGTCTTATGGTAGCAACTAGACTATTTAAACCGGATGGTCGCTGGTTCGAAGCATGTTGGTGACATAATTTCTCTACAGAATTACAGGTCACGCGACCTGCATTCATGGATGACCCATCCATACAATATGGGAGATACGAATGGAATTATTTTCCTTTTTATTCCTTCTAAGGATAAGAGATGTAACAGTACGTACTGACACAATGTGTTACCAAGCTTTGTTTATAACACATTCAGAGCAACACAGATTTATATGTTACTCTGATAATATAGTTGTAACACCTTTTTGGATTCTACGTAGCATGTGTTACTTCTAGCTTTGCAACACAAATAATGTGTTACAACAATTTTACTTGTAACACGTTTTCCCATATATTACATGATTGTGTTACTTAAACTCTGTTTTGTTGTAGTGAGTATCTGTGGGGGCATATACATTGGTCACATAAAAGATTCGTGCAGTGAGCTTACATATCAGCTGGACAGTTAGTTGAAATTTGCTGCTGTGTATCACAGTACCATCAAACATGTTCCCATTCCACAGTGTAATAATGCCCCCAGAATTTCCCACAGAAGGTTAGAAGGCAAATTGATTGATCCTTGTTGGGAAGAAATTTCTAATGTAAGCATGATCAAAATGCTCTCTTTTGGTTTCTTGTAAACACATAATATGACAGTTACTTTCATCTGCTTTAGCTCTCATTTCATCCCACCTGAGTTGAGAGTTAATACCTCTCAGATTCCAGTCCAATATATACCAAGATCTATTCATTAAAAACAATTGAAAGGTGAGGGAGCTGGGAGATCATAAATAACCCAGAAATAGGGAGCCACGACAAACCCCATCGTATTTCAGCATACATGTCCACAGCAGCATAAGGTGTACTCAGATAAGTAGTAAAGCCAACAACTCCCATATGGGAAAAAACATGCTCATCACAAACAGCCAAATCATAATAGAAATGCCCAGCAACATAAGCCTTACTGATCACAGAGTACACAAACCAAAATGAACTGAGTACATAAATCGTGCATCCAGGATAGAGTACCGATAAAAACATCAGTTTGACATCAAAAGCACACCAGGAGACATCGAAAGGCTGACATAAAAAGGGGTACATTGCTACGGCAAGTATACTAGATAGGATCAGAATAAGCTGATCAGACTGACACTGACACTTGGACTGCAAAAGTGAAACCGAGATAACTGTGAGGCACTTAGGGGCTGTCTCGGCACCACTAATCACTTTCGATGCTATCATTGGTACTATCATAGTTGGGTTTCTCTTCAGACAGCATCGTAGATGCCATCTGACACTGATCCCTACCAATGGCTTGGAGCATAGAAGTAGGCAGAACTGGAGGAGCAGGCGCCGAGGTGTCGACCACAGGTGCTTCAAATTCAGCAGCAAGGTTCTTGGATGGGCCCTCACCATTATCAGCTGGAGGGTGATCCTTGAATCCAGCAGCCAGCCCAGCAAGCCTGTTGCTACGTCTCACATGTGCAACAGAGGGTGGCGCAGTAATCATTCCACAACTCCTCCTAGCAATGGGCAAAGCAGGCTGGTTTACTTCAGGTGCAGCAAACTGATCAGGTGCTGGAACATTTTCAGGTGGAGCAATTGGGTATGCCTGTGCATGGTCCTCAACTGCAATATTAGCATTCATCTGTACCTCAGCCTGCATAACATGCTCCTGTACTTGCACAACTTGTTCAATTTGCTCTGCTTGCTCTGCTTCATTTGGCATAGCATGCCCCTCTTGCATTGGTGGAGCCGGCACATCAGCAATGATGTCTTCCAAGTTGGCCTCCTCCATTTGGACATCTGCTGCTTGATCCTGAACAGGGCTCTGTGGAGGGGTCATAATCACAGGGACATCAACTGCAGGTGCAGGCATAGCAGCACCTGCTTCACCTGCCTCTTCTGCATGTTGCACCTCTCCCTCATGATCAGCATGCCAAAAGTGGAAACCATCCACAATGATGGGCACAGGGTGGGGGTTCTGGCCATCAGGTGGCAGTGGATCTTCATCTCCTGGCCCAGCTCCCAGCAACACAGATGATATAATAATTGTTGGGCAAGACCATGAATCTCCAGTGCCCAAATATGACGTGGACTGAGATACAACAAGGCTCATAGGAATTTTGTCAATATAAAAAATTCTCATCTTAACCGGAATTCTAGCCTTGTTTGATTCATCTCTATTCCAGATTAAGACTCTGCCATACTGTGCAAGAGAAATAACAATGGTGTCTAGATTCCAGCATTCTATAGGGTAGTTCATCAACATGAGCCAGCAATCATGTGTAAAAGTAACAGATCTATGGTTTCTACCCCTGTTTTGCTCAATCACCCGCATCACAGTATCACCAATAAAATAAGGGCTAGCCATAACAGCACTGTCTCTCTCAACCACATCAACAAAACGAACAAGTGCAGCACCCATGCCACTACGAGAAATCTCTTTGACGGACAATCTCCTCTGCCGCTCTAGGTAATCTGAAATAAGTATGGATGTACCTTCAAACTGATCAGGGTGCGGCTCAGGCTCGAGGATGACGATCGCCCAGGAGTCACATGGCAGCGGGAGGGATCCTCCCACCGTGACGTAGCCGCGCTGCGGCCGCAGACCATTGGGCGGGATGAAGCCCGTACCAGGGGGAGGTGGGGGATGAAATCGCAGGGGTAGTTCGCCATCGGCGATGCTGGCGGTGGAGGGGGCAACGTGTCGCTGGAGAGCTCGAGGGAACACTCGTACTGTAGTAGATTTGGGGGAATAACCGTCTCTCCCTGGCTTCCAGCTAATATATTACCTGTAGCAGAGAATTTTTTCCGATAAATCAGGGATTTTCTTTTCCTATTGAAATAGTTCCGTGCAATATGCCCGTATCCATAACAAACTCTGCAACGGATTTTGCTTGAGCAGGAAGAAGCAAGATGACCTTCTGATAGGCAATTACGGCAGAAAATCACATGATTAGCACGGGTAATCTATAGTCTAACAAGCGGAGGATCAGGCTGTGGGCCGGGAATCGCATTCATATGGGCTGGGCTGGATTGAGCGACCACGGCCCAACAAGCAGAATTGTTTGAAACCTAGTCATTCCCGCTTCTATCAGATCCGCGTTCCACGCAATCAGCATGATCCGATCCAGAATGCTGTGTTATTGGCAGGTTTTGACTAGGTAATTGCACAGATAGCGATCCAATGGCAATGTAATTCTCCTGCTGGCTAGTAGAATGCACAAATCGCGATCCAATAGGAACAGAATTCGCTCCCGTAAGAACCATAGTAGGTGCAGGAGGTGGGGCACGTTCAAAACCACATCAGATAGAGTTGAAAATTGTGTGCATGGGGATCGTGGTGTTTGATCTACGTGATCTGAGATTTCGTCGACCAGCAGAAATCCATTCAGAAGCAGTTTCAGCATAGTAAATATGTTCCTCTCGAACCCAATTTGGGCCACCAAAACCCCACAGATGGAAGAAACACACAAACTGATCACATGAATAAGACCTCAAATTCTGAATGAAGAAACCCACTGCCTTGCAGCTGACAGAAAACTTGAAAACTCGATCTCTCAAATTCAGAATATCAATCTCATCATAAGCAACCCCCAAACAGGCCGAGAGGGCAAGGCTAGCATTCAGATCCGTAAGACGAAAAGATGAACGCCAAAAGGACACCACAAGGAAGAAACGATGGGATCGGGACACAGGACTCACGGCGGTGGCGAAGTTGTGACGAACCTTGGCCCGGATCATGTGACCCGGGGAGAAATCCAGGAGGTGGGCAATGGAGGAGGGATCCGCGTAGGGATCGCTGCCATCCATCGCCATGTTGACGACGTCGAGGCCGCCTAGATCTGAATGGAGAGGGAGTCGTCATGGGAGTCGCCAGGGGTGGGAGAGGGAGTCGCCATCGCCCTTTTGGGTCACAATAAGTGATCACCTAACAATTCTTTTGATGGAAAGATTAGCACCATGAATTAACAACTGTGAAAAACCACACAATTTCAAGCGTTCAACGATATTTCTTTACTAATCAATTCCACTCAAATAACCAGCAAGTTTAAGCATTCAACTTAACATCTCAAAACAATTGAGAAGCATCAAGTATCCACACCATGATCTACAAAACTATGCAGGCTTTTCATTTTATTCTATCATCACACAAACAGCATTTTGTCGCATTGACAATTCAAGCAATTTTTCAACAACAACTCTCCAACAAGTATAAGTGAAGAATAAGAGAGTTTAACTTAAAAACTAGCAGCTCTAAACAATATAAAAGCTAAAAGCGAGAGCTTACTAGAAAATAGACAGTAGCTAAGAATACTAAAAAAGATATAAGCGAAGCAAAGGAGTATTCAAACGAAAAAGGAGAGCATCATGAGGGAATTATCAAAAGAAAAAGATACAATGAAGTTGCTATAGAGGTAATAACTTCATGACTCAAGAAAAAAAAAAAGCAAACTGAAAATAAAAGATGGGTTGCCTCCCAACAAGCGCTTTTCTTTAACGCCTTTTAGCTAGGCCCAGTATTTTCAATGATGCTCACATAAGAATAAGTATTGAAACGCAAACGAGAGCATCATGAGGGAACTATCAAACACATTTAAGTCTAAATCTCTTCCTATGCATAGGCATTTTATAAGAAAATAAATCAATGGAGCACAAAGCATTAAACATAGGAAGGTAAAGCAAGTGTAACTTCAAAACTTTTAGCATAAAGAGAGGTGTTTTAGTGACATGAGAACTCCGACAACCATATTTTCCTCTCTCATAATAATTTTCAGTAGCATCATGAACAAACTCGACAATATAATTATCACTTAAAATAGGCTTTTCATGATCTACAAACACATAATTTTGGTCCATCTAAAAAATAGTGGGATTAAACCCACTTTCAATAGCATTATAATTTTTATCATCAAATAATATAGGACCATCATCAAGAGCTTATCATATAGACTTTCTAAGCACAACTCTTCATTATCATGCATCTCAATGGTTGGATTAAATAAAGGATTATCATAAGATTTATCAATATAGCATGGATTATCATATATAACAAGATCATTTTTATCAAAAAGGGATGTTTCAAATGAATCAATGGGATCATAGCATTCATTCTCCTTTTGTAAGGAAGGAGGACAATCAAATAATGTATGAGTTAGAGAGTTACTATCATTAGAAGGTAGAGATGGGTAGCTACTCCATTATTCCTCCTCTTGTTCGTCACTCTCCTCCTCGTTTTCATCCAATGAGCTTCCAGTTTCAACAATTTCTTCTTCCATAGGCTCCTGTACGGCATTAGTCTCTTCTTTTGGGGGAGATAAACCCTTAAGATTTTCAGTAATATAACCATTTTCATCTTTGTAATTATCCATGCAATATTTAAGTATAGCAAAACTTTCAGACTTATAAGGAGCATCATCATCATTTTCAATCAAAGAAGAAATTTCATAAGCACCCTTCCACGCAATAAATTCTTCAATAGGTTCCACATCATAAAAATCATAGTTTCCCTTAGCATCGGATGCTAAGGTTTCACTATCATTGCAAGCACATTGGAATGGAAGGTGTTCAAAATTCAAGCAGCATGAAGATTCATCACAACAATAAGATATGTCATATTTAAAGCACAAGTCTCTAGCATAATTATTCAGTTGATTTATTATTTTCCATAGGTGTATCCCTTTTTGAGACAAGCGGTATTCCTTATAATATTCTTTTTGTTCCTCTGTGAACCCGCCTTGCCAATAAGATCTAGTTTCAAAGAAATTAACCATTGAGAACAAGTAAATAACTAAGCATACTAACAAAACGAAAATAAAGATTACACTAAATTTTTTTTTGGGTTTTAAAATTTTGCAACAAGAGAAATAAGCTAACGATAAATAAAACAAGCAAGACAAAAACAAAGTAAAGTGATTAAGAGTGTGAGATTCCCCTCGCTGCAGCTCCAAAGTCCCCGGCAACGGCGCCAGAAAACTGCTTGATGGTAGATATTGATAAGTTGGGTGGTGCCCCAAGCGAAGGCGGAATTGTAGCTAGTAGCAGTTTTCTCTCGTTTACCAAACCGAGGTTTATCGAACCAGTAGGACTTTGAAATCAACAACGAGGAGAATGTTGAAGATCTCTGGCGCTTGACCTTCAATAGACGTGGACCAGCACACACTCAACCAAAATACTTTGCCCCCAACAGCGGAAAGGTTGTCTATCTTTCTGGTCTCGTAGAAAACAAAGCGGTTAATTGTATGATAAAATAGATAAAATATGAAAAGTGACCAGAGGAGTAATGATGATTAAAAGCAAGTAAATGAGGTTGTAAACAATGTAAAAAGATGGACCGGGGGCCATGGGTTCACTAGTGGAGTCTCTCAAGTAGATAAAATATGCATGTGATGGGTGAACGAATTACAGCTAGGCAATTGACAAGATCATGACACAAACCCAATTTAGCTATGACAAAAAGGACATGATAATATTTATGGAGGCATCACGACAAGGAACAAAGACCGTTGAGTCCAACTACGTCTTTGTCTAAAAAGTCCACCGTGGGATTGCTATCCAGCCTATCACCCAACGGTATTAAGTAGTAAAGTGCATGAAGTAAGCAATACTAATATCAAAAGAGACATTAACACCGCTGTTTTACCCTTAGTAGCAACAGCACACCCTCGCCCTTAGACGTTTTTGTCACTCGTGCCGAGGAACAAAAGGAGGCATGAACCCACTATCTAGCATAAATACCCTCTCTTGGAGATACACACAATCACTTGGCCAAAGTAACTACGCACATCGGAGAGCATGCAAGAACATAAATTACTCATATAAGAATCATGCACAATCTGAACATAACTTCATAATCCATCGGATCCCAGCAAACACATCACATAGCATTACAATAATGGATCTTGATAATGTTAGGCAGCTCACAGGATCATAAGACATGAAGCACAAGAGAGAGACTACCAACTAGCTACTGCCATGGACCTGTAGTCCAAGGTGAGACTACTCACAAATCATCCCGAAGGAAGGCATGACAATGAAGAGCCCTCCGGGATCGATCTCCCCTCCGGCAGAGTGCCGGGATCAGCTTCAGATTGGACCCCGAACTAGGGTTTTCGGTGACGGCGCGTCGGGGTTGAGTTTCTGGAAAATAATTGCCGCCTCGTCGTTTTTAGGTTATTTATGATTTTATAGGCATCGTAAGGAGCCGAGGAGGTGGCCCACCGGCAGGGGCGGGTCCCACCTGCGGGTCCCCCACAGGCCGCGGCAGGAGGCCGTCTGCGCCCTGTGGGTCGCCTCCGAGGCTGCCCTTCGGACTCCGTCTTCGTCTTGGCGTAAAAATAATCTCCGTAAATTTTGGTCCAATTTCGAGAATATTTCCAGAAGTAAATTTCTGAAACACAAAAACAGCAAAAACAGGGAACTGGCACTTGGCATCTTGTCAATAGGTTAGTCCGACAAAATGCATAAAAATGATATAAATGACAGTAAAAACATGTGACAATATCACAAAACTAGCATGGATCACTCAAAAATTATAGATACGTTTGAGACGCTATCTACAAAGGGGGTCCCGGAGGTCAGCTCCGTGATCCTTGCCTTGATGGCGGCAAGGTCAACCAACATCTTCACTGCTGGCTTCTTCTTCCACGAGGGAAGGGAGTGCCGGCCCTATCTACAAAGGGGGTGAGCCCCTGCAGCCGGTTTGGAGGCGCCACGTCCTTGCAATAAGAAGAAGGTGGACGCCCACCCCCTTAGCCGAATCCACAATTTGGTTGCCGGCTCCATCAGCTTCAACTGCCGCCGGGACGTGCCCCCGGCGGCAGTTGAAGCTGATGGAGCCGGCAACCAGCAGTTCCTTCTGAATTGTTTGCCTTTTGACTCCGAAGCAATACTGGAAGAAATCTAACCTAGGAGCTATTCCTATGTAGCCTTCGAACAGCGCTACGAAGCCGGATATGTAGAGGAGGCTATTGGGGGTGATGTTATGGAGCTGGAGACCATTGTGGTCCAGAATCTCGATCAAGAAAGCCGAGGGTGGCAAAGAAAAGCCCCTGGCAATATGGGAAGAGAGAAGTACCCGTTCGTTCTTGATGGGAGTCGGAGACAGGTCTCCAAAGGCGGATCGCCAAGACGGCGCCGACTCCAAAGATGGAGGAATGGCCCCATCAGCCGCCATTCCCATCAACTCGCCATCTTCCACCCCTGAGCAAGCCCAGTTGTGGGTAGGATTGCTGGGGGCGCCTTCATTGTCGCCGGCTTCTTCCTCTTCTTCGTCTTCAGTGGCCCGAGCTTCCTTGGCCACATCTGCGGCGGTCGCAGAAGCCGAAGCTACTGAGGCCGCGGCTTCAGCTGCGGCTTGGGCAAAGGCAACCTCATCAGGGCTAGTTGCGGCAGAGGAGGAGTCTACCGGAGTGGAGGAAGGAGAGGTCATGGGAGCGGCGGAAGGCGCAGAGCTGGCGGCGGCGGCGGCGAAAACCGCACCTCCCATCGGCGGCGCCGAGTCAAGAGGCGTCACTTCAATGATGGGAGAGATGGGAGCACTGGATGCCATGAACGGAAGCGCGGAGGAAGAACTCGAGCTCGGAGGAGATGAGATCTGGCGGAGTTGTGCGCTAGGGTTGCAAATGGGATGGTGGACGTGACGAAGATGAGGCGGCCCGCTTTTATGGCGGAAGTGTCGAGATTCGTGCAACGGTCCGGAATGAGATTTCCGTCACGCGTCACGGGATCGAGCCGTTATGAGGAGTTCCTTCCCTCCAACGCCTCGGTTCCAGCGCGGGAAAATGGAAACTAGCCCCCGTATTCAAAGATGCCACTACACTCACTCTGCCGGGACTGACAAATCCGTCAAATTGCTGGACGCGTGTTAATACGCGCTCAAGTGCTTTTCCGACATGTTGAGCCGGCACAACGAAGTCGACAAAGCTGTTCAGAACGACTACAAGTTTCTGGGAATGCTCCAAGCCTGACAGCGAATGATGAATTTCTCGGACAACGCATAGCCGGAAGATTGAAGCCAACCGCTGAAGTACTTGAACCTTATGATGAATTTCTCGGACAATTTCTCGGCTACTGTTGGAGATATGCCGAACAGGTACCATCACAGAAGTGACTAAAGCCAGGGTACCAGGGTGGCCCATAGTGGTGGTAAGCCGGAATCCGGCTTATCGGGTGGCCCAGTACGATGAAGCGCAGGAGGCCCATCCGATTAAGGGAAGGTTCCAGAAGGCGGCCTGCAATGTGGATGTATTAGCCCTCAAGGCAAGGCCCAAGCCGGATTAGAGTAGAACTCTGTAACTTAGTCGGTTAGGTTGCTTCCTGTAAGCCCTAGGTCCGAACGCCTTTATAAGCCGGCCTACGGGACGCCTTAGGGCACAACCTCATAGACGCTTTAACTTTCGTTGTAACCGTCTAATATTGCCCTTATAGTGAATTATAGCAGCACATAGGGTTTCGCCACCGTTGCGAGATCCGAAGCTGGGTAAACTCATGCTCATCCCATCACCGGAATCACCTACATATCCTATACCCACTTCTCTACCTAGCTTGATGGCACCCCTATCACGGCTAGATTCGACAATACCATGACATTTGCCGTGGAAAAGGTCACTTTGCTTCTTCATGCACTATCGGTAACCTATCCAACCCCATCTTAATTGATGATGCTTATTCACTTATAAATTGTGAACATTTGAGGTTTTGCCACTTAGATTTGATGTTGTAAATTATCTTATTCCTATGTGGCATGTTAGCTCGAACAAGTTCCAATTTTATTTTTGGTTATGTTTTGGATCTTGTTTGTGTGAGTTTTCTTGGTGTGGTTTTTCTAGAATATGTATTTCCATATATTATTTGAGAAACCATTTGTTCCATATTATTCTAACCATGGCTTTGCCGGTTGGTTCGAATAGTTGAAACTACCAACAAACCTTATTCAAAATATGGTGTTTTATTTCTTATCTCTTGCCATATGATTTATCTTGTGAGGATATTCTTGGATATCTCTAACACCGGGAAAATAATTCCAAATGGTCATTTTCCTTGGACAATCCATATTTATGTTTGTGGTAGAATATTTTTTTATCCCTACATTGGCATTAATTTGCTATTATTTGCCTCATCTCTTGCCAAGTATTTTCTTCTACTCTCATTGTCTTCCTTGCCTCTCGTGGACCTTTATGTCTTATTGATCTTGTTAGTGTTATTAAATGACATATGAAGAGTAATGATCCCTTGTGTGTGCATATTGTATTCAAATGCAAACCCTAAAGATAATGCACAAATCTTGGGGGAGCTTTTCTTTATTAATTAGAACACTATATTATCAATTGACATTTGATCCTTTCAATTGGCATTTTATTACTATCCTTGGTGTTTATGGAAGACAAACCTTTTCCTTTTGTGCTTTGTGCCATCATGAAAAGTGTAGAGAGTGTTTGGTTTATTTGTTATAACCTTGGTCTCTCTTGGGAGTCTTGCTTTCTCTTTCCTCGTTTTGTGTATTATCTTTATGAATGAGAAATTCCATGTGAGCATGTCTCTTAGTTTTATCCTATATGCTCATTGGCCTTGCCTCGGTACCTTCAATTGGTATTGATTGGAATATTATATCTCCTCCATAGATATTTGTTTCAACTAACATCTCTTGTTGGAGCTTTGATACCTTGCTTCTTGATTTTTCTTTTACTTGAATCTTTCAAGTAAAAACCTTCTTTTGGTATCCCTGCTTCTATTTGGTATCTTATTTTCAATTGGTGTCTTATCACTCATGTGTTGTTTGATTTGATTCCTTTTGTTATCTCACTTTATGTGTTGATGTGTTGTGTCCTAAATCATGTGTTGATTTGGATTTTGATATAATTTGGACAACCTTTTTGTGTCACAATTTGGTGTGCTCTCTTCTTGGTTTACTTGGTGTTTTTGTCCAAATTGTATCTCATTTGTTTCTTCAAAGACTTTGTATGTATATCCTTTAGCATATATATTATATGGCATGCTTGTTTTTCTTGATCCAATATATAGGGAATGCTCCACCGAATCCTAAATCGGCTAAGATGTGCATGAAATTTAATTTCATATCTATATGCACATGTTTATGTGGAGTGTGTCCTATGTATTGTAGTGTATCTAACTACTATGGAACCCAATGAGTTTGGGAACCATTTTGTATTTGAATTTTGTTTTAGGTACAATTGAGAAGAATTGGATGCTTGCCTCATTCATAAGGAAGGTGGTCTCACCATGTGATTATAGGAGACATGCTATGATGACTAAGAAAGGAACATCTTCTTTATCACCAATGCATCTCGGTACCAAGTATCTACCTCATGCATCCCTTTCTAGTTTTCAACCTTGTGTAGGTTGCTTCTTGGCATGAAAGCTTCTAATTATTTGCAATTGTTGTGGTTTTGGCTTATTTCTTCACTTGGTATATCTTTGTGATATTTGTGATGAAATGGCAAAAACTATTACTTCAATTGGTATTCTTTCTCTATGATACTTGTTGTCTATCTCAAAGCATCTTCACTATCTCTTGTTCCGTTAGTGATATGTGTGATGTCTTTGATGTGTTTAAAGTTCATAAATATACAATAAGATAAAATTGAGCTATGTGCTATGCTTTCAAGCAATAATCTTTTGTGTATTTATGACTTCCCTTTGCATACCTTGATCTCGTTTTCATTTAACCATTTTCATATGTACATGTTTCTTTGTGGATGTATATCTTCAATTATTTGTCTACTTAGAAACTTATACATACGAGAGAGTTCATCCTTTTAATTGATATCCTAATTCTTTTGAATCACTTTTATTTTTTATCTTATTTCTTTGGTGACTCCAAAAGGAATTTGTCTCATGAGTGCTTGTCTCATTTATTTTCATCTTTGTGCACTCATATTAATTTGAAGATCTTTGACCTCATGCTTACCATGGTGAGTATGTTGATATTTATTGGCTAAATGTTCTCACTAGCTTTGGCTTTTTCAATTGGTTTAGTTTCCAATTAGTGTCCTTGAGCTTGTGAACATTTTTTTTAAAGATCTTCTTTGTATCTCGGTTGGGCCTATCTTATGTTGATTTTTTAAATTGATATCTTCTATGGCTTAACCATATCTTTATTACAAGTGCTATGGTTTGTTTTTAAGCGTTTTTCGCTCTTGCACTTGTTGTGTGTTCTAGATGATTTTGGGGGAGTGAGGATTCCACATTCGTGCCCTACTTCACATGGTGCATGAACATTGGGGAGCTTCTCCATTTTTATTTAGAACACTCGTTTGCTCTAATCATAAAACTTTGTGTTATTTGGTTTGTTGGATCTTCTCGATTGCTTGTCTCCATTTGGGGAGATGTTTAGAGATATATCTTTTATTTGCAATCTTTGATCCTCAATATAGTTTTATTTCCTCCAAATAATATTCATTGGATATGTGCATTTGATTTCTCTCATATCTTGAGAAATGCACACTTTATGGAGAACTCATATTATATTGGCCTTCTAAACTTTTCTTCCCATTTCGGCAATCGATGCAAACGGGGGAGAAGTTTAGAGGGTTTAAGGGAATTTGGTTTTATGCTTTTGTTTGGTTCTTAATCATTTGCCGTTAATGCTCTTGCATCCTTGACTGCTTGTCTTGCAAGGTTTTCTTCAATCATTATATAAACCCTCTTAAATAGTAACTGTCATCAATTACCAAAATGGGGGAGATTGAAAGTGCATGGTTGCCCCCATGTGTGGTTTTGGTAATTAATGAAAATCTCTATGAACTAATGTGTCTTTTGAGACATACTTGTAGGTTATGTCCATATTCTCTTGTACTCCATATGTTGGAGTCAAGGCCAAAACAAGAAGAGTAGGTTGATCAAGGCTAGTGCAAGTTGATCAACATCCAAGGTTGTGTTGTGCAAGTTCAAGATGATCAACATGAATATATCACTTGCTTGAAGCTTGCCATCCATTTGAAGATAGTGGCCATGTGAAGATGTGTCGGAGAGGGTTTCCCCCATATTGGTTTATGGGGGAGCAATATGCAAGTCTTCACCAAGCAGAGCGCAATCAAGAAAGGTGCTCCATCTTGATTAGGTCAATATCGTCATCTTCTACCTCAACTGGATTATGCGGAAGGAAAAGGTATGATCTTGATAGGTTTCTATTTTGCCGGTCTCATGATGTTAGTTGAGAGACCGGGTTATAGAATAGATAGCCGTACTATCAAGAGGGGCTCTCAAGTGAGTAACTTGATCGCATCTTTGTGAAGAGCTCAAACCTTTGCATTCTTGGCATATCATCTTTCTTGGTTGTTATTTGGCTTTTATCCATGTGAGAATTTAGAGCTTGTGTTCATCTCCATACCAAGCTCTAGTTCATCCAAAACGGATTTCATATGCATATCTTGTTGTGTTTTGATGTTGGAGGATTTACCGACTTATCTTTTCTAGAGAGGTCAAACTCTCTCCTTGTGGTTTCCTCTTCACATGGTGGACTATGATGTGTATATGCATGATCTTGTAGAGCTTGTGATTATCTTTGAAACAGCCTAAGATCATAGAAAACAGAGTCCGGATAAAAAACTTGTTGGTTTCTTGATGGTGGAGGATTTACCGGTTGTCTTTTAATAGGAAGGTTTTACCTTTCATCATTTGGTTTTATCCTCCCTTGTTGACAATGATGTTTCTCTGCATGATCTTGTAAGCTCTTCGTTGTGTTTCCAACGAGCCAACAACATCAAAAAACGGAGTCTAGATGATCAAAATATGTTCGTTTTCGTGTTGGGTGTTCCTGCAGTTTGGCCAGCCCAAGTCGGGCCAAGGCCGCCGCCTCTCACACCTGGCCGGCCTCCGATAGCCCAAGGCCGGGCCAAGGTCTGGCTCCCTGCCAGGCACTGAAGATTCCTGGCCGGCCTGGCCGGGCCAAGGCCGGGCACACGGGGAAGTGAACTTTCCCCTTCAACGGTCACTTTTTGGGGGAACATATTTATGGGGTCTTCTTCCCCAATGGTTCCCCAACAAAGGCAGCACGTCTTTCTCTCTCTCCCACCATTGTTGACCTTGGAAAGCTTGCCTATAACAGCCCCAGTTTGGTACTGTAAAATTTCAACCAAATTTTCACTTTTGCATTGCACTTGCATCATGGCATACATATTTAAATTGCTAAAGTTTAATAAAGCAACACCTGGAAATTATAAAAAAAGGAACAAAACCCTTCCCAAATTTCCAACCAAATGCATTGCTCAAATTGGCAAAACAAATTATTCTTGAGTTTCCAATTTGTCCAGGAAGTTCCAAGAATACATATTATAAATATTTGTCAAAGGGAAATTCTTGCCAAGCAAAGAAATAAAATTGAGAATTCAAAATTGGTTCAAATCATTTTCTAATTTGAAACCAAGTGCAACTTTTCAAAAATTCAAAATAAAAACATGGGGAGCTTCCTTATCATATTGTGAGCCTCCCTGAATTTTTCTATAATTTTTGGGCTTATGAAAATGCCCCTTTTATTTAGCCAAATTCTGCTGGTTTATTTATGAAAAACAGAAAAGGGAGAAGAAAATAGAACAGGGGGTTTTCTGGAAAATTGGCGTCCTTCTTCTTCCTCCTATAGCTCCATCGCTGTTAGAGACCGAGCTCGTCGCCAATGTCCCCATCGCACCAGCTCAGCTGCCGCCATGCCCTGGTGGATAAGAAGGCACGGAGGCCTTGCTCTCTCTCCCCTCACTCGCTCCATCCCCGTTTCCCCCGTGACCGAAACCCTAGCTCAATGACCGCCATCGAACCACCGCCATCACCGTCACATCGCCGCCTCTAGGAGCACCGCAAAACAGATCGATGTGGGGCAAACGCTCCGCCTCGTCACCCTCCTCGTCCTCGTCCAAGGAATCGTGAAGGGGAGCCCGGAATCATCGTCGTCGACCTCGCCTTCTTCCACTCCGGCCGCCGCCCGCAGAGCCGATTACCACCTTCTCCGACCTCCTCCTTCACCGCCGCGAGCACCCATGAGTCGAGGGTGAGCACGCCGTCCTCCCTGACATCCTCGTTCTCCCCTCTCTTCCTAGTTTGTCGGGTCGTTGTAGTTCGCCATCGGTCGCCGCCCGTCACCGATGTTCGCGTCGCTCCGATGACCAATAGGTAGCGGCACCTCCCCGATTTAGCTCGCCGTAGTCCCGTGCATCGAATGCGCCCAGTTGCCCGTCCCCGAACGCCCTACGCCGCCGTGTCCGTCCGTACCGCCGCCGGTGGTCACCGCCGCGCGCGCGCCGGTCGTGGCCTCGGCTCGGTCAAACCGTTTCATCGGTAGTACCGATGTAGAGCCGGAAGTACCGACCGTAAGTTGTTTCGGTACTGGATACCTCTCGTTTTATTCCGGAAGTGGCTCGGAAGTTGCTCCGGAAGTACCGACTTGTCCAGTTCTACCGGGAAGTTTTCCGTAAGTCCGACCGTAAGTCTTTTCTGTACTGGATACTTCGTGTTCTATTCCGGAAGTAGCTCGGAAGTTGCTCCGGAAGTACCGACTTGTCCGGTACTACCGGGCAGTTTTCCGGTAGTACCGACCGATACAAAAGGGGGCAGATTTAATTTAAAATTTGGGAAAATCATAACTTAATAAATACTGGTTCAAATTTTGCAAATGATATACCAAAATGATCAGCAAATCAAATGCTATCTAGTTATGTTAATTTCATAGCATGACAACAACTTTCCTTTGATGTCATTTTTGAAATGGTTAAAAGGATTAAATTTGAATAACCGTTTAATTCACCATTTATTCATCGTAATCGGAAAAAATGCAAACGAGGTACCAAAACGATCAGCACGACAATACCTGTCTAATAACACCATCTACATGAATCTTGGCATCTTAGTTCAGTACTGGTCCTTTTAGGAAACAACTTAATTCACTAAGTTTAAATATGGGGTTTACCCTGACAATTGCTATAATTAGTTTCGGGACCCCATTTAACTTGTTGGTCATGTTCACGACCTTTTCAATGCATTAACTTGTCATGTCATCATGTGTATGTGCATTGCACTTCTATATGTGTCGATTGTTATGTTCTTTCCGGTGTTTTGAATCTTCTCGATCGAACGCGATTCGAGATCGAAACGAGTCCGATGGAAAGATCGATGACACTGAAGGACGACAATGGATTATGGATTGACAAGTCAATGATCCTATTTTCCCCGAAGCTCTATTTCTGTACATTGCCAAGCAAGGAAGAGATAACCTAACCTTCTGTGCATATCTCATCCTATTGTTTTACACAAGTATTTTCTCCACCATAATATTGCATTCGATTCCAATGTCAATTTTGGTCGATGGATAGAGTATCCTATTAATTGCAGTAGTTCCCTACACCATTATCTGTATCCCTCCTATGTTCCATAGGTTTGATATGTTGGCATGTGTAATCACATCTGTTGTATTTATGCTTAGTCGTCCGGTGATTATTTCCATGATTGAGAAGTTGATGGAATGTTCGGACAAGTTAGAAACTTGTGGTACTTAATAAAAAATGCTTAAAGGCTTGGATGAGTTGCCATCGGGGTTGGTGGTGTTTTGCCTCATTCTTGCATCCTAGGTGCGAGTTCTTTACCTCTTGAACCAAGACGGGCGTGCTTCCATCGGTGGGGGTATGGGCCCCTTACTAACCGAATAAATTGTGCGGGCGTATCCAAGGGTCCTCTAGTTTGCGCTTTCCATTTGCGTGTGAGTTGCAGGTGGATGATGGCGCGATGAGGACGGTGGTGTTTAGGATGTGGCGATGGGGCAGGGTGTTGAAATAGGCACTGAACTTGTCTTGTCGTCACGATGATCCTTGGATAGTCTCATGCAAGGTAAAGGTTTAACCGCGCCCACTCTGCCGGCTTTCCCCGGAAGAGAGCTAATCAGGTGAGCTGGACGGTACCGATGGCTAAAAAAAGTATACCCCTACAGGGTTTAATCTTTTCGAAAAGCCGTGTCCACGGTTATGGACGACTTGGGAATGGTCGATGAGATCATAGAAAACTTGAACTTAATTAAAATTTGGCAACATGTGTTAAAAAGGTTTATTTCCTCGAGGGTGATTCGAGGGAGTGCCTTGGTGGAGATGAGTGGTGGATTCTGGATACTGTTGGTTCAATGAGAACTAAATAATGAAAGTTTTACTATCTTACACCCTTTCGAAAAACCTTCTGAGTAGTCGATGCTATGAGTCTTGTCTTTAAAAAGGAAAACTAGCTTTATGCAAAACAACTAATATATAGCCTTGAAGCCAATCATCTGAGCGTATATAGCTCTAGTAACCTTGCGAGTACGTCGTACTCAGCCTTGCTTTGTTGATTATTTCTGTTTCAGAGGAGGACGTCACCGAACAAGAAGGTGGGTTCTTTGTTGACATCGACGAGTAGTCTGGGGTTCCCAGGTGGCAGCTTGGGACGTCACGGAACAGGCTGGCTGGGATATGTTATTGTAGGCCTCTTAGGCCATAATTTGGATATTGTTGTTTAGACAACTAAATTTGCTTCCGCATGATGTAATGTTGGGTCTATGACCTCTGATGTGTATTTTGCTATCTTTCTCTTTATATGATTTGAATTATGATCTCTTTGTGATGTGCCAGATGTTCCGCAGTCTTGATCTCTCTATTATGCATTGATAGCTATCCCAGTGATTATGGCATGATCAAGGTGTTGCATTGCCGATGATCCATTCCGAGCACGCCTGCCGAAGGTTTTGGCCAGGGAGTGGTAACCCCAGTAACCTTCGATTGTGTAGCATGACCTGTGGGTTACATAGCATCTCTGTATAATTCCGGGGTCGAGGCGCTACATTGCCCCTCTCTCTATCCCTCCTATGATTCTTGCATATTTTTGAGGGAAAAGTGAGAGGAGATCTAGGTCCATATTTCCTCCAATCAATCTCTCCTCTAAGTGAGGGGAACCTAGTGGATCTAGTTCTTAGAGTTCTTTTGTGGTTCTCTTCCTTGTTCTTCCTCTCTTATTCCCCCATAAGCATTTGTTGCTTTGTTGGAATTTGAGAGTGAAGGATGTGAGCACTTGTGCTGTTTCCATTGCATTAGGTGCATCGGTTTGTGATCTCCACGAAGATTCGTGGAAGTGAAGTTTGAGAGCTTGCTATTCTTGGGTCTTTGGACCCTAGACGGTGTTGTGGTGACTTGGGAGCCCTCGATTGAGTTGTGGGTGTGTGCCTCAAGATCTTTGTAAAGGCTCGAGATTCCGCCTTGAAGGATTCCGATAGTGTAAAGTGAATCGAGCCTTTGTGGCGAGGTTCATCGCAGAATAAGGTGAGGCCTTTTTGGCGTTGAGTAGGCCTATTGTGGCGAGCTCACACACCTCCAACGAGACGTACTCCCTAAACAAAGAGTAACTCAGGAATATGTCCTCCTCTCCGCGTGCCTCGGATATTTCTATACCCGAGCTCTTTACTTATGCAATTTACATTGTGATAGCCTTCGTGCTTGAAGTTTTATATCTTGCTATCACCTTGTTGTTATCTTGCTTAGCATAAGTTGTTGGTGTACATAGGTGAACGTAGTATATTAGGTTTTGTATGGTTGATAAATTAAATGCTAGTTTTATTCCTCATTTATCAAGTCATAATCATAAAAGCTTTAAATCGCCTATTCACCACCCCTCTAGGCGACATCCTTGTCCTTTCATCCTTGGCAGTGGCGAATTTTGACCAAAGCATGGTGTCAAAGTTCACCAACCCAAGCCACTCTTTGATTTCTCTTCAAATTCGAGGCATTTGAACAGCAAGTGCGTCGCTGATTCCGGTTCTTGCACTTGGAAAAGCCCACGGTTTGGCCAACCACTATAATTAAGCCGTTCGGCCATCCACACTCTATTTTGAAGAATCAACCAAGGGAAAAACTTGCACTTAGGGGCGCCCAATATTTCCAAACCGTCGGCTTCATGAAGGATGTCTTGGCCACTTCAAATTGTGCAATGCAGGCCGAAGAACCGGAGTACTTACCCAAGGTGGTATGCTTCCAAGTGATGCCATCGGAGACCCAGTCGTCAATAAGTTGGATGTCTTGAAGTTTAGTCCATGGAAAAAAAGCCTGCCAATGTGGTGAACAAAGATGCCATTGCTGCTGCCCAAGTTGACGATCCTAATCCAAAAATCTTGGTCAAAGTCTTGTTGAGCAGAAAGTTTTTAAGCCTAGAGATGGCAAAAATAGGTGACACAATAGGCCGCCAAGCCATGGCGAGTGCCAAAACTTGGTGACAAGCCCGTCTCCAATTGTAATAGTCATCGGATTATAGACAAACTCCATACCTACGTAGTACCAAGGGTGCCCCGACCCCACCCAAGTTCTGTCTAGCGCCGTCCACTCAAACCATGACCAACGCAACCGCGGTGCCCTAGAAAACTTCTCATGGTTAATAATGCCAAGACCACCCATGTTCTTCAGTCGGCACACAAACTCCCATTTTATTTTAATTTGCCTCCTGAATCTGTTACCGCTCAAAGAAAAGTGTGCTCGAGTTTTAGAATAGCCTTTACAGTTCCTTTTGGGAAGCACCAATGACGTGAGGTACTGAAGTGGCAGATTACTTGCGAGGTGGTGACCAATGTGACGAGCCCACATCTCCCTACCACTATAAAAAAAATATCCTTGCGCCATGGAAAGCTTGCACACCTTCTTCTCCACAAGATGTTGAAAATTAAGTGTTCAAAGGCGGTGCATGGATAGGGGATATCGAAGTATCATAGAGGTAAGTATGTGCCGACCATGGGGTATCCATGAAGGACATAAAGATCAATGCCTCGAGAAGTGAATGGGAGGCCGATAACCGCTCTGAAACCTTGTAGAATGCCTGACAGATTGTTAGTGACTTCCTCAATGAGTGCGATTAAGATAGTCTTGTCATCAACATATAATGAGGTGTGGATGCAAGGGACATGACTTGTCAATCCGTGAAGTTCCCCATTTGTCATAGCCAGATTAATAATTTGTCGAAAGGGATCGATTGCGATGTTGAATAGTAGGGGGACAACGCCCCCCCCCCCCTTGTCGTAGTCCCTGACCATGCTGAATGGGCTAACCCGGTACCCCATTCAAAATAACCGTGGAAGACACAATGACAAGAAGCACAGAAAATCGATCTCGATAATGCAGTCATCCCCACCAAATATGATCTTCACATGAGATTTGGTAGGACACGGGCTGGAGGCATGGAACGTCCTAATATGGCGCCTTGCCACGATACATCTGTTGCCAGGGTCTAACAAATTTCGATGGACTCTACATGAGAACAGAAAATTCTCTGTGAACTCCATGTATATATCACTAGTTCAATATGTGACACGAGTTTATAATAATAAAAAATATGGAAGATTAAATTACCACTAAAATTAAGAATATTTATGTGGTACATTCGTCGGGGTGTAATTCTCACCCAGGATAACCTTGTTAAGTGCAATTGGCACGGAAGAACAAAATGTGTTTTCTATACAAATGATGAAAAAATAAAACACCTTTTATTCAAGTGCAAGTTTGTCCATTCTATTTGATCGGCCATCCAAGTAGCTTCAAATTTGTATCCACCACAATCAGTTCGAATATTTTCGGCAATTGGTTACATGGTATGGATCATGTCGAGGGTTTCTCGAGACAGATGCCATCGAGTGAGTTGAACGCGTGGAGCAAGGCGACGTAGGAATCACGAGGGGGTCGACACACACGAGTTTACCCAGGTTCGGCTCCTCTTTGCGAGGTAAAGACCTACTCCTGTTATATTGTATTAGATTGACGGGGTGTACAAGGTGTGCCAATGGCGGGTTGCGCAGGAGCGTAAATCGACTCCGGTGTAGAGTGTTTAGGATGTGGAAAAAGGGCGTGTCCTAGGGTTTACCCCTAGCCGCCCGTATATACTGAGTCAGCTAGGGTTTACAAGATGCATCCGGGTTGGTTTGGCGCTTATCCTATGGCTGTCAATGAAGCTAGGTTACTTGGAGTACAATCTTCATCTCAACCGCCGTCTTCTAACGAGCCTGGGTCTAAGTCGAGTTGGCCCACCGGATTGCGGGCTTGGCCTTCCCTTGATATGATCCCCCGAGTGGGCCGCTGGGCCACCCGGGTCTTGTGGTCCAACCCGCATGTCTGGACCTACCCGGTTGGGTATTCCCCCATCATTAGCCCCCGAGTTTGCCAGGGACTTGCCTCCGGCTTGCTTGTCGTCTCGTCGAGTTTCCGGTGGAAGTCGCTGAACAAACTCCTGATCAGCATGAAATAAGAAATTGGAA
This sequence comes from Puccinellia tenuiflora, assembly GCA_012064385.1. NCBI lineage: Eukaryota > Viridiplantae > Streptophyta > Magnoliopsida > Poales > Poaceae > Puccinellia > Puccinellia tenuiflora. The sequence goes on from QRDG01001174.1 coordinate 114,049, forward strand.
CATATTAGCGACTTGACGCCCGGTCTGACTCGAGTTTATTCGATGCCGGCTTGTGCCCGTTGGGACGCCTTGTTTTGTCGACTTGCTCCATGTCGAGTTGTCTCCTCGTATTCTCCGTGCTGACGTCAGAGCATCTTTGACTGCTGACGCCCTGTCATAGTGGTTTGGCGTGTCGAGCTGCCGTCGGTCAGCCTGACGTGACAACTCGACCCCGTCGCTTCCAGTCTTGTGCGTCATCATGGAGCCGTCTTAAATTCTACGCATCGGATCGAACCGTTGAAGCACACTTCGTCGGGTAGACGTGGCCTGATCCGGATCGAGCACTTAGCCACGTTCGCACGTTGCTCGAAATTCGCGCGACGCGTGTCCGCGTTCACCGTAGTAGTGGGGGGAGTAACTCCCCCATTTAAAGGACATGCGGGTGAGGGGCGAGGCTACGCTCCCTCACTTCTCCCCATTTTCAACGCGCGCCGCCGCCGCTCTCCACGCACGCCTCCGAGCTCGCCGATCTCCCACCATCGGTGCTTCCAGTTTAGCGCTTTCTCACGCCTCTCCAGCAATGGTGGCCTCCAAAGGAGAGTGGGCGAAGTCGAAGGTCTCTGCGGCGACACTCGAGGAATGGGCGACCGCGGGCATGCTCCCAGATGGATCGATGGGTGCGTGGCGGACCGCCACCGGCGACGAGCCTCGACCCCGTCAAGGGGAGTTCGTGATGTTTACGAGCTTCCTCGACCGGGGGCTCGCGTTTCCGTCGTCGGAGTTCTTCCGACGTTTCATGGCCTTCTACGGCATCCAGGTACATGACCTGACGCCGAATTCGATTCTCCACCTCTCTTGCTTCGTGACCCTCTGCGAGGCCTTCCTCGGGTGTCCCCCATACTTCCCCCTCTGGCTTCAAATCTTCACGGGAAGCTGGGGAACAAACAGGCACTGATGCCATGTGGCGGCCTAAACTTCCAAGTGTTACGGTACCCGGACCTCCTTCTCCCGAAGAAGGTGAACTTGTGGAGGCAAGGGAGCTTCTACATGAGCGAAGCCGTCCCGTCTGGCGAGGTGGCAATCCCTCCTTTCTCAGCCGGAGGAAGCCGCCCTCGCAACCTGCAAGAGCTGCCTGCCGCCGCAGATCAGCCGTCCGTCAAGTTACTATAGACGCGGCTCGCCGAATTGATGGAGGTTGTGTTGACCGGCTTGAGCCTGGTATCAACCTTCATCAAGCGACGGGTCGCCCCTCTTCAGCAGCGTCCCTCCCTGATGCACGAATACACAGGGCTCGAGGATCCCTCTCGGCTGAACCGGTTGACCTGGTCAGTTGAAGATTTCATCGCCCAGATCGGGAGGTTCACCGGGTACGTCTTGGAGGACAAGAACGTCCCAGGCCTAGTGGCGTACAGATCCTCCAAGCCGGCTCCCACGGTGAGTCGACTCGCCATGTTTGCCTTCTTTATTCATTATCTCCTTTTGGATTTTAACTTGTTGTTGCTCGCAGACCTTCTGGCATTTAGTGGGATTGCCTCCGGTTCGGGAGGACGTGCCCCAGCATCCGGCTGGGTCGCAGGATGTCGATGATGGCGACTTGTCCGAGTCGGAATCCATGGGTGTGGACGCTCCTCCTGAGCCTCGTGCGAGTGGCGTCTCGTCGAGTCGAGCCGGCGCCGGGAGGGCGGAGGATGACGACGAGTTTGAGTTAATCGACTCAGGCGAAGGAGCTTCAGCCGCTGCACTGGGAAGTGAAAGGCCGCCGACCCTCCTCGACAACAGCCAAAGCATCCCAAGGGTCCTTCTCAGCCGGCAGTTACCATGGGGGCCTACCTGCACCGGCGTACCGTGACCGCCGAGGCCAAGAAAAAGAAGGAAAAGAAGAAGGAAGAGAAGAAGGAAGAGAAGAAGGAAGAGGCTAAGTGTAACAGCCACAGTTTGGTACCCTAAAATATGGGCCAAATTTTCACTTTTTGCTTTGCAAACATTGCATCATGGCATCCATTTAAATTGCTAAATTTAAAACAAAGCAAGTTTGGAAAGCAATTAAAAGGAAACAAATCCAAATCACAAAAATCTCCAACCTCAATGCAATTGCTCAACTTGGTGAAACCAAATTAATTTGAACTTCTAAATTGTTCAGGAAGTTCCAAGTTTAATTATTATGACCAATTGTCAAAATCCAATTTTGACAAGCAAAGATTTTAATTTGAGAATTCAAATTGGTGCAAACCAATTCTTATTTTTGAAACCAAATTAGACTTTCCAAAAATTCCCAATAAAATTATGGGGAGCTTCATAAATATATTGTGAGCCTCCATGAATAATTTCATTATTTTTGGAAATGATTAAGTGTTCCAAATGATACATTTTGGAAATTATAAAAAATGACTATATTTAAACCCTGTGACCAAATGTTGTTCAAAAAAATTTAAATTGCAACACCAATTTTAGTGGAGCTTCTACATGTCATGGGGAGGCTATATGAATTTTGGCAGAATTTATAAAAATGGGTAAAGGCCTAAACTATTTCGCTGAAACCCTGTTGGTTTTAAAAATCTGAAAAAGGGGAAAAGGACCAGGGTTTTTTCGCAATCTTCTCTTCTCCCTCCTCATTGACGCCACAGTGGCCGGCGCCATGCCGCCCGCCCCCGTGTCGCACGCTGCCGCCCCCCTGCCGCGCTGGAGGTTAAGGACACGCCACGACGCCTCGCTCGCCATCTGCTCCCCTCTCACCTGCTCCCCCCTGCTTTCTCCATCTCGTCTCGCTCCCGAGCTCAACCATGGACGCCGCGGCTGTCAAACACGTTGCCGACGTCTAGGGCCGCCCCGCACAGATCGAGACCGATAGCAAGCTCCGCCTCAAGCTCCTCTCCCTCCTCGCCGATGGTTCGGGTAGTGGCCCGGCCTAGGTGCCAGCCTGGGCCGGCCAGTGGGCCGATTGTCTCGGGTCGGTGCCCGGCCTTGAGGCCGGCCTGGCCGACCTGGAGGCCGGCCCGACAGTTTTGTTTGCTTTTTCTTTTCTTTGGAAGTTTAAAAAGAAATTAAGTAAATGTGCTCCAAAAATTTCAAATAATATACCAAAATGTTTAGATTTACCTAACCTATCTACATTTGTAACTCATACCCGCAATTGAATCATAAAACATGAAATTATTTGTGGAATACAAAATCACCTGTGAGTATTTTGATAAAATTTGGAAATTCATATATTGAGTTTTACAACTCTGAAAATAGCAAATGATATATCAAATTGTTTAGAAAAACAATACCTACATGTTGGTAACATTGCCATGCTCTTTTGAGTAAAATAATTTGCCTTTCTTTAGGAAATATTAAAATGGCATAAATAATACCTAATTTGGGAAAAATCATAACTCGATAAATAATTAATCAAAAATTGAGAATAAAATATCAAAATGATCATCATTTCAAATGCTATCAAACCATGCTAATATCATATCATGATCACCAATGTTCCTTTGATGTTATTCTTTAATTGATTAAAAGAATTAAATTCGAATAATTAATTAATTCACTATTTATTCCTAGATAATTGGAAAATTACAAATAAGGTACCAAAACGATCAGAAGAATAATACCTATCATTTCATGTCATGTTCATGCATATTTGAGCCCCTTCTTAGTAATGTAATAATTAATAAGCAATGTAGTCACTAAGATAAATATGGGGTTGTTTCCAAATAATTGTACTAATTATTTGGCGCTCCATTTAATATTGATAGCTAATTTAAATGATGTTATCATTGCATGAAATTGACATACCATCATGATTGTGCATTGCACTTGTCTTCGTGTTATTTATTTGTTCTTCTATTATTATTTGGGTATCGATAGATTCCGGAGTCGAGGGTTCCCCTACCTATCTCGACGAGCAGTACTACACGCCCCGTCGGCAAGACAAGAGATAACCTAACCTTCTTGGCATCTAGCATCCTATTGTTTTATACAACTATTTTATCCACCATAATATTGCATTCGATTCAATGTCAACTTTTGATCGAGATGTAGAGTACCCTATGATATGCATTGTCCCCTAAACCATCACATGTTTTCCCCTCCTATGAACCATAGGTTGATGTGTTGGCCTGAGACAAAGACCTAATTGTTGTATATATGCTTAGCTATGCTTAGCCATGCTTAGTCGAATGCTATATTTTGTCCGTTGATTGGATTCCATAATTATGATGTTGATGGAATGTTTCGGACAAGGTGGTTACTTGTGGTACTTAATTAAATTGCTTAAAAGGCTTGGATGAGTTGCCATCGGGGATGGTGTTTTGCCTCATTCTTGCCCCTAGGTGCGAGTTCTTGTCTCTAGAACCAAGGTTTGAGCATGCTGCCATCGGTGGGGGTATGGGCTCCTTACTAACTAAATAACTTGTGCGGCCGTATCCAAGGTTTCTCTAGATTTTCGCTTTCCATTTGCGTGTGCGTTGCAGGTGGATGATGGGGCGAAGAAGAGAGTGTGTGGTGGTGTTTAGGATGTGGCGATGGGGGCAGGGGCTGAAATAGGCTGGATAAACTTGTCCTGTTGCCACTGATGATCCTTGGATAGTCTCACGCGAGGTAAAGGTTTAACCGCGCCCACTTGCCAGCTTTCCCCGGAAGAGAGCTAACCAGGCGAGCCGGATGGTACCGGTGGGTAAATTAGTACACCCCTGTAGGGTTTAATCTTTTCAAAAATCCGTGTCCGCGGTTATGGACGCCTTGGGAACGGATTACGGGATCATAGAGAACATTAACTTAACTAAAATTTGGCAGCTAGAGGTTGCAACTCAACGTGTGATAAAAGGTTCATTTCCTCGAGGGTGATTCGAGGGAGTGCCTTGGTGGATTTGAGTGATGAGAAATGGTTACTATGGGTTCGTGGAGAACCAAAGATGAAAGTTTACCCTCTTATCCCTTTTCGGAAAACCTTCTGAGTAGTCGATGCCATGAGTCATGTTTTGAAAAGGAAAACTAGCTTTATGAAAATTAGCTCCTATACAGATTTAGAGCCTTGTCATCATTGGGCCTATATCGCCCTACTAAACTTGCGAGTACGTCGTACTCAGTCTCTCTTTGCTGCTTATTAATTTGTTTCAGAGGAGGACGACACCGAGCAGACAGGTGGGTTCTTCGTGGACATCGACGAGTAGTCTGGGGTTCCCAGGTGGTAGCTTGGGACGTCGTGGAACAAGCTGGCTGGGATTTGTTTATATGCAGGCCTCTTAGGCCATATTTTGGATCTTGTTGTATTAGACAACTACCTCGCTTCCGCATGATGTACTGTTGGGTCGGTGGCCTCTGTGTGTAATTTGTATCTTTCTCATATATGAGTTGCTATATGATCTTTGTGTCGTAGAGTCTGTGATGTGCTAGTTATTCCACAAGTCTTGATCTCTTTATTATGCTTTGATAGCTATGTCAGTGTTTATGGCATGATCGAAGTGTTGTGTGGGAGCAGTAATCCCATGCCCTTCGGTTGTGTAGCATAGCCTGTGGGTTACATAGCCTCTCTGCATAATTCTGGGGTCGGGGCGCTACACTAAGGAGGGAGCAAGTGACACTTCCAGCCAGATGCCTCCCCCATCGAGTCGCGGACCTTCTCCTGCTCCCTTGCCGAAAAGGGGACGGCGGCTAGCTCTTAAGAGCCAGCTCTTCTCCAACGAGTAAGTCACCGTCGAGTTTTATCCTCCTTGTCTTGTTCTCGTTTTGCATACTTTTGTCTTGATGTGAGCCGACGCAGGACGGGGACGGACGCGACAATTGTCGTGGATGAACTCGACTCGCCAGTCGGGGCACCACGCGCTGGTGGGGCGGAAGACGTGGCGAGAGCCTCCATTGCTCCTTCGCCGCCTCCTGCTCAGCCCCCGAGCAAGAAGGATGATGCCGCCAAGGCTGCGTCGAGTGTGACTGTCCTCCCTGGAGCGACTTCATCGCCCACAACATTGATGGTTACGGATGCGACTCCTATTGCCTCTGTGCCGTCGCGACCCGCTGCGGAAGGAGCAGGTCATCCGAGCTTCGTCGACTCGATGAAGCTTACTGCAGCGCGCATCAGGTATGTGACTTTGCCTTCGATAGGTAGTTGTAACCACCCGTAGCCCCCGAGGCCCGAGTCGATGTCTTGTTATCGGCTTGGGTTTCTTCTTTAGAATTATTCCAGTAGAATTTCGCCCGTAGCCCCCGAGGGTCAAGGCGACTTTGTAGAAGCCGACTTGAGTCTCCGATCAATTGCTTTCTGAAGTTGTTTTTTATGATAAATTCTCGGCCGTAGCCCCCGAGAGTCGAGGTGAGTTTGTATAAATCGGCTCGAATCTCCAGTTGTATTTTTGTTGTTCCTTCCTTTTGTGCTCCTTCAGAACTTGCCCGTAGCCCCCGAGGGTCAAGTCGATTTTCGCCGAAGTCGGCTTGAATCTCGAATCTCTCAAGCCCCCGGTCACCGTAGCGCGGCTTGGGGATCTTCAATAAATTTTTTGTCTCGTGTGCAGAGGGAGCTTGACGACCTCCAGAGCCAGCTTGCTAAAGCGCGTAGAAGCCTTCTATCGCGCGAGTCGGTGCAGGCCGACATTGATAAACTCAATGTCGCGCACTGCAACGCTTTGAAGGAGCGGAAAACCGCCATGTATTCTGTCCGGGCGGACCTGGAGAGGGCCACCGCCCAGGTGACAGACTTGAAGAAGGCGCTGGAGAAATCCAGCGCCGATGAAATCAAGGCGCTGAAGGAGGAGAACGCGCAAGTCAGGTCGGAGATGACCGACTTGACGAAACACTTGAGAGCCGTCGTCCGCGGCCTTATTGGTAAGATTTCAGCCGCTGGTACTTCATGCCTTTGTGGTTTGGCAATGTTGTAACATTTGTTTGTCTTGTGTAGGGAGTAGCGAGGACTTTGTCACCCTCATTCCGGACGCCCTTCTTGATCGCGTCGTCGTCTTCAGCACCGGGTGGTGGAGGTGGGAGCCGCCATTCTAAAGCACATGTCGGCCAGAGTTTGCAAAGTGTCGACCCAGGCTGTGGACATGGTAGAGCGCTTGACGCGGATCCCTGCCATTGGAGACCGGTGGCGTCGATCGGCTGCTCGATCAGGAGCCATACTGGCACTTGGCGTGACGGTTGCTTGCTACCCCAAGGCCGACTTCCGGAAGATCACCTCGGGCTTCCCGAAGGTGGACAAGGACGACCAGGAGATCAACCCGCAAGAGGTGATGGAGCGGGTCGGCCCCTACGCCTGCCGGCTTGCACGATTCGTCGAAATAGACGAGTTTGTTGAAGACGAAGTCGCGCTAGAGCATGCAGGGAAGGAGTTCCTTGCCTTTGAGAATCTCCATGTCGACTCCCTCATGGCTGTGGAGAACCTGCCGCCCCTTCCTTCCGGCGAGTGGATCCTTGAAGTGCCAGCCCCCGGGTCCGAGAGTAGCACAGCCGCGTCCCTCCGCCGGTATGTGCGAGTCGAGAGGTCGTCGCCTACAAGTGCTTAGAGCACTTTAACTTGTAATATTTTTAAGTTCATGTGAGAACAAAAGTTTGTTGTAATATTGTGCGACTTGCGCTTTTTGATTATTATTTTGTGATCGTGTTACTCGCGTTGTTTTAAGCCGCTCGTGCGACTTGTCGATCGTGCGACTCCTCCAAGTATGCCCTCGCGTGTATTCTTTTTTCACGTGCAGCACAGTATTTGATCGACAAGGTCCCGTGGGCCTCCATTGTCGAGTTCAATATACTGTCCAGCTACTTTGTACACGTTTGCAAGTTGCCTATGACTGAGAAAAAACATCACGCTTACCGTTTTTGCCTCATGGGCTAGGTCTCCCAGTGTTGAGTTACGCATCTTGGCATTGAACCCTCTCAGGAGACCCGTCAATCATATATCATCATAGTATGAATTAAAAACTCGAATGCATTGAGACAAAACGGCAGCCCCCGAGCGTGTCGTGGGGTGCCAGCTTTATTTCATTGATTGACCACACAGTGTTACAGAGTACTATGTGTAAAAAGGGCGTAGCAGACTGATGTTTCATGGGCGCTTTGTTTCCTCTTCCAACTTGCTGCTCTTGTCAGCTTCGCAGATATCGACGAGGTAGTAGGAGCCATTGCCGAGCACTTTGCTGACGACGAAAGGGCCCTCCCATGGAGCAGAAAGCTTGTGCATCCCTCCCGACTTTTGGATTAGTCGGAGAACCAAGTCCCCCTCGTTAAAGGAGCGACTTTTGACCCGGCGGCTGTGATAGCGGCGCAGGCCTTGCTGGTAGATGGCGGTCCTGGAGGCCGCGAGTTCGCGTTCTTCCTCGAGGAGGTCGACGCTGTCTTGGTGAGCTTTCTCGTTGTCGTCCTCGTCATATGCGGCGACTCGCGGCGAGTCGTGCTCGAGGTCCGTGGGCAGGACTACCTCAGCACCGTACACCATGAAGAAAGGCGTGTAGCCGGTGGAGCGGTTTGGCGTGGTACGAAAGCCCCATAGGACAGACGGTAACTCGTCCAGCCAGCAACCCGGTGTTCTCTCCATAGGTACTTGAAGCCACGGCTTGATCCCGTGCAGCAGTGACTGATTCATCCGTTCCGCCTGCCCGTTTGACTGCGGATGAGCAACCGAGGCGAGATCTAGTCGGATGCCCTTTTCACGGCAGAATTCTGCCATCACTCCTTCGGCGAAGTTCGTTCTATTGTCGGTGATGATGCTGTGTGGGTAGCCGAACCGGTAAATGATCTCTTGGAGGAACTTCTTTGCGGTGGCGTCGTCGAGCTTATTTATGGGTTTTGCTTCTACCCACTTGGTGAATTTGTTGACGGCCACCAATAGGTGTGTCAAGCCGCCACGCGCCTTCTTGAAGGGCCCCACCATGTCTAGCCCCCAGACCACAAAGGGCCATGTTAGGGGGATGGTTTTGAGCGCCTGAGCCGGCAGGTAATCCTGGCGAGCATACTTCTGGCACCCGACGCAGCGCCGTACGATGTCCCGGGCGTCATGGTGAGCCGTCAGCCAGAAGAAGCCGTGCCGTAGCGCCTTGGCGACTAGGGAATGGGCTCCCACATGGTGGCCGCAGTCGCCGGAGTGGATGTCGTTGAGGATGCGACGTCCTTCTTCGGGCTCAACGCAGCGCAGGAAAACGCCGGAGTTGCTGCGTTTGTATAGCTCATTGTTGATGATGGTGTAGGTTCTTGCGCGGCGAACCATCTGTCGGGCTTGGACTTGATCCTCGGGCAGCTTCTTGGTGGTGAGGAAGTCGATGTAGGGGACCCACCAGTCGGGTGCCTCCAACGTGAGGGCGACCAGCGCGGGTTCCGGCGAAGGAGGGCTGGCGAGCTCAATCTCCGTCAGAGGTTTGACGGAGGGGTTGTGGAAGACGCTAGGTGGTGCCGGGCTTCGCTTGGAACCGAGGCGAGCAAACTCGTCTGCCTCGTCGTTCTTCTTCCTCGGGATGTGATCCATCTCCAAACCGGCAAAGTGGCCACCGACCTGGTCGACCAGGCGCCTGTAAGCCGCCAGGTTGGGCTCGTTGACGTCCCACGTTCCCATGGTTTGCTGAATGACGACGTCGGAGTCACCGTAGCAGTGAAGCTGCGATACGCCAAGTTCCTTGGCGATACAAAGCCCGTGAAGTAGAGCCTCGTACTCTGCTACGTTGTGGGTGTAGAGGAACATGATCTGCAGGGCGTAGCGCATCTTGTCTACTTTAGGGGAGATGAGGACCACGCCAGCCCCCGAGCCTTCGTACATCTTTGAGCCGTCGAAGTAGAGGATCCAGCATGGCGACTCATAGACAGGGTCGGTTTGGTTGGTCTCGGTCCAGTCGGCGACGAAGTCGGTGAGAGCCTAAGATTTAATGGCCCTGCACGGCTCGTAGGCGATGGCAAAGTTGTTCAACTCGACCACCCACTTGGCGACTCGCCCGGTTGCTTCCCTGTTGCGGATAATATCCACTAACGGGTTAGCGCTTACCACCGTTATCGGGTGGCCCATGAAGTAGTGGCGCAGCTTCATTGACGCGAAGAAAACCCCGTATACCAATTTTTGGTAGTGTGGGTAGCGCTGCTTGGACTCGGTGAGGCACTCGCTGATGTAGTAGACCGGTCTTTGTACCGGGTGCTCTTTGCCTTCCTCCTTGCGCTCGACGATGATGACCGCACTAACGACCTTGTTTGTGGCAGCGATGTAGAGAAGGAGCGGCTCGTGCTCGAGTGGAGCCACAAGGATGGGTGCCACGGCGAGTATCCTCTTCAGGTCCTAGAGGGCAGCGTCGGCTTCGTCATCCCAAATGAACTTGTCCGACTTCTTGAGGAGCCGGTACAGAGGGAGCGCCTTCTCTCCCAGTCGCGAGATGAAACGGCTCAGGGCAGCCACGCACCCAGTCAGCCGCTGGACGTCATTGAGGTTCTCCGGTTTCTTCAAGGCTTCTATAGCTTTGATCTTGTCCGGGTTAACTTCGATTCCTCTCTGGGAGACGATGAAGCCGAGCAGCTTTCCGGCTGTTACCCCGAAAACGCATTTCTCGGGGTTCAACCGCATGTTGTATCTGCGGAGATTGCTGAATGTCTCGGTCAGATCAGCAATCAAGTCGGATTTGGTCTTCGACTTGACGACTATGTTGTCCACATAGGCATGGACGTTGCGGCCTATCTGATCGTGCAGACAGTTTTGTATACACCGCTGGTAGGTTGTCCCGGCATTCTTCAACCCGAAGGGCATGGAGACATAACAAAACGCACCATAGGGCGTGATGAAAGATGTCTTCTCTTGATCTTCCGGGGCCATCTTTATCTGATGGTACTCGGAATAGGCATCGAGGAAACAGAGCGCCTTGCTGCCAGCCGTCGAGTCGATGAGCTAGTCGATTCGAGGCAGGGCGAAGGGGTCCTTTGGGCATGCTTTGTTGAGGCCGGTGTAGTCCACGCACATCCTCCAGGACCCGTTCTTTTTGAGCACCAGGACGGGGTTTGCTAACCATGCCGGGTGGAAAACTTCGGCGATGAACACGGCAGCTAGGAGCCGGGCTACCTCTTCGCCGATAGCCTTTCGTCGTTGAAGCGATGCAAGGCCTGCTTGATAGGCCTCACGTTCTTGTCGACCTTGAGTTGGTGCTCTGCGAGCTCCCTCGGGACTCCCGGCATGTCAGATGGCTTCCATGCAAGGATGTCCCGATTCCCACGGAGGAAGTCGCAGAGCGTGATTTCCTATGTGGGGTCCATGTTGGCCCCGATGACGGCTGTCTTGGATGAATCGCCCTCGACCAAGGCAATGCGCTTGGTTTCCTGGGCGGCTTGGAATTTGTCGCGCGGGTCGAGCGTCGGCTTCTTCAGCATGGTGACGTCGTTCGGGTCGACTTGCAGCTTGAGCCGCTCTAGCTCCTCGCTGGCGATGACCAACTCAGCGAAGACCACGTTGCCCTTCTCGCACTCGATCGCTTTGTCGATGTCGTCCGAGATCGTGATGGTCCCGTTGGGACCCGGCATCTTCAGCATCAGATACGCGTAGCAGGGACGCGCCATAAATTTTGCAAAGGCTGGTCAGCCGAAGATGGCATGGTAGGCGCTCTTCAAATTCACCACCTCAAAGCAAAAAATTTCGAGGCGAAATTTTTTGTCATTGCCGAAGACAACGTCGAGGACGACCCGACCCATGGAGTGAGCCTTCCTTCCGGGGACGATGCCGTGGAAAGTGGTGACGGAGGGCTGCAGTGCCGACTCACAGATCTTCATCCGTCGAAAGGTCTCGTAGTAGAGAATGTTGATGCTGCTCCCTCCGTTCATGAGGGTCTTGGTTAGGATGTAGCTCTTGACTTGCGGGGCGACTACCAGGGAAAATTTGCTGGGGTAATCGACTCGCGGAGGGTGGTCTTGGCGGGTCCAGGTAATTGCTTGGTCCGACCAGTTCAACCATTACGGGACGTCTGGCGCGGTCGCATGGACGGCGCGCTTGATGATCTTCTCGTCACGCTTCGAGTCGAGAACCACAAAGGTGTGGAAAGCGCCGCTGGTCGGGGGCATCCTGGGCCCCTGTTGTTCTGCGTCTGGCTTGTCACGGTCCCCACCTTGTTTTGCCGCGGCCTTGGCCTTGACGATGTTGTCGGTCATGTCGCACTCGCCGGTGGTGTGCTTCGCCGGCTTGTCGGGTCGGCTGTGCCACCTGCATGGCTGGGACAAGATCTCATCAGCCGTCCACTTTTTTCGTGGGAGCCTAGCGCGTGGGCTCTTGAAGCCTCGTCCGTTGGCGGTGGCAGCCACCAGCTCCAAGCCACCGTCGCTCTTCCACTTCGTGGCACTTCTTGAGCCGCCCTTGTCGTTTCTTCCCTTGGAGGACTTTCCATCCTCATCTTCTCCCGAGTCGTCCTTCATCGGGTCTGACTCAACGTACTTGTGGATGATCGCCATCAACTCGCTCATGCTCATGATGTCCTTCTTGGTGCGCTTGAGCTTTCCGCGGAGATCGGCGAAGTTGATGTTGTCCGTGAGGTGCGAATGCACCGTGTCGACGCTTAGATTCTCTGACGAGTTGATGAGGTCCGTGTCGCGGTTGTACCATTTGCGAGTAGACTCGCCTTCCTGCTGGACGCACCGCTTGAGGTCTTCCACAGTGGTGGGTCGCTTGCAGGTGACTTCAAAGGTCTTCTTCAACTCGGCCCAGGAGCCGATGCTGTTCTTGGGGAGGTTGTTTATCCAGGTGCGCGCGGTCCCCTCTAGCATAAGAGGGAAGTAACGCACACGGAGTAGGGCGCTAGCATTCTGGATGTTCATGGCGACGGCGTAGTCCTGGATCCACGTCGCCGGATTCATGTTGGTGTTGTAGGACTTCACCTCCCGTGGCGCCTTGAAGCCGGTAGGGAAGCGCTCATTGCGGATCGCGGAGACGAAGCAGCGCGGTCCGAACTCGTCATCGTCGGTGAGTGCCAACTCGGCCCGTTTATTGTTGAGGTGGCCCCGTAGATCGGGAGCGGAGGCGTTGGAGCGGCACTGAGCTTGGTTGTCGTTGATGGTGTGACAAGCGTCGCCCGGGGCAAGCCGAGGTATCGGCTGAAGCGGGGCGGCGTTGCTCGATGTGGCTTGCTCGTCACGAGCCCGATGGCGGGTCGTGTTGGTCCCTCTGTCACCTTGTTCAACGCGGCACGGGGCCGACATGGCCTTCTCGCTGAAGTGCGATCTGGAGTACATCTTGCCGCTATTGGTGGACATGTTCTCCTACAGCTCCACCGCCTTATTCACCAGCTTGACAGCGACATCGCATCCAGGGTGTCCTGTTATCTTCATCTTGTTGAAGAACGAGGCGACCGCTACCACGCAATCGACCGGCGTGTTGAAGACTGCGAGGGTGGGATCGTCCACCGCGGCCGGCGGCTTGGCCTTAGGCTGCGGGGGCGGCATGCATTCCCGCAGATCTTCTTGCCGGGTCCCGTCCCGGCAGTTCCGCTCCCGTTCGCGCTCCAGCTCTGCATCCTCGCAAGTGAATGCATCGTCGAGCACGCGGGTTGGGGCATCGAACCGGAGGCGCGATTGCTGCTTCTTTCGGTACTCCGTGACGACGGACAGAGCGATCTCCTGTGTTTCGACGAGTTGCTCCTGGCGGCGGATTTCCGCCTTCTGCTTCTCCATCGCAACACGAAGTGTTTTGAGCTTTTTCGCCTGCTCGATGGCGTTCTCTGGGGTAATTGGAGTTGCGAGCGGGTCGTTGTTGTTGTCTTTACCTGTCACCGTGTTGGCGTTCCCCGCCATGCCAACCATGGCTGGGGTCGCCGATCCGCTGGACACCGAACCCGCCGAACCCTCGGACTCGTAGTCGAGGACGGGTAGGATGGAGTCGTTGTCGGTGTCGTTGCCGTTGCCCGGGCCACAGAGACGCTCCGAGTTAGGCTCGGGGTCCACGGCCGGGTTGCCGTTGTCGATGGAGTCGGCGATGTCGACGCATTATGGGTCGCAGATGGGAAGTGTCACGTTGTCGCTGTTGATAGGGGCAACCTCCTCAGATGATCCGCAGAACCCGACGAAGGCGGTGACGGCCGTCCCGAAGGGGATGGGCGCGTAGCGTGAGATCGGCGCGCGCCGGCGCGCCGTAAGTGTGGGTGTCGAGTACGTAGCCGATGCCGTTGTGTTCGTGGTAGACACCGAAGACGACATCCGGGCGAGATTGCACCGTTCGCGAAGTAAACCCCAACAGTCGCTGGCCCCACGGTGGGCGCCAACTGTCGAGGGTTTTTATAGCGCCCCGACCCCGCAATTATACAGAGAGGCTATGTAACCCACAAGCTATGCTACACAATTGAAGGGCATGGAATTACCGCTCCCACGCAACACATCGATCGTGCCATAAACACTGGCATAGCTATCAATGTATAAAACAGAGATCAAGACTTGTGGAACAACTGGTACATTGTATACTCTACGACACAAAATCATATCGAAACTCATATATGAGAAAGATACAAATTACACACAAAGGGGTCACAGACCCAACAGTACATCAAGCGGAAGCGAAGTAGTATTGTCTAGTACAACAAGATCCAAAAATATGGCCTAAGAGGCCTACACATAAACAATCCCAGCCAGCTTGTTCCATGGTCCCAAGCTGCCACCTGGGAACCCCGAACTACTCGTCGATGTCCAGGAAGAAACCACCTGTCTGCTCGGTGTCCTCCTCCTCTGAAACAAATTATAAGAGGCAGCAAAGAGAGACTGAATACGACGTACTCGCAAGTTTAGTAGGGCGATATAGGCCCAATGCTGACAGAGGCTCTAAAGCTGTATATGTAGCTAATTTGCATAAAGCTAGTTTTCCTTTTAAAAGACATGACCCATGGCATCGTCTACTCAGAATATTTCTGAAAAAGGGGTAAGAGAGTAACTTTCATCTTCGGTTCTCGTCGATGTTCGGGTTATGCCGAACAGGTGACCTCACAGAGAAGACTAAAAGCCAGCATACCAGGGTGGCCCATAGTGGTGGTAAGCCGAATCCGGCTTAACCGGGCGGCCCAGTGTGCTGAAGCGCAGGAGGCCCATCCGGCTAAGGGAAGTTTCCAGAAGCCGGCCTGCATTGCGAAAGACTTAGCCCACAAGGCAGGGCCCAAGCCGGATTAGAGTAGGACTCTGTACTTAGTCGGTTAGGTTTCCTCCTGTAAGCCCTAGGTCCGGACGCCTTTATAAGCCGGCCTACGGGACGCCTTAGGGCACGCTCTCAATCTCAATCCACTGTAACTGGGCGATTTAGCCTTATAGTGAATTATAGCAGCACATAGGGTTTCGCCACCGTTGCGAGATCCGAAGCTGGGTAAACCCTTTGTCACATCGTTGCTGGAACACCCCACGTCTCCAAAACCCCTCTCTCTACCTAGCTCGATGGCACCCCTGCCACGGCTAGATTTGACAATTCCACGACAGTTGGCGCCCACCGTGGGGCAGGAGACCTCCGGGGTTTCGATCCGTCCAGAAGCCGCAGGCGGAGTCGGCGACACCATCGCGTTCAGCATGGTGAGCTACTTCGACGAGTCAGGAGCCGGCCACGTCTTCAACGACGGCCTCTAGACGCCGGCAAAGGAGGATCCCGTCGGTTGGTCCACGGTCTCCATCGGCGGCTTCGACATCTTCGTTGGCTTCACCGCCCAGGCCTTGGACGATCTTGGCTTCACCTCGAGCTTGCCCACCACCCACCCAAGCAACCTCGACGAGGAGTCGGATCTGGACTCTGACGAGATAGCCGATCTGGATCTGGCTTTCGACACTTACGACGAAGACTCTGAAGATGACGCAAGTTCCAACATGGCGGTGCCGGACTTCCACTTTGTCGGCGTCTTAGGAGAATCCGGCTTCTCATGAGTCGGTGACAGAGCCTCAGTCTATCCTCCCTGTTCTGCAGGCTGGGGTTGATTCAGAAGCCGGATCAGGGGACACCGCCCATATGGAGCAGGACCTCGAATCTGAAGGAGAATCCGACGATTTCAGCTAGAAAGTTGCATCCTGCTTAGGATGCCTTGCCGAGGTCTTGATGGGTGATGTCTCTGATCCTAAAGACGACCCCAACACCTCGAAAGCCGCCAATGGCGAAGAAAAAACTCCTCAAGCCGAAAAACTCAAGGTGGATTTCGTGCCGCCACTGGCTCCATTGAAGGGGACAGGTAGAGTGCCGGCCGAAGGAGACGGCATTGATGCTACGGCCGGCGAGGCTGCAGAGGAGCATGAAGAAAGGATGGCAAAGTATAAGCCACTTCTAACGCCGCTTCCTCCTAACGCATCGCTGGACGACATTGAGAAGCGCCGCATCTTGCTAGAGGAGCAAGCAGCCCTGATAGCAGAGCGCGAGGTCGAGCTTACAAACAAGGAGACGGAGTTCATCCGAAAGCAGAGAGAAAAGGGGGCTGACGATGTTTTCCGTCCGGCTCGTGATAAGAACCTGCATAAGAGGTTGGATTTCCGCAGCAAGTGGGAAGCCGACCATGTCGATTTAGTCTGGAGGAAGTACCACCACCGACGTGATCCGGTGACAAACCTGTGTTACTTCAATACCCCAGCCAAAAACATGGAGGCTGCCCAGGAGGTCATGTTCGACAAATCGTTGGATCGTGACGCTCGGCTTAAGTATTCGGCTTATCTACTGGAGGTTGCACAGCAGCAGCAAAATGATTCGCAAGTCAAATCAGGATGGCTTGTTGATGATTCTTGTCTTTGCAAGTCAACTGCCAACAAGCCAATGGCTGCTGCCCCTGCCGACCCAGATGATGACCCGGCCGGCGCAAGCAGCCAAAACAAAGGCGGCAAGGACCCGAAGGACAGGCAGCCTAAGGGCGAGGAGTCCCAGACAGGTTCCTCATGCCATCGTGAAACTGGTCGGGAAAGACATCGGAGCCGAGAGCGAAAGGATGACCCTCGCAAGGAAAAGGCGGCACCACCCCGTCAAGAGCGACGACGTGAAGGGGAAAATCAAACCCGAAGGGAGGATAACAGAGGTCATATGCCACCTCCACCGCCGCCTCCACCGCGCAAAGAGGGATATAACCCTTCCAAATACATACCCCTTCCACGACGGCAAAGGACTCCAAGCCCTCCGCGTAACGCAAGCCGGGCGAGCCAAAGCCGTCACAGGGAAGAACCAAGACAAGAAAAGTCGGTTGCTCAACCGCCATCAGCCAATGATGTTTGAAGCCTAATCGAGGAGAGGAAGTCGGCCAGAGATGCCCAATACCTCGGCCCCAAGTGTTTTGGCAGAACAATCAGAGAACAAATTCTACCTCCCACTTTGTCAAACGTAACAAAGATGGTTGAGAAGTACAGTGGTACGGCTAATCCTGAGACCTGGCTCTCAGATTATGTTAGTGCTTGCGACATATATCAAGGCAGTGCCGACTCTGCAGTGCGATTTTTGCCCCTGATGTTAACCAGGATGGCACGCATGTGGATTGAAGGTTTGCCGGAAAGGACAGTTCATACCTGGAGTGACATGAAGCGTGTCTTTACCCAGCACTTCTAGGGCACATATAAGCGCCCAAAGTCGATTTTCGACTTACAGCGGTGCATGCAGCAAAAGAACGAGTCTAGCTGTGAGTTCGTCTCACAATGGAGTGAAATCAAGAACGCTTGCAAAGGCGACTCAGAAACTCAGGCGATCCATGCTTTCAAGCAATCTCTGAGGAAGGGGACGACTTTTCGCTTCATGATCTACAGCGACGAGTCGGAGACTTTGGGGGGCTTACTCGCTTGTGCAAACAAGTATGCCGCCGCTGATGATGACAATAGGGAGGATGCCGAAAACCGCCGACGTGAGTCCGGGAAAAAGAAGATTGAAGACCAAGCCGGCCCTTCTCACAAAGTCGCTGCCGCCTTTGGAAAGGGTGGCTCAAGCAATGGCAAGTGGCAGGGCAAGAAGCCGGCAAATAACCAATCGTCCCGGCCGCTAGCGGTGAAGTATGATGACATCAAACACAACCCCTGTGTCCATCATCTGAGGCCAGATGGAACAAGTTCACACATGCTCCAGCAATGTCACATCAATCGGGACATCGCCAAGGACCCCAAAGCCGGCAAGTCAAGGAAGCGCAAATCCAGGAAAGACGACAAAGAGAAGGAGGAAGCTGCTTCAGAGTCGGATGACGCGGCCTCCAAAGAAAAAGGCAGCAAATTCCCTAAGCATGCCGAAAGTCTCATTGTCAACTTGGCAACAGATTCTTCACGCAAAGAAAAGGCGGCTTGGCGAGAACTCAACGCTACGGTGCCCGCAGTTCTTCAATATCTGGATTGGTCTGACACACCCATCACATGGGATCGCAGTGATCATCCGAATAGAGTTCCTGCAAAGCGCACCTACGCTTTAGTCGTTAGCCCAATAGTCGACAAATACAAGTTGACAAAGGTGCTCATGGATGGTGGCAGCAGTATCAACATACTTTATGCCGCAACATTAAAGAGGATGCGTCTTTCCGAGTCACAACTCACCCACAGTACTGTGAAGTTTCATGGGATTGTGCCGGGACGGCAAGCCTCCTCGATGGGGCAAATTACTGAAGGGGTCGCAGCATGGAAAACAAAAAAATTCCTACGCGGCAAGCGGAATAAACCCCAAGGATCTAGATCTACGAGATGAAGATAGCGAAGATGAGATCCAATCTCTTACCCTTGAAGATCAACAAACGCGTTTTGTTGGTGCAGGGGTTGGCTAGTCGATCCCCGCAACTAGACTCGTCTAGTCGCGAGGAGATGTATTATCCTCGAGATCCAATCCGGTGAAGTGCAGCAACGGGCAGCACCTCCGCGGTGTCCACACGTACGGCTCGATGAAGACGTCAACTCCTTGATCCCGCAAGCGAGAGGACGTGGCCTTGATGATCTCAGCAGCACGACGGTTGTGCCGGTGATGATGACGATCTCCGCGAGCAGGGCTTCGCCAAGCCAAGCAAGAGGAGAGGGAGAGGAGGAGGTGGCGCAGCAGCCCTTCGGGGAGAGGTGGTGCGGCAGCTCTAGGTGGAGAGGTGAGGCGGCGGCAGCCCTTCGGGCAAGGGGTGGCGCGGCTAGGGTTTAGGGGTGGAGGAGGTGGTGCGGCAGGGGTGTGTGGGGCGGCAGCCTCAAGGGTGTGCCGCACCCCTCCCTCCCCCCCCCCTTATTTATAGGTGGCCGGCTAGGGTTTGGGTAGGGGCCGGCCGGCCCCCTTCCTTGCCCCCCAAGTTGGAGTCCATCTAGGACTCCTCCTTGGGCCCCTTTCCTAAAGGGTGGAGGGCCCAACTCCTAGTCCAACTAGGAGTGGGTTCCCCCCCTTCCTATGCCGCACCAGCCCATGTGGGCCTTAGGTGGTGCGGCACACCATGTGGTGGCTGCACCCCTTTGGTCCATGTGGGCCCCATCTAGACACTTCTAGAAACTTCCGGAACCTTTCCGGTACCCTGCAAAATTTCCCGGAACTTTTCCGAAACCTCCGGAAACCACTTTCCATATATGAATCTTATTCTCCGGACTCCTCCGGAACCTCTCGTGACGTCCGGGATCCCATCCGAGACTCCGAATCACCATTCGTTCATTTCATCATTTAATTCATCGCAAAACCTAAATTCATTGGAACGTTAAGTGTGTGACCCTACGGGTTCGAGAATGCATAGACATGATCAAATCAATAATTAATAGCGGGACCGGGATGCCCATATTAATTCCTATACACTCAACGAAAACCTTTTCTCGATTGAACCACGATGCCGGAGATTCAACTATTCTCATATATGATTCCCTTTGTCTCACGATATTTTACTTGCCCGAGATATAATCGTTGACATCCCCATGTCTAGTTTAATCTCGTTACCGGCAAGTTCTCTTTACTCGTCCATAATATAGGATCCCGGTGATTACAACCTAATCACATGTCTGCAGACTTTTGATGCTATATTACCGAGAAGTCCTGGAGATATCTTCTCCGTCACATGGAGGGACAAATCCCACTCTTGATTCATATCACCCAACAACTCACCATCGGAGATACCTGAAAGCCACCTTTATAATCACCCAGTTACGAAGTGACGTTTGATGTCCACAAAGCATTCCTCCGGTGAACGGGAGTGATATAATCTCATGGTCTAAGGAAACTATATTTGGCATATTAAAAGTGTTGACAACAAAACTTTTGTGACACGATTAATTGCAACTCTTTATTTGGGTCATGTCCATCACACCATTACTCCTAATGATATGACTCCATTATCAAGTGACTATAACAAGTCCATAGTTAGGAAACTCTAACTATCTCTTGATCAACGAACTAGTCCTGTAGAGGCTCACTAGGGACTCCGGGTGTTTATATTCCACACATATATTATGTTTCCATTTAATACAATTATAGCATGGATAATAAACTATTATCATAAACGTGAATATGCTTAATAAACCATTTTATTATTGCCTCTAGGGCATATTCCCAACAGTCTCCCACTTGCACTAGAGTCAATAATCTAGTTTACATTTCCTCGATCCAACACCCATGGAGTCTCACTCATGAAGTCTCATTGCTGATCATGTTTGCTTGTGGAAAAGGTTCTGTCCGTGCTCTGTACTATACAGCTCTTTATGTCCTTTGCAAAATTGTAATTGTCACCTAATTTGACATTACTTTANTGTCCCATTTTCTTGGCAGAGGGATAAATGAGGTCATGTTGGATCGTGCGGTGTCTTTCCTTGAAGCTGTGGAAGATTACGACATGTGGATTTGACACTCTTTATTTATCATGACCGGTTCTCACAATGACATCTACGCATGGCAACGCTCTCTGATGTTTACGATACTTTCTAAAGACCAAGCTCATGAGTATAACTATGAGATTAAAGGCTACCAGTACAATAAGGGTAGTACGTAGACGATGACATCTATCCAAAATGCTTTATGTTCGCGCAACCCCGGTGGAATGAAAATATATCACGTTACCTCGAGATTAGGAGCATGTTAAAAAAGATGTGGATCGGGCGTTTGATGTGCTTCAATTCTATTTGCTATTGTACGGTACCCTTCTCTATTGTGGTCGTTAGATTTAGAGGGTTGTGAATGTTTGATTATGGTGCACCCATAATCGTAGAGAGTGAGTGACATGGTGTTTGATCAGCAGTTTGATTGTCAACGGCAAAGACCGGATCTAGATTTGTTCCAACTTATAATCTAGCCTTTGTTGGGTTCATACTAAGAGTCCAGGCGTTTTAGGTATCCTTCGCTTCCTGCTGGCGCCGCCGCCGATCTGCCCCGCCTTTGTGGCCTTCGGGTCATGGAGGCACAGTGGATCTCGGCCCCGTCGACGGGAGGGCTCCGTTTTTTTGGTGTTAGGGTCATGATTTGTTGGGGCGGCGCTCAAATGGCGGCGGCCGCGTCTCGTTTCAATAAGGTCTCTCCGGCTTCAGTCCCAGCTCGGCGGGTGACGTCGAGAAGCCCGTATGAGTGGTGTGGTCTTGAGGATTTCCTTTAGTGCTGGCGTTCTCCGGATCATCGACGAGCTTCATCGACATTTCTTCCTTCTTCTTCGTCTCCGGGACGAATGTGGTCTTCTAGACCCATTCGACGACTTCTCGTACGCAATCAACAACGTCAGGCCGGCTCAGGGAGGAGCGGCAGCGGCGGCGCGCCGTCGACACGGTCTGGAGGTTGAAAACGAAGGGTATCTCAAGAATCTCGTTGTAATTTTCGTTTTTTTAGGTGTTTTGTACTGTTCAGTGTTTCTTTTAATACCAGGGTCCTTTTCGCAAAAAAAAAGAAACACTTGTATAAAATAGGAATTGAAAAAGCCATATGTAAATGCGAACAAAAAGGAGGCGACCGATCCGGCCGGCGCTCCCCTTGCTCCGCCGCCCAAGCCACGCTTTTTCTCTCACCACTTGTGCTGTTGGATTCCCTATTTTTGTCCGATCCCACCCGCCCTTTTCTCCTTTTCTAGTTGGCTCCCATCACCTCCTCCCCCGTTGGTGCTGGTCGCAAAGATCGAAATCTTGCGTTGCGCAGAGGTGGAATCCTTGCGGGCGACCAACGGG
Source organism: Puccinellia tenuiflora (assembly GCA_012064385.1). Classification (NCBI taxonomy): domain Eukaryota; kingdom Viridiplantae; phylum Streptophyta; class Magnoliopsida; order Poales; family Poaceae; genus Puccinellia; species Puccinellia tenuiflora. The sequence continues at coordinate 135,988 of QRDG01001174.1, forward strand.
GCAAGACGGCGGCGATAACGGCGGCAGCGGTGGCGACGGCGGGGCCGTCGGGGGGTGGGGGAGGGGGCGGCTGCCTGGATTGCCTGCAGGATGTGGTCAGGGCGCTGGCGATGGGGTCGTGCCTGCCGGCGGACCACCGGCCAATTGAGGTGTCGGACAAGGGGGGAGGAGAAGGCAAGAGGAGGGAGGAGGAGCCGCCCGGGAGGATCGCTGGGACTGGGACGGGCAATGCGGCATGCCTGTTCACGCGGCAGGGGAAGAAGGGCACTAACCAGGATGCCATGGTCGCGTGGGAGGTATCTGCCCTAACCAGGATTCAGCATGGCTTCCTTGTTTTCTTGTTCTTGCATTTGTCTTCTCTTTTCGTGAATTATAACTCCTTGGAGCACGACGTACAGAACTTCAACGGAAGATCAGACACCATATTCTGTGGAGTTTTCGATGGTCATGGTCCACATGGCCATCTTGTCGCGCGGAAAGTAAGAGATACTCTCCCTTCGAAGCTGTGTGATTTGATATACGACGACTATGGAGAGAGCCCAACCAGCAATTCAGATGGATCAGTTTTAGAAGAGACTTTATCTCCATACCCAGATGCAGAGGACAAGTCTCCCACATTTGCTGGACAGAAAGAAGAACATCGTGAATTCTTCGACTCAATGAAAGAGTCTTTCCGAAAAGCTTTTCGAGTCATGGATAAGGAGCTTAAATTACATCGGAACATAGATAGCATTTGCAGTGGAACTACTGCTGTTACTTTAATTAAACAGGTACCATGGAACATATTCCTTCAGTGGATTTACTTTTCTCATGAATTCCAGGTACATGCAATCTAAACCTTTTCCTCTATACCATCAGGGTCAGGATCTTATTGTCGGGAATCTAGGTGATTCTAGAGCTGTATTAGGCACCAGAGATCAGAATGGTCGTTTGGTTGCTCATCAGTTGACAGTTGACTTAAAACCTGATCATCCAAGTAAATATCTTTCACTCCCCAAATTTGAATTAATCTTCTATATCATCGCATTTCTTTTTGATGTGTTGACTTTAACCTGCTAGATTTGGAAGCCGTGTGCCACCATTAATTCTAAAAATATTTTGCCCGTAATCCTCGTGTATTGAGCATATTAATAAGATGGATAATGTATTAAGGCAGAAATTATAGATCTATATATAGAAAGATCGTAGGACAAAATATTAAGATAACCGTGATAACACTGGTTTCAACACGAAGACGAAACAGTTAAGCACTTAAAACATAAGCAGCTAAGCACTTTAGAAAGAACTACTTGCCGCATGCCACCTATTGACTAAAAAAAATTGTCAGTAGTTCTAATGTATTGTACAACAGAAGATGCCCTTAAGCTATATAGAGGTTCTGAATACATAGGTGCAAAAGTTAGAAGTAACACCTGCTGGGTTGTTTTTCCATTTGAATGCTCCTACACGTTGACATGCGAATAATGACGAAATAAAAGAGTTGTAACAACATGCCGAATAAATTTGTATTCGTAAGAACAGTTAAAAAGATGGCAAATGAAGTTCATAATCAGAGTTTTGTGCCTGCCCAAGACTTGCATTCACACTGCCACATGTAGATTAAAATAGATAAGGTGGACTTAAATCCTGACAAAACATTGTCACGCAAGTTATACAGTAGCTTGGGTTGGGTTTGGAGGCGCAGCTTGCTGCGCGACACAGGTTTAACAGTGGCCCAAACCCCCAAAATACAACCGTTAGGACATATCATTTGGAGAAAAGATGAAAGTAGCAAGTGATTACATAATCTCAGTCTCAGGAAGTTCATAAGTCATTACACAATAAACAACAAAAGAAATAGTAGTCATTGAACCTATAAAGTTAGGCAGGCTACCCGCAAGGGAAATACTTCATATTAGAAAGCACCACCTTTTGCATTCTTTGCCACCAACCCCTGGTAGCCCAAATGGTGACAAAAGAAACACTCAAACTATTACAGATGACATAAATGATTCACAATAAATAGGATTGTCTTTTAGTAGCAACCAACTAATGAAAATTATGAAAAGTGTCTTTACAACCATATGGAAACCAATGTTGCTTCCAGTGTTGACTGGAATGATATATCGATACCCATAATTGCTTCATAAGTGTGCTCTCATTGCTGACCATACATGGCCATGGCCATGCCATCCATTGGTATTTTAGCTGCAAAGCACATCAGAAGGTTAAAAGTTTTAGCCTGACATCGCCTTCTCAATCCTTTTCAGTGCCCAAAGGATTTAACAGGTTGCCAGTTCCAGTAGTCTAGAAGAAAGTAACTAAGTTGCATGAGCAAGATAACAAAGTAATGACTAAAGGAAATATTAGAGCACGGAAAAGCACTTAGACGTCATGTCTAGTCCAGCTTTTCTTCCCAACCAAAGAATAACAGCTTTTCTGTTCGATATAGAAGAATAAAAGTAACAAAAAAATATGCCCAAATAACTTTAATCTAGTTCCTGGTAGGCTTTATAAGATCAAACAAATGTTCATAGGACTATAAGATTGATACAGAATTTCTGGTGGTAAAATAAATATATACAACATTTCTAGCTTTAGGCTGTACAATCTCTTGCAAAAAAAAAATCTCATTTTGTTCGCAAGACTTTCATTCAAGAAAAGGAAACAATGATACCGGTTTGAAGGGTTACCTTCAGAGGGGGCACCTGCTGGTGAAGGTGAGCGCTAGGGAAGGGAGTCTTAGCTGGGTAAAAATAAACATAAAAATGAAAGTACGTACACACACAAACTCGCACTACGAACTCTAGACACAATTTGACAAAAAATGTGGTAAGTTCAGACACTGCTAAACATCAGCAGTTCAGACAAAGCTAAACATCATTTAAGAGATGCATCCCTAAGAAAACAAATGATAAAAATGCACCCTAGTGACCTAAGCTGCGCCACATAACTGCACCAGATAAATAGACCCCTGCTCGATCTATGAAAAAATTAAAAAAGTATAGCTACAGGCCAGATTGGACACACACACCTAAGAAGAGCCGAACCACATGGCTCCGGGGGACTGCAGTCACCAAGATATTCGACATTTCTCTGAAGAAATTTGGCTAAAAACTGTGTGTGGGACAGTTAACCTTTCGCTCGAGAAATTATCCTAAAATACAGTGGGTGCAGGTAGAATGGTGTGTGCAATATTCTAATCATGATAAAATGCACCCCCGTGACCTAAAATGAACCAGTTTTAATTTCAGTCTAAGAAGAACAGTGTGTGCAGATTGTCTTTCGAAATACGAAGTAAGTGAATCAGTTGAAGAACAGACCATATAGTCGTGACAAAACATGAATCGAAATTAGCACTCGCCTCAACCTCCTGCCAAGCCAGCAGTCGTCACCACGCAAGCATCGGCGGTGTGTGCTTTTTCACATTAGAAGTAGGGTAAGAACAGAGCACACAGGAAGAAGATGCAGAAGCCCAGGTGACCTCCCTAGATTTTCTGCATTTACTTTGAAGCAATACACTGCCCTAGATAGCAGCAAAACCTCGGATCAACCAGGTCGCTGGGGAACGGAAAAAAAGTTAAATAAGTGATGGTGCACCAAAAGAAAGTACCATACCTCCATGGACAGTTCATATCTGAACCAGCCGTGCCCCCCAACCCCAGAACAGATCGACCTAATCATGCTGCATAAACAGGAAGAACTGGGCACTACAGACTTGCATGTGAATAAAGCCGAGAGGAGAACGAAGGGGTGTGCGGGTAAACCAGTGGCGGAGCTAGTGTACAACCATTGGGTTCAGGTGAACCCAATGAAGTCACCAAATCCTTCACTAATTTACTTTTTTTAGTGCTAATTTAATCAAATATTATACATAGAAAATGGAGCTGAACCCAATGGCTTGTTGTTCTAGCTTCGCCACTGGGGTAAACACACCAAAGCATGCTCTCTTCATGAGACCATGCACCCTTCTTGCACTCTCTGTTCAAATTGATTGTACCATCTGCAGCAGAACAATATTCTGTAGCTTTATACATGATTTTCTCTATGCTCATAGTATACAGCCAATTGCTGGATCTCTAAAGAAAACTGGAGCTGGACAAGCCGCTAGAAAAAGTTACAAAACCCATAAATGCATCTCACACAGTCACGTATAATTAAGAATTTACTGGCTCATGAATCTTAATCTGCAATAACAAATGACCAACACACAAGAATTTTTCATTATAGAAAGACGGGGGGCGTGAAGCATAGTCCTCTAACTTACATAAACATCTCGCGACCAACATGCAAATTGTTGACGCTAGGATGACCGCCTAGCCATGTGATAGCGCTCCTCCCGGCGAAGCAGCAACTGGTGCTCCTTTAGGCAATGGACTTCGCTGCCACCAGCTCACACTGGCGTCGTTTCTCCGGTCTGTTACCTGGCGAGCCACCACCGTAGTCTGAAATAAAGAAACCTCCTTCTCAGAACAACAAATTCCAACGGAAATAAAATGCTCTTCTCGGATCTGGATTGATTCCAAAGAAAAAATGCAAATATCCAACATAACGAAGTGTTTGTTTTCATGAACAGAACACGAGAAAAGTTCATCCAACATACCAGGCCACTTGCCGCGCCCCATTAAAATCTCGTCGGGTTGTGATTTAGATTTTTCAGCATCCAAGTAGTAGTAGTAGTAAGTACCATATGCCAAGTCAGCCAATGGCAATCTTTGCATGCTGCAGGTTACAGGTAAAGATGTGAGCATGCTTAGGTACCAAATCTCGACTCCGAGAATGAAGGTAGACTCAAGCAAAAGTGCAACTAATGACCAAATAAGGAGAAAAAAACAAAAGCGTTTGAAGTAATACTGTGCAGTTCAGTGGTAACAATGAAAGTAAAAAAGAAATACCATGGAAAAAAATTGAAGAGCCATCATCAATGGCCAAGCCTGTCATTTCCTCCCCCTCGTCTCGAAACTGTCATACAACCAAATTAGTCTTACACACAGTTGCTTTTAAACCAGAATGGCAGCTGTATACAATGGTCTACTGTTAAACCCATAAATATTTTACCATATGCTGTGAGCTCCAGCCTAGCATAGCATGGTCTACTATCTAGATAAAGTAGTCAATTAGACAAAGCTAAACATCAGTTCAGAGTAAGCATTCCTCATCACCGAAAGCACCGACGACAGAACATAATCGAACCTACAAAGATGAAATAGGTGAATCGGGAGAAGACCAGTTTGGCAAAACCCGAATCGATATCAGCCCTCACCTCAACCTCGGGCTGAGCCAGCAGTCCTCATCACAGAAAGCACCGACGACATCCTTTTTCACTGCAGCATGCTGCATATTGGTAGTTTAGAAATTAATATTTCAATGATGACACACATCTAGTGTATTGCTTTTCTTAGTATCTTTACCATTTAGAGGTAAATACTTATATCCGTACTAAAATGTACTACAAAACTCTGTACTTTATACTAAACATGTGTATATAGCTCTCACAGTCAACCTCATAGTCAGATAAAATGTATGCATATTTCGTACTGAAATACATGGTATATCTCTATTTATTCCACTAATTAAAGATAGCAACTCTAAAAGGGAACACCTCTTGTGATACAAGGTTCGACTTTGGGTAGTATAGATTATCTACCAGCATCAACAAAGCATGGCCCACATAATTGCCAACCTCTCAATTACAACAAAGAACGTGTGAGATTAGAGTTCGATACTCATCACCAGCTCATGAATATTCCAGATTTATGTATGAAGAAAGGAAAAACAAATAATATTAGTCGGTTAGCAAGTTTATATAATCTATTGGCCCACTATTCATATAAAAATCAAAGTATCAAAGCTCCAATAGCAAAATTGGTACCTGTTTGCGGGAGAGTAGACTGGATGATTCAGTTTCGCATGCTATCTTCCAATCGCTGCATTGACAAAGAGAAAAAGGCCCCAAATCATCTCACCCGCCTCACTGGACAGAAGAAAGAAGAAAATAAAAATCCATCAACACAAACCTGTACGGCAGTGCAGTGGGAAGCTCGGTGGTGCCCGGCGACCTCGTCGGGCTCCGCGGCGGCCAAGGCGTTGCCTTCCTCAAGTTGTGCGGCATTGACCTGTGGAGCGCAGTAGCGGCAAGAGCACAACAGCGCCCTCTCTAGAGAGAAAGGGTGGGGATCATGGCTGTGTCAATGAAAGAGCACAACTAATATTGGCTGGTTTCTAAATTCTAATTAAAACAATAGAGGTTAGGCAAACCATACACTGGAATGACGACGACAAATGAATATCGTACACAGAAAGACGCAAACGACCAGTGATGTTTCTATTTGCTTCTGCTGAAAGGGACAAACAGAAGTCACTACACCGTCATATTTGGTGCTTGGCATCTTCTATTGTTTTAGATCTGCTTCTTTTAAACGATCATGATTTTGTACAGCACCAAAACAGTTGCCTCCTCAAAGAAAACCACATAGCAATAAATTAGTTTCCATCTCCAAGCATAAACGTTGAATTTTGGTGGGGAGCATGACCTGGGGATGTAGATAAAAAATATGAGCTCCTAGCTGCCTTTCTTATCCTCTCTCGGTCCACTCTTCATCACCACAACAGCGTGAAGGTTTGTGGCCACACTGATATTGCTCTGCAACCACCGCTCCTCACGCATCGCTTAGCATCTTCCCAGATCTGCCTTTCTCACCAACACTGCAAGAAAATCAGAGTGCAAGAGTTTGAAATAATCATAGGTTGTGGCCCAAATCATCCTGAAAATTTCAGGTAAACCAAATGTAACGCACCAATGACAAAATCGGAAATAGAAAGAGAGGAGAAGAAAGAACTGAAGAGGAAAAGGGAAGACATAGTAAGAAGCTCACCTGCGTCAAATGCTCCACACCGATGCAAGCTATTCCCTGGCAGCCAGGCAAGAAGAGGCAGAGGGGGCCAGACCGATGGCCTTCTTGCTCGGGCTGCTGGTCGTCGTCCTCCCCCACAAAACGGAGGCGAGCACCGCTCCTCCGGGGCACCACCATAGATGCGTCTCCTTGGTGCTGCTAGATGGAGGCGGTGGCGCGAGCTCGACGACTTGGAGAGGAACGGGATGGATGCGGCGGAAATCCATCCCCCACATCAGTTACCCTGCTTCCCCGCGTGGCCCTCCATGCGCAAGCTCAGGGAAAGGCGGCGGGACGACGACAGGACAGGAAAGCGGGCGTGGGGGGCGGAGAGGTGGAGTACGTGGGGCATGGCGGCACAAATGGAGGGGGAGGAGGAGACGCGGGGCAGCTGGTTGGGGAGGAGAAAGGGCGGAGGTCAACGGCGGGGAGCAGAAGGGGCGGCGAAGAACGAACTGCGCAACAGCCAGCGCCGGAGAAGAAGGTGGGAGGACGTGAGAGATCCAGCGAAGCGGCAGCGGAGAGGAGGCGGCGAAGGGGCGGGAGCGGGAAGGCGCGAGGGGCAGGGTCGCGAGCGAGGAGCATGCGGGTGTGGCGGCTAGGGTTTCACCGTGGCCTTTTTATCTCACGCGGTGAAATAAACATACGGCTGAGATGCGCCGTGAGAGACGATCGGACGGCCGAAAATCCAATAGCCCTGAGAAGAGCCCCAACACGGGCAAGAATGTTATCTTTAGATGATGCTATTAGTTCATTCTTTTTATGTTGCTGCTGAACTGATACACTGTTGCTCAATTTTCACAAAGCAAGAATGTATATCATCTCTTCTATGACAGAGAGCATTTTATATATGTTCTTACTAGCCTAAGATTTGAAGAGTAAAGACTTAGATTTTTAACCTTATTGTCCAGGGAGGCAAATTCTGTTATTTCATTGAGAGGTTAGCCTGTTGGTGACAACTAAATTTGTCCTAATTTTCCTACTGCAACCAAAGTGGGTAGTTACGCCATTGCATTTTTTCCAGACGTAAAAAACTTATATATTTTGTTTGATACAATGGGAGTGGTACAATCATATTTATTGGTATGCAGATGAAACATTTGATGTACATTTAGACTAATTAGATTGCATTCATTCCTATATGTGGTTTACCCGTTCCCAGACCTTAGAGCATCTCTAGCAGATCCTGTAAAACAGGCAAAAACTTAAAATAACCCAAAAAAATGTCCATTTCAGATCCTGTAAACTGGGCTGAACTTTAATTTTTTTTAAGGCAAACCTAAAAACGACTCCTATACCTCGTATATCTGGTTTTGGAGGCCAATTTTATAGTGTACCCAAAACAACTAGACAGTTGACGATAAGAAACTTTCAGCTCCAGAGCGTCCCATCCTCACCGCCGCTGCCACTGCCTGAGGTTGATTCTGGCTATCCCCACCGCCGCCGCCACGCGGGGAGAGTCGCTTGCCGTCGCTGCTCCAATTCCAGCACGGAACCGCTCCTGCGGGCGCTCGAACAACGCCTTCAGCCAGCCAGCTCTGAATCCACGCTGGCACTCACAGCATGCGGGCAGTCGTTTCCTTTTGGCCAGCGCCGCGTCTTGCCGTCGCCACGTGCTCGTCAAGGCCGGGGAAAGATCTGACGCGCTGGTCTTCTGGCACGGATGCGCAGGCGGACGCCGAGGCAGGTCTGCGAGAGGGCAGGGGCCTGCTGTTCATGCCGTGGGGAAGAAGATCAAAGGGGAAAAAAGAGGAAAGGAGAGAAGAAAGAAAAAAAATCTCTTGCCAGGTGGGCCTTTAGTGACAAATTTACAATTGCGGTACCGATTTTACAGGATCTGCTCGCGCGATATCGTAAAAGCGTTTTGCGGTGTACCTTAAAAACGAAGGATTGGAGTGGCATGTCCTATTCAACCCTATATGATTCTGAATCCATGAGTGTTTGATTGCCCAAGAAAAATAAAGGAATTATTAAAGGAGTTTGGAGTGGAGGGATTTTTTCGAGACAAGTCCAATTAACCCCCTAAACTTGTCTCAAAGTTCACTTTACAACCTTCATCTTTGATTTGGTTCAACTTTCAACTCCAAACTCTAAAAACCGTTCAGAATCACCATCTTTCACTGTTTGACAAATTTCATCCGGTTTTATTTCGCCACGTCATTGGTTTTTTTGTGTATGCCAACTCAATGTATCCTCGTCTCGTACGTACATGCATGTGGGTCGTGCTCCTGACGTCCTAAAGAGATCTCCATCCTGAAACAATCGATCACCAGGTAGCCGTCGTGCCCAGTCCGTCCCCAGGCCGCTGCTGCACTGCCCTGTCCCTCGCCATGCCGCCGCCGTGCCCAAAACCACTAACTCTCTGTGTGTAGTGTATACATGGCCTTCCTTCAAATCTTAATCTCGGGTGTTGGACGTTTGCACATGACATTTGGATTATTAAAACAATTATATTACTTTCGATTAATCCTGTATCCGTCCATGATTCATGGCGGCACCATCAGCTAACTAGTTTAGAACTGAAGAAGCAAGCGAGGTCGAGCTGCCATGGAGTCTGGCAGACCGCCGTGAACGTGGGCGCGTCGGCATGGAGAAGACAAGTGCGCTCGCATCTCCAGCTCGCCACAGCGGTGCCGGACCGAACGCCGACAGCCAAAGTAGTAGTTATATGAGTGCGTCATTTTCCTAAGAAGCAAGTACGTTCTGGGTAAATTTTACTAGTATGATAAGTTGGAAGGGTTAATTCTGAACGGTTTTTGGAGTTTGGGGTTGATAGTTGTTTGGGGGGGGGGGGGGGGGGGGGGGTGTTAATTGGACTTCTCTCAATTTTTTGCTCCAAAACAGAGTGCAAAGGAATCCTTTATATGAATTTCAAAGGATTATAATCCTGTGAATCAAACGGCCTTCCTAGGAAAAAAATACTAAGGATTCAAATTCTCCAAAAGTCCTACAAAATTCCTTTGAATCAAACGAGCCCTAAACTGTTTTTGTGGTACTGACTTTTAAGGGATCTGCTAGAGATGCTCTTACATCGCCTGGTGACTGGCAGTGAAGTGACATCAAGGTTGCTGCCTATAATGCTTGAGTGTGTAAACAACGCCAAGAGAAAGAGCGTGCGGCGATGTCCATGGTTTTTAAGGCGCCCCTAAGGCGTCGAAGCGCCCCTCTCCGCCTTAGAAAAATGGCCGCTTTAGGAAGCGTCCGCCTAGGCGTCAAAGCGCCCCCCCTCCGCCTTAGGACGCCTTCACGCTTTGAAAACCATGGCGATGTCTTATTTATGGGATGAGAGAATATCAGAAATTGGGAGCAACTTGTTTATTTATTTTCCAATTCCAGCAATTACAATATGCCTCGTTATACTAATGGTTGTCAGCCTTCCTAAAAGGAAAAAGTCCATTTTAAAGCTTGAACTCATAGAGGTTGGACAACTCGAATCCTGAAGTCGAAATCCTTGTCGCTCGCACCCTGAAGTATTGAATCCGGGTCTAAATCGCACCCTGGACCTGTTTGCGCACCGGGAAAAAGAGCATCCCGGACGGGAATACCCGTTGTCTCACTGATTAACGGGTCCGCATGTCATAATCTTCTCCTATCCCAATCCATCTCTCTACACCGGGGACAGCCGGGATGGGGAGGGGCGGGGGGGGGGGGGGGGGGGGGGGGGGGGGGGGGCGGCTGAGATAGGTATGGGGCAGGGAGATGCAGGGAGAGGGGAGAGGTGCAGGAGCTGGGGCTTTGACCCCGTCGCCGACTCCAGCGGCAAGGACCCCGAGCAAGCACGAGATGCCGCCGCCACCCCGTATCTCTTCTCTGACAGCCACCCTGCAAATCCCGTTCGCAGAGAGGAGCATGGACGCCAGCCACCACTGTCGGCCATGGAGGATGCGTCCACCCGCCTCTGCTCGGGTGCGACCCGCCCAACTTGTCCGACATGCTCGCCACTTCTGCTCGGGTGTGACCCGCCCAACTTGTCCGACATGCTCGCCACTTTTGTCGCCGCACCCTGCCCAAGCTGGCACACCGCACCTTGGCCGTGCTGCTTGCCGCAGAAGAAGATTAATATGACATGTGGGCCAATGTAGTCAACAGGAGTAGCAATTTAGAATTTTATTTTTTGCTCTGAAAAACAGTTCCAAGGTTTAATTTAAACCGGGATTCAATACTTCAGGGTGGGAACGACGGGATTTTGATGTCAGGGTTCGATTTGTCCAACCTCTAGAGTTCAAGGTTTAAAATGGACATTTTCACTCCTAAAATATACGGATACGATAAATCTATTATAACTCGGATAACTAATAGATAATTAACCAACTTATGAGATACAGTATCAACTGATGCCCAACTGATGCAACAGAATTTGGTGCATGGTCCCCATTACTGGCTGGACTGCATGTCGCAACTTAAACCTCCCTTTTGCAGAAGCTCATCCTCAAGCTGTCGTGCAGCCACCAGCCCTTGGGAGCCTGCATCGAGTCGTCGGCGAGTGTGTATGGTGCCTCACGTCAGACATCAACAAGGATGTACTAGTGTGCCATTGTGCCGCACGGATTCATCATCCACAGAACAGTTTTCCTGTAGGACTATTGTTGGTCTTTCTCTATAGCTGCAGTTACTAACGTTCTTTCTTAAACCATAAAGGGTTTGGTTGCTATGTTTAGTTCGTAGGATGTTATCCCCGTTTCTATAGTTTACATACCTTTGTACTCTCTCTGCTTACTGCCGTATATATTGCATTTTTTTATATCAGTGTGGGATGTGCAGCTGGGTGAATGCGCCATTTTCTCCAGTAGTTGAGTTTATTCTTGACTGTTTAAACTTCACACTAGTTCCCTTCCCAGTTTCCAAAAAACATCTGTTCCTGCTGTCTTGGTGAATGTGATTTGAGCAACAATGCAATGCTAATATTTTAACAGGAGAGGCTAGGAGGATCAAGCGATGTAATGGAAGAGTCTTTGCTCATCAGGATGAACCAGATGTGGCTCGCCTTTGGCTTCCTAATTGCAACTCTCCTGGCCTAGCAATGGCGAGAGCTTTTGGTGATTTTTGTCTGAAGGATTTTGGGCTTATCTCTGTACCTGAGGTCACCTATAGGCGAATCATTGAGAAGGATGAGTTCATTGTCCTTGCCACTGACGGGGTAAACTAAAAATTACGTTGTTGCCTTCCACATGACCTAGTTTATAAATGATAAACCTTCATACTCTAATACCCAATTGCACTCTGGCCACAGGTGTGGGATGTTCTGTCCAACCAGGAAGTGGTTGAAGTTGTTGCTTCATGCTCTGGCCGTTCCGCTGCAGCTCGCGCCGTCGTCGATTTAGCAAATAAAACTTGGAAATTCAAGTACCCTACCTCCAAAACGGATGATTGCGCAGCGATCTGTCTTTTCCTGAGCAACGATGCGGCTGTAGGTGGGTTATCAGGACTTTCTGTTGGGCTATCAGGGCTGTCTGTTGCTAGCAAGGGAATTGGATCTAGTCCAAGGATGCCAGCCCGATTAAGGAACCCCCGACACAACAGTAAAAAGGTTATTTCAGAGGATGCTGATGATGAATGTGACTCAAATATAAGTGGAGACGAGAGGGCCTTGGAGGGCTTCACCCGGTTGAACACGCTTTTGGCACTACCAAAGTTTGGTGATACAACTCCAACCAAGAAATGAAGTTTACTGATATAGCTCCGCGAGTCTGCAACCAGCAGGCACATTGGCTGATATTTTGGAGATGAGAGTATTATTGGCTATATTAGCATGCCCGTTGAGCTCCCGTCCGGATGTCGGTTCACCTTGAGTAGGGTTGCTGTTTTTGTAAATCCTAACTCGCATTTGGTTACAAGTTGTGCAACATACGTTGGGAGGCATCTTTCAATTTGTTTAGAGCTGGCTTTGCTGCCCTTCAAGTTAAGTTTTTTATGTGGACAATTCTCCTCATAATGTATATAAACTTACTATCATAAGAATTATTCTGACTTCGTACTGAAAGTAATTCTTGCGCTGCTTTAATATTTGATATACTCATATACTATATGTTTGCCAATTTTTTTGATAAAGGGAGTTTTTTTTATCAGAATTTGCATGAAAGTGATACAAACAAATATTTCACACGTGGCCTCTACAACGATGCACACAACCCTAGAAGTATTGTTTTGCTTAGAGCATCTCCACCGGTGCTGTCATCCCTGATGTGGCTCGGCAAGAGGGCTCTAATAGTCAAATAGCTGATCAAACACTAGGTCAGCATCGCGCTCACTCTCCAATCATACCGTGTAGCATTCCTGACCTTGTACATCTGACCTAGCGACCAGGTTTGAGTAGGGTACCATACAATAGCAAAACAAGTTTGTAGCACACCAAATGCATGTTCGACATCCGTACAACTGTTTTGTTGTGTAGCCAAGTAAGATGTTACCTCCAGGGTTGATAAATGTCTTCACAAGTGTCAACCAATGATGATAGATTTCATCGGCTAGGTAGTACCCCTTGGTGTATTGGCGACCATTGATCTCATAGTTATCGGAGAGAGTTGCAACATGTTGATGTCAATGTGAGATCTTAACATGCCGAAGACATACTGCCAAATCCCCCGGTAAACAAAAGGCTCACGTATCGTGGCTGTTCCAGCCTGCTAAACATAAAGATCTGGCTTGACAAACAAAAGCGGGCCGGCCGACTCAACATTACTAGGTTGACCGGCTAACACAAAGGGGCCGTGTTGGAGTTATGCCCTAGAGGCTATAATAAAGGTGTTTTATTATCATAACTCGTATATGTTAATAATAAGTTTTATACCATGATATAACTGTATTAAGCAGGTCCCTAGTAGCCTCTATTTGACTAGTCCATTGGTCAACAGATGATCAAGGTTTCCTGATCATGGAGATTTATGTCAATTGACAATGGAGTCATATCAGTGGGTGAATGATGTGATGGACACACCCAATATAAGTATCGTAACGTGATCAAATGTTCAACATCATGGTAGTTAGAAACAGAGTAGCCTAATCCTTTGACCGTGAGATCTTATTTAATCACTGTTACCTGAGGTTGCTTTTATTACATTAACTGTCACATCGTAACAGGGTGATCATAAAGGTGTAGTTGGGTATTCCAGAGGATCACGTTGAGGTGTATGATCAAGACCGGTATTTGTGCATCCGAATGTCGGAGAGATACTAAAGGGGCCCACTCGGTGAGATCGCATCAAAGTTTGTAAACAAGTGACTAGGTCACAGGATGTGTGATCATGAGAACGAGTTAACAATGTATGTCGGTAACGAGATAGAACTAAGTATCAGGATACTGAAGATCATATCTCGGACAAACTCAATATCGAGATATAAACGGAATAGGATACAAATGTTAAGGTTCAAGCAAATTAATTCGTGGATCGCACAGACGCCATCATGGGTTTCAGATCCCGCTGTTGGTCATTGATCGGAGAGGTGTATCGATCATGTCTGGAGTGTTCCTGAACCGTAGGGCGACACACTTAAGGGTATATGATGGTTAGGGATAGGTTCGATATCGTAGAGAAAAGAGAGAAGAGAACCATAATAGTTCCGACACATGTCCGATGGTGATCGGAGGGTTCCAAAAGGTGTTTCGGAGCAAGGGGAATTAAATAATATGTATTTAATATTAATTCGAGTAATTAATAATTAATTATATTTTTTTATTTTATTTTAGGGGCAGCCCACCTTAAATGGGCCTCACCCGGGCACCCCCCAAATGGCCAAGGAGGGGAGGCCGGCCGACTGGGCCAGACGGAGCCCACCAAGGGGTCGGCCGCACCAAGGGAGGGGGCGGGCTGGTATGGGGTTTAGTCCCATACCACCCAGCCACCAAGAGTGGCAGCCCTCCTCCACCTATAAATATAGGTGCCCCCTTCCCCTCATTGGCAACCCAACACAATCGTCTCTCTCTCTCCACCTCAAGCGTGGTTCCGCATTTCGGAGCCGTGCACGGGTAGAGGTTTCTCCACCATACACACACTGTCGTGCTGCTGGTTCCTCGGTCCCAACCCTTCTATTTCCGCTGCTTCGCTGGACCGGAGCGTGGGGGACATCGTCTATGCCGGATGCGTGTAGAGCTGCGGGAGTGCTGCCAGTTGTGGAACTCTGAGCTTGTACGACTACACGACCCTGAGGTCGGCATCGCCGTATGTCTTCATCATGCGTCGTCATCAACACAGATCTTTTGATCATCGACGCTTACGGTCTTCAAGGGTATGATCACCGTTTCCCTCCGTTACTTTGTTACCCTCTCACGTGCACTTGTTCATACTGTTGGATTGTATGATGAAGCGACCCAGACCAACCTTACGCGTACGCTTACGCGAGACTGGTTCCGCACTTGACATATGGCTTGTACCATATATGCGGCTGGCGGGTGTCTTTCTCTCTTCCAATGGTGGTATGGCATTTTCAACGGAGGGCCCCGAAAGGGGTGTAATAGAGACAATTGTTTAATCGGTGTTGTGGTTGTAAGTTCGTAGGTAAGAAGCTGTTCTTGTGCGAAAGCCCTAGCAGCCATGTAAAATATGCAAAAGATAAGGTAGAGGCGTCTAACTTTATTTTGCAGGGGCGCGTGATATGATATGGTAACAGTGAGTATTTAACGAAATGTTTAGCCGCTGGCGTGGAGGCACTATGGACCCGATGCGACGCCAGAGCGCTCGATGGAGATCAAGGCGCAAACACCATATCATGTCACACATTTTACAGGTTGTGTGCTACCTATATTGTGTGTATTAGATATACGACGGTAGCAATATAGGTTGATCCCTCAAGTAAATTCCAATGTTTGTGTTCTCTCCTAGTGTGCACCACTAAGAAAGTTCTCTGTTATGAAGCACGTCGTGACGATCGGGTGTTACACATCTCAGCGTTCGCATACGGTGGGTGTAAGCCATGTTGCACAGCAAAACACTACGGTTAATTTGGCGAGCCTAGCATGTACAGACATGGCCTCGGAACACATGTGACCGAAAGGTCGAGCATGAGTCACATGGATGATGTGATTGACATGGTGATGTCTACCTATAAAGCTATATCATCGGCCCTGACGGTCGGGGTGGTGTAGTGAATTAGGATCGTGTAATCACTAAAACGATGATGAGGGATGTTCATTTTGAGCGGGTGTTCTTGTAGTTTTACATAGATAAACGTGAACTCCTATTATGAACATAGTCTAAATGACTTTGCAAAAATCTTTGTAGATAATAACATGTTCGATAGCCCTCTTTAAACATAGACGCATTACTGCGATTGAGAAACTTAAAAGGTGGGTCCAACTTCATAGTTTTGTACCGTAGCTTGAGGATACTCCTTGTTTCAAACTTTTAGCTCTTTACGATACAAAACCCATTAGGAGATAAACCCGAAGATTCCGCTAATGAAGAGATAATTTGGATTATCAAGTTCGCGTGGATAATTCTATCATAGTCTACTGTGCTGTGATCTCAGCCATAAGAGTATGAACTCGAGGTTCGCGTTGACAGATCGCGAACATACTGTATGGTCGCTGAACTCGATGCACTGTATGCAACGCAAGTCGAGTCGATGAAGTTTTTCAACATTTTGGCTATTTTCTTCTCGACCAAAATGGTAGAGAACACTCGCATTAAAAGAGCGTGTGGCAGACATGCTTGATGACACTTGAACGCCTCGCTCAACTCGATTACTGGATGACATACATTTTTGCTTATGATGAGGTGCTGCACTTGCTGCCCACCTTAGATGCTGTTGGGGATATGCCGAACAGGTACCTTCACGGAGGTGACTAAAAGCCAGCATACCAGGGTGGCCCGTAGTGGTGGTAAGCCGAATTCGGCTTACCGGACGGCCCAGTATGATGAAGCGTAGGAGGCCCATCCGGTTAAGGGAAGGTTCCAGAAGGCGACCTGCATTGTAGTCAACTTAGCTCCCAAGGTAAGGCCCAAGCCGTATTCTAGTAGAACTCTGTAACTTAGTCGGTTAGGTTTCGTCCTGCAAGCCCTAGGTTCGGACGCCTTTATAAGCCTACCTAATGGACGCCTCAGGGCATGCTCTATATTTCATTGTAATCGGCATATATTGCCTTATAGTGAATTATAGCAGCACGTAGGGTTTCGCCACCGTTGCAAGATCCGAAGCTTGGTAAACTCGTGCTCATCCCATCACCGGAATCACCTACATCTCCTATACCCACCTCTCTAACTAGCCGGATGGCACCCCTGTCTAGGCTAGATTCGACAATACCACGACAGTTGGCGCCCACCGTGGGGCAAGAGATGTCCGGGGTTACGTTCCGAGCGGGATCTACTGGCAGAATCGGCGACTCCATCGCCGTCGGCTTGGTCAGCTACTTCGACAAGACTGGAACCGGCTACGTCCTCAACGACGGTTTCTGGATGCCGGCAAAGGAGGATCCCGCCGGCTGGTCCACGGTCTCCATCGGCGGCTTCGACATCTTCGTCGGTTTCACCGCCAAGGCTTTGGACGATCTCGGCTTCACCTCGAGCACGCCCGCCACCCACCCCAGCAACTTTGAAGACGGATCGGATCTAGACTCGGGGGAGATTGCCAATCTCAATCTAGAGTTCGACACCGACGACGAAGACTCTGGCGACGCCGCTACAAACACCTACAAGGCGACACCGGAGTTCCACTTTGTTGGTGTCCTGGGAGAATCCGGCTCTAACGAGTCGATGACTGATCCTGAGTCTATCCTCGCCGCCTTACAGGCCGGAGCTGATTCAGAAGCCGGATCGGGGGACACTGCTCCCATGGAGCAAGACCTCGAATCTGAAGGAGAATCCGACGACTTTAGTCGGAAAGTTGCATCCTGCTTGGGACGCCCTGTTGAGGTCTTCATTGGTGATGTCGTCTTCGATCTCAAAGGAGACCCCACCAACTCAAAACCCGCCAATGGCGAAGAAGTACTTGGAACGTCGGCTGCTGGAAATCAAAAGGCGAACATCCCGCACCAGCTCCGAAGAAGGGTACGACAAGGGAGAAGCTGCCGTGCTCCAATGACTTACCGGCTGATGGTGACGGAATTAATGCCACACTTGCAGCGGCAATCGAAAAAGAGCATGAGGACAGGATGGCTACCATACAAAAACTACTGGCTCTACTTCCACCAGATGCATCGGTGGCCGACTTGGAGAAACGTCGCGTTTTGCTGGAGGAGCATATGGTCAAAGCCGGCGAGCGCGAACGGGATCTCACCATTAAGGAAACGGAATTCATCCGGAAGCAAAGGTAGAAGGAGGCCGACGATGTTTTCCGTCCGCCTCGTGATAAAAATCTGCAGAAAAAACTGGATTTCCGTAGCAAATGGGAAGCCGACCATGAGAATTCAGTCTGTAGAAGGTACCACCACGTGCGTGACCCGGTGACCAAGTTGTGTTACTTTAACACCCCAGCCAAGAACATGGAGGCAGCCCAGGAGGTCATGTTCGACAAATCATTGGATCATAACGCCCGACTCAAGTACTCAGCGTACCTATTGGTGGTGGCGCAGCAGCAGCAAAATGACTCACAAGTTAAATCGGGAAAGCTGTTCGACGATTCCCGCTTGTGCAACTCGACGGCGAAAAAGGCAATTGCTGTTGCGCCCCAGGACCCAGACGATGATCCAGCCGGCTCGAGTAGCCATAACAAAGGCGGCGACAAGGATCCAAAGAAGGACAAGCAAGCACTTAACGATGGTGCCGAGTCTCGAACATGTTGTTCTTGCCATCGCGAAGCCGGCATTAACCATGACGGACATCGGGGCTGGGAACCCAAGGAGGACCCTCGCAGGGAAATGGCGGCACCACCTCATCAAGATCGACACCGGGAAGGAGAGAATCCCCCTCGACAGGGAGGCAACAGAGATAATCGCCCACCACCACCGCCGCCTCCACCATGCAAAGAGGGAGATAACCCCTCCAAATATGTACCCCTCCACGGTGCCAAAGGTCTCCAAGCCCACCGCGTCATGTGAGTCGGGTGAGCCAAAGCCGTCATGGGGACGATCCAAGGCGAAGTAAGTCAATGAACGACAAACCGCCTACAGTTCATGATGCTCGAAGCCTAATTGAGGAGAGGAAGTCGGACAGAGATGCCCAGTACCTCGGTCCTAAGTGCTTTGGCAGAGCAATCAGAGAACAAGTCCTACCGCCGACTTTGTCTAACGCCACAAAGATGGTGGAGAAGTACAGCGGCACAGCAAATCCCGAGACATGGCTCTCGGATTATGTAAGTGCTTGCGACATCTATGAAGGCAGTGCCATCTCTGCAGTAAGCTTTTTGCCCCTGATGTTAACCAGGACGACACGCATGTGGATTGAAGGCTTGCCGGAAAGGAGAGTTCATAACTGGAGTGATATGAAGCGCGTATTTATCCAGCACTTCCAGGGTACGTATAAACGCCCTAAGTCGATATTCGACTTACAATGGTGTGTACAACAAAAGAACGAGTCCAGTCGAGAATTCGTTTCATGCTGGAGCGAGATCAAAAACGCCTGCGAAGGCGTCTCAGAAACAAAGGCAATTCATGCCTTCAAGCAATCTCTGAGGAAGGGCACGACTTTTCGCTTCATGATCTACATCGACGAGTCGGAAACTTTGGGTGGCTTGCTGGCCTGTGCAAACAAGTATGCCGCTGCTGATGATGACAACAAGGAGGACGCCGAGCCCCGGTGGCGCGAATCTGGGAAGAAAAAGGTTGAAGACCAAGCCGGCCCCTCACACGAAGTTGCTTCCACCCTTGGAAAAGGCGGCCAAAGCAGCGGAAAGTGGCAGGACAAAAAGCCGGTGAAAAACCGGCCTTCTCGACCACAAAAGGTGACCTACGACGACATCAAGAATCAACCCTGTGTGCATCACCTTAGGACGGATGGAACAAGTTCTTACACGAACCAGCAATGTCATATCAATCGAGACATCGCCAAGGACCCCGAAGCCGGCAAGTCAAGGAACAAGTGCAAGTCTCGAAAAGACGACAAAGAAAAGGATGACGCCGCCTCAGAATCTGATGGTGCGACCTCCAAAGAAGGAAAAGGCAGCAAGTTCCCCAAGCACACGGAAAGCCTCATAGTCAACCTGGCGACTGACTCGGCCAGGAAGGAAAAGGCGGCTTGGCGTGAACTTAACGCCACGGTACCTGCAGTGCCCCAATTCTTGGATTGGTCCGACACACCCATCACCTGGGATCGTAGCGATCACCCGGACAGGGTACCAGCCATGCGTACCTACGCCCTTGTCGTCAGCCCTATCATTGACAAGCACAAGATGACAAAAGTGCTCATGGACGGAGGAAGCAGCATTAACATACTCTATATTGCGACGTTGAGAAGGATGCGCCTCTCAGAGTCACGACTCAGCCACAGTAATGTGAAGTTTCATGCTACTTTGCCGGGTCGCCAAGCCTCTTCGATGGGAAGGATCACCCTAAGAGTCACCTTTGGTGGCGCGGACAACTTCCGAACGGAAGACGTCTCATTCGAGGTGGTCCCCTTCACGAGCGCGTACCACGCAATCTTCATTCGTCCGGCTTTCGCCAAGTTCATGGCTCATCCATGCTATATCTACAACAAGCTCAAGATGTCGGGACCCAATGGGATCATCACGATCGAGGGGAACTTCAAAAAGGCAAAAGAATGCGAAGCTGCCAATGCCGTTCATGCCGAAGAAGAAATCTCCAGAGAAGAGGTGGAAGACCTCAAGAAAACAATGGGTCCCAACGAGATGCCGGCAACAGAAAAGCCGTCCTCTAAAGTCGACTCAAGTGTCAAACCAAAGGATGACACCAAAAAGGTCAAGCTCACCAAAGATGATCCAACAAAGGAGACCACCATCGGTGCCGGCCTCGATGAAAAATAGGAAGGCGAGCTCGTCAAGTTTCTGCGTGAGAACCGGGATATCTTCGCTTGGTCACCTTCCGACATGCCAGGTGTCCCGAGGAAACTTGCCGAGCACTCCCTCAAAGTCAGCAAAGACGCCAAGCCGGTGAAACAAGGCCTCCGACAGCTCAGAACAGAGAAGCGCAAGGCGGTGGGAAAAGAGATCCTAAGACTCACCGCCGCCAAGTTCATCTGAGAAGTCGTCCATACTGATTGGTTGGCAAATCTCGTCCTCGTCCCAAAGAAAAACACCTCTGAGCTACGTATGTGCATTGATTTCACCGGCTTAAACAAAGCCTCTCCTAAAGATCTGTTCGCCTTGCCGCGAATCGATCAGGTCATTAATTCAACTGCCGACTATGAGTTGCTGTGTTTTCTGGACGCTTATTCAGGTTACCATCAGATAAAGATGAAGGAGTCAGATCAAATGAAGACATCCTTCACCAGTCAGATCAAATGATGTCACAATGCCTTTTGGCTTAAAAAATGCCGGCGCCACTTATCAGAGGTGTATGCAACGTTGTTTGGACAAGCAGGTCAGCCGCAATGTTCACGTCTATGTCGACGACATCGCGGTCATGTCGAAGAAGCGAGGCGACCTCATCGCCGATCTGTCAGAAACCTTGGCAAATCTAATGGAGTACCAGATGAAGCTTAATCCGGCAAAAGGCGTCTTCGGAGTTCCCGCGGGAAAGCTTCTGGGCTTCATTGTTTCTCAAAGAGGAATTGAAGTTAACCCAGAAAAGATAAAGGCGATTCAGAGCATCGAGAGGCTGACTTGTCTGAAGGACATACAGTGGCTTATGGGTTCCGCCGCGGTTGTTAGCCGATTTATCGGCCGGCTCGGTGACAAGGCATTGCCTCTATTCAAGCTACTCAAAAAGTCGGACAATTTTGTTGGACGGAGGAGGCAGAGGCAGCCTTGGCACAGCTGAAGTACACACTGACACATGCTCCAATCCTAGCGGCTCCGAAGGAGAAGGAACCGCTCTTGCTCTATATGTCATCAACCAATCTGGTAACAAGTGCAGTCATTGTCGTCGAGCGCCTGGAGGAAGGAAAGCAATGGCCGGATCAACGCCCCGTATATTTCATTACCGAGGTCTTTTCGGAGTCAGAGCAACGCTACCCTCACTACCAGAAGTTGGCTTACGGCGTGTTCTTTGTCGCCATACGACATTATTTCCACGATCACATAATAGCGGTGGTCAGCAAAGCTCCATTGAAGGGACATCATCAACAATGCCGACGCCACGGGCCGAGTCTCCAAATGGAGCATCGAGTTAGCAGCTTCGATATCCAGTACAAACCAAGGACCGCCATCAAATCTCAAGTCTTAGCCGACTTCGTCGCAGACTGGACAGGAGCGATGGAAAGCACACCTTTGTCGGATTCCCGGTACTAGATAATGCACTTTGATGGCTCCAAGATGAATGTCGGGGGATGGACCCCGGGTACCCCAGAGTTGATGATTTTGTCGAGTCAATAGAAGAGAGAGACAGCAAGTAAGTATAAGATAAAGGAAAAGCAGAGGAGGGCAGCCTGGGCCGACACTGGCAGGGCCCAGGCTGACATACAGGTCGCTGGGCCGTCATAAACCTATGTCGGATTCCCTAACTCGGTTGGGCCTCTGTTTCTCCCGCACGGGCCCCGGTTGGGCCGATTCTCCACTGCCGACATCCCCCGCGGGCCATATCCTCCGCACCAGTTCCTCCGGCCGGCATCTCGCTAGGTCGACATAGGCTTATGTCGGCAGCACCACTCTCGGGTCGGCCCACCTTGGCCACTCATCCGGCCGGGCCGGCGCCCAAGCCACTAGGCCGGGTAATCGCTACTACCTCGCCATGCCCCGGTTCTCGTTCGACCGACACCACCAGGCCACTTCTTCGACCGACGCCCAGGCTGCCGAGATACTCCAGGCCAGCATACCAATCGATGCCCAAATGGTATCAGTCACCCGGCTCCTTCACTCGACGACGTCCCGAGCAGCTCCCTCGACGAGTACCAGATGCCAAGCTACCGCCCTACATCGCCACGTCTCGGGTACGTGGGTAACGAGACCGACTTCCCCAGCTCTCCATCCGTCAGATCCTGGGACGCCCACTGCTCGAACCTGGCATCGTTGACCAAGACGAGAGAATAAGATCGATGACGAAGACCAAGACTCGGGCAACGTGGCTAAGCCACAGTGCCATGGAGGCGACTAGAGTACAAGCACTGTGGCCATACCTGGTCACATCCAACAGGGATGAAAAGACCCAGTAGTCCTCTCAGATACAGTACACTGAATAGTGTTTGTGGGGCTCCCCTTGTCCCCTGGGCTGCCTATATAAGGAGCACCAGGTGGATCATTCCGGACAGACCCCGAAGGGCTCATTTCCCCCTTGCTCACTGGGAGCTCTCTTATCTAGAGTAACTTAGCAGTAGACCAACGTAGACTTAGAGGCATACTTAGAGGTATTTAGAGACATGCTCAGCACTACCTCATATAGGCACAGATCATACAGCTCGAGGAGCACCTTTGTAGCCTGAGTGATATCCATATACATTCAGACAAGCAGGAGTAGGGGTTTTTCCTCGTCACGCGGGCCCTGAACCTGGGTAGATCGAGTGTGTGCTTGTGTATTCTGTGTGCGTAATTCTACGCACCATCCCTCCCCGGTTCCACCAGCGTCCATCGGCCCCAACTTAAGCCATCCTATGGCATCTGTCTGTTCACCACGACGATAGTTGGCACCCACCGTGGGGCCAGCAGCGGCGCTGGCTGGAGTTTCTATCCGGACGGGACTTTCTTCATCAACCCCGGTGAGCTCCTCGTGCCGGGTTCCGCTGTTCGGCTCTCGGGACGGCTTCATCAACCTCTTCATCATCGATGCAGGTGCGGCATTTTCGCCGCCTCCCGCGAGGCCCGGAGGCTCGACGTCGCCATCGCCTCTGCGCGTTTGCACCTTCTTCACCGACACCAGCGGCTCCAACGAATCCCGGGGACTGTGACATCTTTGCCGTTTCTGTGACTTAGTCCGACGGCTCAACACCGACACCGCCGCCGTGCTCGCCGGCCAGGTTGTCTCGCCGGTCCGCTCGACCCGTTTGGCCGCGCCGTCAGGCTCGTGCCCCTCGCCATCCCTGGCCACCGGCCTGCTCCGCGCGTTGCGTGCGCGCGTGCTCTCCCCGAATACGCATGCATGCATACGAATACGGCCGTATGCGTACGCGCGTGCTGGGTGCCGTTGCGAATGTGGTGGGGGCCCGGCTCGTGCGGCGTTGCGCTGCTCGCGTGCAGTTGCCCAGCTGCCCAGCTCCAGATGATGGGAAAAGGCTAACGTGGTGGGCCCCACTGCTAGAAAATGAAAAGTCAAAAGTGGCATGTTTACTGGAGAGAGGAGGAGTGGTGCGGTGATTTAGCAAAGCTGTGCATGCAGATTCTCTCATAGCTAAGATAGAAAAAGCCGAAAGATAAGGAGAGAGAGATAGAAAGGTCAGAGGAGTGGGGCGTGCTAGCCTTGTGAAAAGGTTCCTGCATGTGCAGTGTTGCGGCAAAATGAACAAAAATAACCCTGAGGCGAAAGAAATTCACAAAATAAATGTGAGACGAAACTATTTCACGAAATAACCTTTTGAGTAGCGCCCAACAGCAAGGCGATACACTTTACTGCGTAGCGCTTTAACGTTAGGTGCTACACTTTCAGCCAACGTGGCGGCCGTGAGACCCAGTTTGAAGACCATAGCGCCTTAGACTAAGGCGCTACACGTTGACTTAGAAATTTTTTACGTGCCCTCGCTCAGATGTGGCTTGCTGCTCCCGAGTTTGAAAATTTTGGAGAGCATAGCGCCTCTAGCTGAGGCGCTACACTGCCTCGTATTTGTCTAGTTCTACGTATTATTTGATCGGAGAGGATGAGCTTAGCTGCATCGCATGCACGCATTTGTTGTTACCCACGCCAACACGTTCGCAATGTCTAAACAATTGATGAGCTGTCAATATAAAATCTGTATAATCAATTTCCTATACAATAAAGAAAAGAGTACGCCACAATATCACATTACCACAGCTCAATGTCATCCATGACGCCCATCGTCGTCTTCCTCGTCCATCTCGCCTACGCCACACACTGCCACCTTCCCGCGGCATCATGCCCTAACGTGCCCTCCGCCAGCGTTGACGCCGTGTGCCGCGGCGCAGCCGGCGAGGAGTTCATGTACGAGCTCTGCCTCAACGCCATGCGCGACGTGAGGGACGCGTACGCGCTGTGCGCGGAGAAGTATCAGGAGGCCGGCGGCACGATGGGAGCCGTCTCCGACATGGCGGGACGCCGCCGTGATCCGATGCTCATCCACCCGTTCACACCACCTTGGGCTTCGCCTGCACCCCGCTCTACTTCGTGTGGGAGAAGGATTAGATAGGTGAGTGAAGCCGTGCAATTGCCAGCTACATAGTCCAATTCGGTTCGTTCTCTAGCTCTAGCGCCAGTATGGTCCATGGTGCATGAACAGTGGCCGGACTGGAACGTAGTACTACTACATGCACTGTTTGTTGACTGCACAGCCGGACCACATTAATCCGCCCGACGACCATATGGATCTTCGATCCTCTCCCTTTGCTTTGCTCGCTGCAACTTCCGCCTGTCTTATCATCCTCGACTGTCGGTGAAAAAACGTGAACATCCTAGTGTAGCGCCCCAGCAACGGGCGCTATGGTGCACAGCATAACGCCTCGGCTAGAGGCGCTATGCTCTCCAAAATTTTCTGACCCGAGAGGAGCAGACCATACTCGAGCGAGGGCACGTAAAAATTTTCTAAGTCAACGTGTAGCGCCTTAGCCTAAGGCGCTATGGTCTTCAAACTGGGTCCCACGGCCGCCACGTTGGAGTGTAGCGCCTTGCTGTTGGGCGCTACTCAAAAGGGTTATTTCGTGAAATAGTTTCGTCTCACATTTATTTTGTGAATTTCTTTCGCCTCACGGTTATTTTTGTTCATTTTGCCCAGTGTTGCTCCCTAGCTGCTCCTCACGTTGATGCCAAGAAGCAAAAGACAAAAGGAGAGAGAGAGTAGCTGGTGAATTGGTTGGTTAGAGAAAAAGAAACATAGGGAAAGAGGTGGCCATGTCAGATGTGCTATGTCGGCAGTAGAGAGAAAATACAAAGGCAAGGTGTAGAGATAGCTGCCCAAGCCGGCATGATTGGTCCGACGTAGAAAAAGTAATGTCGGCCAGTGCACTAGAACTTTGATCGCTGCCGAGATATCGGCTGATACTGTGCTACTCCGTCTCAGCCGAGTAAAAATAAGAAAGAAAAAAGGAGTGCCGACACTGGTTTGTCGGCTAGAAAAAATGAAAGGGAGAGAGCTGGCTATGTCGCATGCGCATGTCGGCAGCAGATAATAGCCTAATATGCGTATGTCGACTGGTATGGGTGCGTGGGTGGCCGTGTAGAAAAGTCATAAAGCACTAGCATGTCGGATAGGGAAATAAGAAAGCGCGAGAGCCGGCCGAGTAAAAGGCCGTCTCGCTAGGACGTCGGATTGGCGCTATCTCGGATAGCCGGCACATGGTCGAGTCAACAGATAAAAAGGTAAAAAGATGGCCGTACCACAGGAGACCTGAGTCGGCTTAGTGATGTCGGCCCGTGCAGTATAACTCCGATCGAGGCTGAGGCAGTCTCATCCGAGTAAATAAAGGTGGCCTCCCGAAATATGGTATGTCGGCTCGGAAAAGTGCTGCCAGCATATTGCCGTGTCGGCTGAGAGGAAAAGGTGTGCTGCTGAAATTAAAATAGTTATGTCGGCTGGAAATAGGCCAACTGATTTAGCTTGGCCGAGATAAAAACTGGCATATAACTACCGAGATAAACTATCGACATAAACAGTATGTCGGTCAAGAGAAAATCTGGCATACTGTTGCCGACAAAAGTAGGCCAAATCTGGTGTATGTCGGCTCTGTTTGATTGCCCGACTAAACCAGACCGGGCCCTACCGATGCAAGCTGCGTTCGTCGCTGCCTGCGTTTGGTTCGCCGAATCAGTTGGGCCGATCCCGATCCGCCTGGAATCCCTGCTCGCTGAGAATCCCGGTTCGCCTACTTCTACTCTCCGTCAATAATACAAATGTATGTATTTATTGTGTATAGTTTTGTACCACACATAAATAGACAATCTCGAACATTACTCGTGGACTACCCCTTCCTATCTTGCTTAGATATTTTCCCCGGGAGCGAGATGTCTTGACCCGGGGACTGGCCGGCCAGTCAGTTTTATATTTTCTCCTAAAAAAGAAAAGTAACTCGAGGACTCGGTCGAGTACGAGTCTGCATCTTCATGCATAGGTTTGATGCTAGAGTTAATTTCATCTGTCAGTAGAGTTGCTGTTAAGGTTAAATGCTCATTATAAATATGCTTGGACAAACATTGTATGGTGGTATCGGTATTACCAAATAAGAATTCATCACCAAGATCAGGGTTATATTGGTTATCTCGGATCGCCCAAAATATCATGGCATCCTATAATCTATCTCGGATCACCGCATATTTCGGTTCGCCAATATATTGAGGCATCACCCGTTATCTCGCATCGCCGGAATATCATGGCATCGTCAGCTATCTCCGATCGCTGCTTATGTCGGCTGGCCAAATATCATGGCATCATCCGTTATTTCATATCACCAAGTATCATGGCATCGACAAGTACGTCAGATCACCACATATCTCGGTTCGCCATGTATGCCGGCAATGTCGGTGGACATCATGTCCAAGATGCCAGCAAAAATCTGGTGGACCCCGTATCCATAAACCGACATGGCCCATGTAGGCAACATGTCGATGAGACATTGCCCAGGTTGGCAATATGTCGGTTCAGCCCACGCAGGCTATATATATATGATGCCGACATAGCCCATGCAGGCAATGTGTCATGAGACATTGCCCAGGTTGGAAATATGTCGGTTCAGCCCACGCAGACTATATATGTGATGCCGACATAGCCCATGCAGGCAATATGTCGATGAGACATTGCCCAGGTTGGCAATATGTTGGTTCAGCCCACGCAGGCTATAGATGTGATGCCGACATAGCCCATGCAGACAATATGTCGATGAGACATTGCCCAGGTTGGCATTATATCGGTTCAGTCCACGCAGGCTATATATATGATGCCGACATAGCCCATGCGGGCAATATGTCGATGAGACATGGCCCAGATTGGCAACATGTCGATTCAACCCATGCAGGCTTTACAGAAAATCCGACATAGCCCATGAAGGCAATATGTCAAAGCTGTCCGTGCAGACAAGTTGCTGGTTCAGCTAAATGCTGCGGACATAACATTTCGGTAAATGCCCAGGATGGCTAAAAACCGACATACTACAAATGTCCAAGAGGGCGATATATCAATTCGGCCCAGGTAGGCTATGTAGGATGCCCTATGAACAAAAAATATAATGATGCCCGTGCAGGCAGTTTGAAGTTGTTTTGCCCATGATGGCTATTGATGGTTTCGACGGTGTTTATGTTGGCGTCAACTCTGTGATACCTTAATTGGATAGCCTATGCACGAATCTGCGATTCCCACATAGTCTCGGGGACTACTGTCGGGGGGTGGACCCCGGGTACCCTAGAGTTGATGACTTTGTTGAGTCAATAGAAGAGAGAGACATCAAATAAGTAAGTATAAGATAAAGGAAAAGCAGAGGAGGGCAGCCTGGGCCGACACTGGCAGGGCCCAAGCTGACATACAGGTCGCTGGGCCGACATAAACCTATGTCGGATTCCCTAAATCGGTTGGGCCTCTGTTTCTCCCGCACGGGCCCCAGTTGGGCCGATTCTCCACTGTTGACATCTCCCGCGGGCCATATCCTCTGCACCAGTTCCTCCAGCCGACATCTCGCCAGGCCGACATAGGCTTATGTCGGCAGCACCACTCCCGGGTTGGCCCACCTTGGCCACTCATCCGGCCGGGCTAGCGCCGAAGTCACCAGGCCGGGTAATCGCTACTACCACGCCACGCCCCGGTTCTTGTTTGACCGACACCACCAGGCCACTTCTCCGACTGACGCCTAGGCTGCCGAGATACTCCAGGCCGGCATACCAATCGATGCCCAAATGGTATCGGTCACCCGGCTCCTTCACTTGACGACATCCCGAGCAGCTCCCTCGACGAGTACCAGATGCCAAGCTACCGCTCGACATCGCCACGTCTCGGGTACGTGGGTAACGAGACCGACTTCCCCAGCTCTCCATCCGTCAGATCCTGGGACGCCCACTGCTCGAACCTGGCATCGTTGACCAAGACGAGAGAATAAGATCGATGACGAAGACCAAGACTCGGGCAACATGGCTACAGTGCCATGGAGGTGACTAGAGTACAAGCACTGTAGCCATACCTGGTCACATCCAACAGGGATGACAAGACCCCAGTAGTCCTCATAGATACAGTACACTGAATAATGTTTGTGGGGCTCCCCTTGTCCCCTGGGCTGCCTATATAAGGAGCACTAGGTGGATCATTCCGGATAGACCCCGAAGGGCTCATTTCCCCTTGCTCACTGGGAGCTCTCTTATCTAGAGTAACTTAGCACTAGACGGCATACTTTGAGGTATTTAGAGACATGCTCAACACTACCTCATACAGGCACAGATCATACAGCTCGAGGAGCACCTTTGTAGCCCGAGTGATATCCATATACAGTCAGACAAGCAAGAGTAGGGGTTTTTCCTCCTCACGAGGGCCCTGAACCTGGGTAGATCGAGTGTGTACTTGTGCATTCCGTGTGCGTAATTCTACGCACCATCCCTCCCCGGTTCCAGCAGCGTCTATCGGCCCCAACTTAAGCCATCCTATGGCATCTGTCTGTTCACCACGACGATAATGAAAGAAGGCTCGGGGGCTGGCGTGGTGTTAAAGTCACCTAAAGGCGACAAACTCAGCTATGTCCTGCAGATTCACTTCAACGCTACCAACAACGTGGAAGAGTATAAAGCCCTCCTCCATGGTTTACACATGGCAAAGGAGTTAGGAGTCAAGTGCATTCTCTGCTACGGCGACTCGGATCTTGTCGTCCAGCAGCTAGATGGAACATGGGACACGATGAGCCCTACAATGGCAGAATACAGGCGTACAGTCGACGAGTTTGGCAGATGCTTTGCCGGCTTAGAAGTTTGGCATATTTCTCGCGATAACAATGATGATGCTGACGCGTTGGCCATGATTGGCTCAAAGCAGGATGAGGTGCCTCCTGATGTGTTTCTCCATCATCTGCATAAGCCGTCCATCAAAGGTGGCGACGAAGATTACCCTACGTCGGCAGAGTCGGTCTCTGTCTGCTTGGTGACCCCAGATTGGACTACGCTGTACATCAATTTCCCGACGAGTAAGGAGTTGCCTGAAGACGACGAAGTTTTAAGCCGTCAAATCGAGCGACGAGCAAAGGAGTACACAATCATTGATGGTCAGCTCTACAAGCGCATCACGTCCGACAGTTTTCAACGATGTGTCTCTCCAGAGGAAGGACGACAAATCTTTCAGGAAATTCATTTTGGCGAATGTGGGCATCATGTGGCGGCTGATACCCACAAGTATAGGGGATCGTTGAAATCTTCGATGTGTAAGTATTAGTATCGATCCCACGAGGAGTAGAAGGTATAAGTATTTATCCTCTCAAATAAGAGTTTCACTTCTCTTATTATCTATGCACTAGACAAACTAAAATGATTAAATGATGCAAGTGTTTTTGGGTTTTTGGTGTAGAGTTTGCAATAAAGTAAAAAGCTGAAAATAAAATATGACAAGTGAAAGCTCTCAAAGAGAGAAAGCCCAATCCTCTATGCAGCAAGAGGACAAGCTTGAGTGGTGTGTTTCTTATAGGTGGAAAACATTCCCAAGGGCTACATGGATTTCATGGCATAAATATTTCTAGAACAACAAGGTAAATATTTTGTCAAGTTTTAATCTTCTTTGGACGGAGCCATAATTAGGTGTAGTTAAATAAATAAACTAAAACCCTTATGATGGATCATGTGGCCAAGTAAATGATTGCACAAGAATTATTAAGAACATGTTGAAAGCTTGGCATGTGACAGCACATATGAGCTAACTCCCAACCAAGACTCTTGTCAAGCTCACAACTTCATAATTTTAATCACAATGGTTCATGTTTATTAAGTGCAATAAAAGTAAGGTGTGAGAGCTTTTTAGCCAACTTTTCCCATAACAATCAATAACATAAGCATTTTAATTCAGAGGTATAGATAATACAAAGTAACATGATAAACATACTCGGAATAGCATAAAGCTAATAGGTAGATATGGTGGACTCACTGGAAAAACTTTGGTTGAAGGTGTTGGACAACAAGTTTTTGCTTGTTGGAATTTTTGGGCTAGCAAAAGGGAGAAAGTTGACTGTCTAAATGCATGCATAAGTGTCCATAGAACTAACCAATCCATGTTAAACAAAGTAAAGTAGCATTTATCATCAAAACATGAATAAGAGATAGCTCTTGATAAAACACTTGTAAATTAATACTCATTAAAAGCACATGATTCATGCAACTATATGTATCTTTTTGAATCAACTCAAACATACCTTTCCAAATCTTTTTAATAGCATCCAACTTAATTCAGCCCAAATTTCTAGTAGCTCTCTCATATAAAATGATAGTGGTGGTCTCAAGACAAACAAAAATAAAACCGAAATAAAAAGCAAATAAAAGACGCTCCAAGTTTATGCGATAAAGTGCATTGATCGAAAAACAGAAGTTAGACGTGTGCAAACCGAGAGTGTATTGGTTCAGTGGGGTTGTCTTCACATCCCCAAGCTTATTGTCTTCACCATTCTTGGATAGCTCTTGGTGCATCTCCTCTAATCCCTGTGAAAAAAAACTTCAAAACACCGTTTCTCCCATTTCTTTTCCGTGGGGTGACATTAGTAGTGATAGACAAATGAATTGCTTGCTGCATAAAATCTTTAAAAAAAAATTCATATGAATGTACAGAAAGTGTATAATACTGTATGCCGACTTATAAACTCAATTGGATCAAAAAGATTCAAGTTAAAAGTTCAAAGAATGCATCAAACAAAATGGGACAGAATCTGTCCCGAAAAATAGCAGCAGCAAAACGCATTTTTCTACCCTACTTAAATATGTCGAAAAATTCTGAAATAATTCATGCTTATATAGGATGAGAATTTGCAACTACAGTTAAAATATCAGATCATTTGGAGTTACAGAATAGGATTGAAAAATCATACCGTGCACAGATTCGTGCTGGAATAAAATCTCCGAATACAATAAGCAACTTTTCAAATCCAAAATGGGTAAAACTTGGTAATTTATTAAAAATTTCAGAAACAAAAATAAAAACTAAATCTCTTGTTACATCAAGAGGACACAAAGAAAATAAAAAATAAAAACAACCGGGTTGCCTCACGTAAAGCGCTTTCTTTATAGCCATATAGCTAGGCATGATAGTTTTAATGATGCTCACATAGGAATAAGAATTGAAATGCAAAAGAGAGCATCAAGAGAAAAATATGAAACTAAATAAAGTATAACCCACTTCCTATGCATTGGGAACTTGTAAGAAAATAAATCATTGAAACACAAAGCAAGTAGCATAGGAAGATAAAACAAAAGCAATTTCAAGACTTTGAACTTAAAGAGAGGAAACGTAATAATATTGAAATGTTTAGAACCATGTTTTCCCCTCTCATAATAGTTACAAGTAGTGGAACCAAATTTGATAAAACAACTATTAGATTGGTGCAACTTTGCAAACTTAGGAAAATATAAAGGATTTTAAAACTATCATGTAAGATATTAGCATGTTTTCCTCTCTCAAAATAATTGCAAGAAACATCATAAACATGATGGTTGTGGGTGGAATGGTTATTAGTGCAAGATAATTTCAGCCCACATATGTACTTTTCAACATATAAAATCTTGTCCTCCATGGTGTGAATAGGAGAATTCAAAAATAAAGTAGGACTCTCATAAGTGAGAGTGTTGTCATAAGCAGCAAATATATCATTTTTATCCTCACATAATTTAGTAACAAGTTCTAAACATGGAGGATTATCAAGCAAAATAGGACCATCATCTAGAGTACTATCATAAAACATGTCTAAACCATACTCCTCATCATCATCAAAATTATTATCAATAATGTTATCATTAGGTATAGGTTGATAGTCCTCCTCATCATCAGAATCATAAAAGCAAAGTTTATCATCAATAAAGTCTTGAGTGTTACCCTCATCCATAGGTGGTGAAGGTGGAAGTTTCCTCTCTTCATTCTCTAGTTGTTCATCATTTTCATCATCTTCTTGGGGTTGCACGGGCATCCCCAAGCTTAGGTTTTTATCCTCCTCTTCACATTCTTCTTCTTCCAAGCTTATGTTTTTATCATCTTCTTCCTGCAAAACATCAGTACTTTCCATGGAAGCAAGAATTCTTTCTTTAACATAAACATTGTCACTAAATTCTTTTTTGCAAAGTTGGAGAATAATAGAAATTTGTCATTTTATTACACGAGCTTCATGACTAGTTGTAAGAAATTTATCAATAAGAGAGTCTATCTCAAGTTCTCCAACATAAGCAATATATTTCTCAACTTGTTCTATATCAGGGCATGAAAATTTATCTTCATGATAACAAGCAATTATAGGATCACTATTATACTTGCATTGATAGTGGGAATGTTTAACAACTCTTCTATTGCAACAAGTTATACCATGTGACTCACAAAATTGAATAGCCATTTTGTGAAGAGCTTCAAGCAATTTACGCATTCTTGTTCCCTCTTCGGTTGATTCATATTCAAAGTAGGCTTGCATATTTTTAACATAACCATTAGGCATAGACATTCCAGAAAGTTTCTCCATCTTTTTTGTGTTTTGATATATAAACTGAAAATAAAACTAAACTAAATGCAAAACTGAAAGTAAATATAAGAAAAACTCACAACCAAACAAGTTAAAGAGGAAAACCTCCCCAAGCTTAGATGATTGCAAGATGTAAAACAAACAAAAAGAAATGCAGAACTGAAAATAAATATCTAGTGCAAACAATAATAAAAACTTAAGTGCTACACTCCCCGGCAACAGCGCCAGAAAGTGTCTTGATACCCACAAGTATAGGGGATCGTTGAAATCTTCGATGTGTAAGTATTAGTATCGATCCCACGAGGAGTAGAAGGTATAAGTATTTATCCTCTCAAATAACAGTTTCACTTCTCTTATTATCTATGCACTAGACAAACTAAAATGATTAAATGATGCAAGTGTTTTTGGGTTTTTGGTGTAGAGTTTGCAATAAAGTAAAAAGCTGAAAATAAAATATGACAAGTGAAAGCTCTCAAAGAGAGAAAGCCCAATCCTCTATGCAGCAAGAGGACAAGCTTGAGTGGTGTGTTTCTTATAGGTGGAAAACGTTCCCAAGGGCTACATGGATTTCATGGCATAAATATTTCTAGAACAACAAGGTAAACATTTTGTCAAGTTTTAATCTTCTTTGGACGGAGCCATAATTAGGTGTAGTTAAATAAATAAACTAAAACACTTATGATGGATCATGTGGCCAAGTAAATGACTACACAAGAATTATTAAGACATAAAGTCCCACCATAGCATTACACTCTAAGGTCCCCGATAGAAATCCCCTCCTAATGTAACTTCATGTATTAGACCAAGGTTTACGTGTCCTTCTAGGTCCTACCCATTCCATCACACTAGTGTGATAGCACCTTCATGCATTACTCAATATATGGTGCACTTCATACATTATACATCAATACAATCATAAAAGATAAAAACTTGATCAAATACTAAACACAAGTTAAGTGAAATTATTGCCAATCCATCCTATGCCCCCAGGAACATGAGAGAACTACTCACGACGCGAAGACATCATATGATTCAATGGTATAAGTGATACAACACAATCTGAAAATACAATCTCCCCACAAAACAATGACAAGTAGCAATTCACAAGCATGTACAATAGTACTTAGACAATAGCTAGGGTTCGAACTATCTCAAACTATGAGGGGGATGAAGTGGATCACGAAGATGGTGATGGAGATGGTGCTGGTCTTGACGGTGGTGTTGATGGAGACTCCGGAGGGGGGATGGAGGAGCCTTCCTGAGGTGATTCCGGCAGCGTTTCCCCCCTCCGATCTTCTCCGGCGGCAGCCTTCTGTCTCCTGTTTCTTGGTTTTGTATTTCTCCCCGCCTCCTCGCGAAACTCCTCGGGGGACTATTTTTATAGTCGGTTTTAGGTCAAGACGAAGGCACTGGGATGAAGATCGACGGCATCGGAGGCTCGAGGCCCAGGATAGGGGGCCCCATGCGGCCAGATTCCTGGCCGCATGGGCCCACCTCTGTCAGCCCTCGGGTCGCTGTTTGTTCGCTTCCTTTGCTCCTACGCTTCGTTCCTTCCAAAAAATGATCCCCGCAAAATATTAGGTCATTTGGACGTCATTTGGGTCCCTGAAACATCAAAATATAGAAAATAGGGTTTTCTGCCAGTGCAGGGTTAATTCCAGAAAAATAGGAAAACTGTGAAATCTTCCCAAAATCCTTATAAAATAATGATATAACCCTTATATGATGCAAATATGATTCAAATATGAGTATTATAATGCAAAGTTCATGTATGCATTTTACATGCATCAGCGGCAAAGGCGTTAGTCACCAAGGCTTTTCGACACGGTTTCTTCTGGCTCATGGCTAAGGAAGATGCCACCAACATCGTCAAGACTTGTGAAGGCTGTTAGCGCTACGCTAAGCAGGCTCACTTGCCGGCTCAGGAGCTCAGAACGATCCCCTTAACTTGGCCGTTCGCGGTCTGGGGGCTCAACATTGTGGGACCCTTCAAGACGGCAAGAGGAGGCTTAACTCACTGGTTGGTGGCGGTCGACAAATTCATAAAGTGGGTGGAAGCAAAACCCATCAAAAAACTCAATGGAGCTACAGCTACCAAGTTCATTGTCGAGATAACAACCCGGTTTGGCATGTCACACAGTATTATCATGGACAATGGCACAAACTTTGCCATCGGTGAACTGTCAAAGTATTGCAGCTGATCAAAAATCCGGCTCGATGTGGCATCGGTGGCGCATCCGCAATCCAACAAACAGGTAGAGCGCACTTACGGCATTATTCTGCAAAGTATCAAGCGAAGTCTTGAAACTCCTTTGCATCGAGCAGTCGACGCCTGGTTTGAAGAATTGCCAGCCGTTTTGTGGAGTATTCGTACTACCACTAACATATCAACCGGCTTCACCCCGTTTTTCCTTGTCCATGGAGCAGAGGTAGTATTGCCTACTGACATGATCCATGATTCGCCTCGATTTGCAGCCTATGTCGAAGAAGATGCAGAAGAAGCACGTCAAGACGGCTTAGATATCCTCGAAGAAGAAAGATAGCTCGCTCTCCAATGATCCGCCATCTATCAGCAAAATCTGCGTCGCTATCACAACCGTAGAGTGCGGAATCGATCTTTTCGAGAAGGCTTCTTAGTTCTTCGGCTTGTTCAGAGCCGGCAGCACAAGTTGGCTCCCCCATGGGAAGGACCATTCGTTATCAGTAAAGCACTGAAAAACGGGTCTTACTATCTCCTCAACTTAAGGGACACAAAAAAAGATCCCAGGAAGAAACGTCATAAGAGGAAACAACATGTAGAACACGACTTAGATGAGACTAAATGTCCCTAGAATATCACTCAGCTACGTCCCTTTTACACTTAGAAAATTCTATTGTAACCATGTCACTGTGATCATGAAATAAAAATTGGTTCCTCTCATGTGCAATTCGAGAATCTGTACCATCTTTATTTCCCAATGATCTTATTTCTATATATTGTTTACCCGAAATTGCC
Organism: Puccinellia tenuiflora; assembly: GCA_012064385.1. NCBI lineage: Eukaryota > Viridiplantae > Streptophyta > Magnoliopsida > Poales > Poaceae > Puccinellia > Puccinellia tenuiflora. Next base: position 172,591 of record QRDG01001174.1, read on the forward strand.
TGTGTTGCTCGTTGGTAAAACATTTCTTCCTTGTTTATTCTGCCTTAAGGTGATGAAAAACAATGTTTTTGCCTACAGGTGTTCCTCTGATAGCTTTTTGCGTCGGGTTGCTTCAAAGCGTTTCGGCACCGAAAGGCGGTGCTTGTTCTGGGTCTAAACAGCTTGGTTTTTAAATACCATATTGCTCGGCAAGTCGTTCCACAATTGGTTTGCCGGCACTTAAAAGGTAAGGTGTCAAAGCCAGAAAACTGATGGCATAAAAAATTGCAAATTGCATCGAAAGTTGACTCAACTATTAAGCATACAACTGCAAAAGATTTAGTTGTTCCACTGACATTACATGCAACTGTTCGGACGACTTAGCGGCATAAATTAAAATTTTCTTTACAGGAAGGCTGGCTCGAAGAGCAAATTTGGCTCAAGCAGTTTTATCCGCCTCTTCACCTTCATCATCAGACTGGACGGGAGTAGGCGGGCACGGCACTTCCTTGAAGATGGTGGTGAGGGAAACCATCTTTGTGATCTTGCTGGCGTATCCAGAGACAGAGTGGAGAATTGCCTTCCGGTCTTCATTTCCGAGAGGAGTACCATCGTCCTTCTCTGTTAGGAAGCCGGAGGCGACTCGCCAAGCTTCTGCTTCGGGATACTGAGCCATCATCAATCCCAGTGCCGTCTTCGCCCCCCCACGCATGCTGGACCGGAGCCTCTCATCAAAGGTGGCGGTGGCTTTATCCAATTTGGCTGGGAGGCTTGCGAGGTCGGCTATCGGCTCAGGATTCCCAGAAAAGAACTTGGCCACAAATTCCCGGCCAGACTTTAGGATCCTTGGGAGTAGCGCTCCCACCTCCAGAATCCGGTCAAGACGGTTATCCACTATCAGCTCATGGCCATAACCCGCTGGATCTGGCAAAGCGAAGAATAAAAGTTGAGTAAATTCCATTGCCTTTGGCAAAAATCATGAGTACAGGGTCTTTTAAGTAAGACTTACTCAGAAGCTGGGAGTCTATTGCCACCGACACATCAAGACGCTTATCAAGCCGGTTTTGGACTTCGCGGAGAGCATCAATCTTGTTCTGCTTCTCCGTCTCTAGGGCCTGCTCGGCTTTGGCTAGACTCTCCTTGACCGACTTAAGCTCTGTCAACATTGATTGATTTAGCTTATTCAGCTCAATGTTCTCGTCGTGAAGCCGGTCAAGGTTGCCCACATTGTCAGAAATCTCCTTGGCTTTGTTGATGGCATCTGTGGCACATTAAACATATTGTCAGCAGTAGAAAAAAGCCGTATGCAAAAGTCTTTAAAACTATTTCGCAAATTCGTACCTTGGCACGTGACGCGATCAGCCTCGAAGTCGGCGATGATGGCATCCTTATTCGCCAGCTTAGTTTTCAGCCGGCGTACCTCTTTATTCCTCGCACCCAAAAAGTTGATCGTTTCATCACAAATGCGGCGATGAATCTGCGTAAGGAGGCGCTAAAGCTTTAAGCTAAATTGAAGATTGAGCCGGCTCGGAAAAGATCAATTTTAGTCATCGGGGGCTAGTGTAATCCTACTTCTAAGCACTAAGACATCAAAGTGAAGACGCCTTATTGCTTGGGGGCTAGGATAATCAAATGTAGCTACGCTTCGGCTTGGACCACTATGTCGCATTGCAAAGAATTGAACCCGACATAGTTCTTGGGGGCTACTAGGGCAAGGTGATTACCTAATAATATTCGCAGAGGATGGAGAGGCCGGCTTCGAAAGTTTTGGCGAAGGAGTTATGCCGATCTTCCAAGATGTCGATGACATCATATGTGTCATAGGCGAGGGAGTCGCCCGGCTCGTCATCCCGAAGAGTGGTTCCTTTCTTCCGGGCTAAGCGGGGAGCCGGCATAAACTGACTTTGGAAATCCGGCTTGATACGGCCGTCTTCATCAAAAGCCTCTTCCTTGATAGGAGGAAAGGCCGGGGCATCATTAGCCGTAGCTTCAGCCCTAGTTTGAAAGGAAGGCATGGTAACCTTCCCCGTCAATTGCGTCCACTCGCCGACAGGAGTGGATCCGGCTCTCCCTAGAACAGGCCCCGCCGACATGGAGGGGGCAGCCGGACCTTCTACAGCCACCGACTTGGACATGGATGGAGTCGGGGGAGGAACGGTGGGAGAAGTTTTCCTCCGCACGGCCAACGCCTTTGTTTTCAAAGGTGCGCCTTTCTTCAGCCTGCGCATTCAAGAGTTAAGGCATGGAAAAGCCGGCAAATCTGCGAGCAAAAAGAGGTGTCTGGTTGGCTTACTTCTTGGTGGGAATGTTAAGCCCAGCAAGAGCGTCATCGTCATTAGACGACTTCACGCCACTCGTGAGAGACTGGCTCTTCCTCTTCCGACTTTCTGCAGAAGCCGAACAAAAGGAGATGTGGCCGCGTTTATCTGCCTTGCTGGAAGTCGGCGCAGAGGCGGGACGGACGGCTGGAACTCTGGGAATCTGGCGTAAAGCATATATTAAGCTGTCAGAATAAAGCCAAAAAAACCGAAGAATTGAACTTTGTTTGACTAAGGCAAAGTACCTTTGGGGGAGGATTGGCGGCCGTATACATCGGCCGCGATTCTTCATATTGCTGACCTTCATTAGCCTGAGCTTTGATCAACTTGTTGAAGCGCATCTCGAAGATCTCTTCAGACAAGTCGTCTTTGCTGATCCTCATCGGATCAGTCTTCACGTCTGTATACTCGCACAAGAGGTGAGTATGATGCTGGAGGGGCTGAATTCGCCTCTTCATCCAGCAAATGACGGTGTCCTTCCCAGTCAAGGGAGGAGAGCCGGAGGTTAGCTCCGAAATTCTTGCCTTTACGGCGGCAAGGTCAGCTGGCATCTTTTCCGCTGGCTTCTGCTTCCAAGAAGGCAAGGGAATGCCGACTCTATCCTCGAAGGTGGCGAGCCCCTGCAGTCTTTTGGGAGGCGCCCACCCCTTTGCCAAATCGATGATTGGCACCTGAGGATACCATTCTACATCCCGGCGCATGTTGAAGCTTATGGAACCGGCAACCAGCAGCTCCTTGTTCACAGTGTGCCTCTACACTGAAGCAGTACTTGAAGAAGTGCCACAAAGCCGGAAATGTAGAGGAGACTGGTGAGAGTGATGTTGTTAAGCTGTAGACCGTAACGGTCTAAGATCTCTAGCATGAAAGCCGAAGGCGGCAAAGAAAAACCCTGGGCGACATGAGAGGAAAGGAGTACCCGTTCGTCTTGAATCGGGGTAGGAGTCGGATCGCTGAAGGAAGAAATCCAAGCCGGAGCAGAATTCGAAGCCGGAGGGATGGCACCATCTTCTGCCATTCCCTCGAGCTCCTCATCATCTACCCCGGAGCAAACCAGTTGTGGGCAGGATTGCTGGCGGCGCCTTCATTGTCGCTGGCTTCCTCATCTTCTTCTTCCTCGGTGGATTTCATCTTGTTGGTCATGTCATCGACAGCCGCGGCGGCCGTTGCGACGGAAGCCGCAGCCTTTGCTGCAGTTTGGGCAAAAGCGATCTTGTCACGGCTAGAGACCGCCGTGGTGGAAGAGTTCGGCATGGCGACGGTGGAGCTTGAGACCGTGGTGGTGGCGGCGGAGGAGGTCGCACCCATCGGTGGCGGCGTGCTGTGCAGCTGCTAGTCGGCTTGAGTGGAGGAAGGAGGAGCTCTAGAGGCCATGGAAATAGGGAGCTCGAGAAAGAGTGAGATCTAGAGGCGAGGGCACTAGGGTTGGAAACGAATGAGGCGATGGATCCATCGGAGACGAGAAGGCACCTTTTATAGTGGCATTTCGAGATTCGTGCGAGTGGTTGCGGAGCGAGATTTCTGCCACGCGTCGCAGGATCATGCCATTATGGGGTGATCCTTCTCCCCGACGCTCCGTTTCTTATGCGGGAAAACGCAACTTAGCCCCCGCATTCAAAGATGCTGGTCAACACAATCTGCCGTATCTGGGATGACCGTCAAATCAATGGACGCGTCTCGCGCAATACTCAAGTGTTTTTACGACATATGAAGCCGCCATGCAAAGTGTAATGTCCCGAGGTTTCCCCAAATTAGATTTTGTTTGTTTTTATTTTTGCATCATCTTGACATCAGCATCATGCGCATCGCATATTTTGGCAACAAAAACTAATTTTATTAAACCCTATTTTTATTTTGCTAAATTTGTCGGAAAAGTTTTACCGAGACGTTCATCTCTGTTTTCAAAAATTATTGGCCAAAATTGTTTTGCAAAAGAAAAAGAAAATAAAAGTTTCGAGTGTGAGAGAGTAGCCCAACCTGGCCCAATCCCACCTAACTTCCAAACCCTAGAAATCCCCTGGCGGTTTTCTGTTCCCACCCCGCCTTTTTGCAGCCGCCCTCCCCTCGTTTTCCTTATCGCGGAACGGTCCTTCCACCTTCCTCTTCTTTCTTTTTTCCCCTTCTTTTCCTTTTTCTCTCTTCTTTTCTTTTTCTTTATTCCTTTTCTTCCTTTCTTTTCTTCCCCCCGTGGCTTCTTCTACCTCCCCCGCACCCGAGCCCCGCACCTCCTCCTCCGCTCGATCCCGGCCTCTCCTTCCCCGGTCGGCACGCCTCCAACTCCCCCCGCCCTGCCTCCTCCTTGCTCCCACCGGCCGCACCTTCCTGCAGCCAGGAACCACACCGCATCCTCCCTCCGCCACGGATCCCCTATGCCTCCGGCCAGACCTCCTTCGGCTTCCCTTCCTCCCCGCCGGCCTCTTCTCCCTGGCGCCGCTCCTCCTCCGACCCGGCTCCGCTCCGTCCTGGTCACCGTCTGCCTCGCTCCCGCTGCTGTGCCCGTGGTCACTGCTGCTGCTGCCCGTCCCGTTCCCGTCTCCTGTCCGTGTCCGGCCTCCTCTGCCCATGTGTGTCCGTGCTGCAGCTGCTCCTCGTCTGTTCCCCGTGCGATTCCCCGACTGCTGTCTCCATTCCCCGTCTTGAAGCCCCGTGGAGGCTGACCCGACGCCTCTGTGTCCGTCCCCGTTGTCGTGTTCCCCGACGTCCCCGATCCCGTTTCCCGTCGTGAAGCCGGTTCCCCGATGTTTCCCGATTCCGTCCCCGATGTTATTTCCCGACAGGAACCTGCCAAGTTCTACGTCCCCGTAGTGAAGACCGTAGACCCGACAAGATCTTCGGTGCCGTGAACCCTGACGACCGGATGCCGATACGACAAGATCTTCCACGATTCCGTGAACGACTACCAGTGCCCGTACGACGACGACCCGCCAAGTTCTCCGCTTCGTTGTTCCCCTTGTGTGTCGGCCGCCTTCATGCGTGTTCGTGGAGACCGGTGCCCGATCCCCGACCACCGTGAACCCCGTCGAACCCGGAAGCCGGAATGCCAAGATCCGCTACGACGACGACTCGAGCATGACTACTTCCAGGACGTTGACTACGGAATGACTACTTCAGCTACTTCGATGACGCTGACTACTTCCTCTCTGAATCCGAAGATTCCCCAAACTGAAGTGTGACCCCAACCCTAACCCTATACCATATATGCGTATCTTATAAAAATCATGCATGCTTAATTAACATCGAACCTTTATCCATTTAGTCGAATTAATTCAACTAAATTTAATTATGGGGTTTGTCCGGTGCATCTATATTATGCACCGATCCCATTTAAAATGCTTTGCCATGTGTTAGGGATAAAATTGAATCACATTTAATTTGTCATGCATACATGTCATCAACATGCCGATTCTTTTGCCGTAGTAGTAAAATGCATTTTTGCGCCTTCCAGTGTTCATTGCTTCTTCAGGAATAGGACGTTGAGTTGACGTGAACAACGACAGGTTCTGCTACCTCAACCGGAATGCAGGCAAGTGATACTCCCTTGCTATCTTTGCTTGTTTTCTATCTCTTACTCCTCCTATCTTTTGTTCCTTGCTAGCCTTATGTTACGATGCTTGTGTCCCGATCCTATTTGCATGTTTACCTGGTAGCCATGATATAGCCACACCCATACATCCTATTAATATGTTGTTTGTTTACCTTGTTAGCCTTGCGAGTCCTAGTGCATGCTTAGGTGCTTTGCTTGAGTCCTGTTATCTCAGGCCAAAACCTTTGGCAGGCGTGTCGGAATGGATCATCGGCACGCAACACCTCGATCATGCCATGAACACTGGCATAGCTATCAATGCATAATAGAGAGATCAAGACTGCGGAACATCTGGCACATCACAGACTCTACGACACAAAGAGATCATAGATCAACTCATATAAAGAGAAAGATAGCAACTTACACATCAGAGGTCACAGACCCAACATTTTTAAAGAGATAACTGTTAAAACAAATAGAGGCGAGGTAACTCAGAGATGGAGCGAATTGGGTAAGGAGTAAAAAGAATCCTAAGAGGATTTTCACAACTCATTTTTAGGTTATAAATAACTTTCACAACACTAGAATCGACATCGACCAATAGAAGGGTTTCCTACAGGCAGTCCCGCTCTGATACCAACTTGTAGCGCCCCGACCCTGGAATTATACAGAGATACTATGTAACCCACAGGCCATGCTACACAATCGAAGGTTACTGGGGTTACCACTCCCAGGCCAAAACCTTTGGCAGGCGTGCTCGGAATGGATCATTGGCACGCAACACCTCGATCATGCCATGAACACTGGCATAGCTATCAATGCATAATAGAGAGATCAAGACTGCAGAACATCTGGCACATCACAGACTCTACGACACAAAGAGATCATAGATCAACTCATATAAAGAGAAAGATAGCAACTTACACATCAGAGGTCACAGACCCAACATTACAACAAGCGGAAGAAAAATATAGTTCTCTAACAACAAGATCCAAATTATGGCCTAAGAGGCCTACAATAAAAAATCCCAGCCAGCCTATTCCATGACGTCCCAAGCTGCCACCTGGGAACCCCAGACTACTCGTCGATGTCAACAAAGAACCCACCTTCCTGTTCGGTGACGTCCTCCTCTGAAACAAATAATAATCAACAAAGCAAGGCTGAGTACGACGTACCCGCAAGGTTACTAGGGCGATATAGGCCCAATGATGATTGGCTTCAAAGCTATATAGTAGTTGTTTTGCATAAAGCCAGTTTTCCTTTTTAAAGACATGACTCATGGCATCGGCTACTCAGAAGGTTTTCCGAAAGGGGATAAGATAGTAAAACTTCTTTCTTCAGTTCACATTGAACCAATAGTATCCAGAATCCACCACTCATCTCCACCAAGGCACTCCCTCAAATCACCCTCGAGGAAATGAACCTTTTTAACACATGTTGCCAAATTTGAATTAAGGTTCAGGTTTTCTATGAGCTAATCCGCCTTTCCCAAGATTTGTCCATAACCGTGGACACGGCTTTTCGAAAAGATTAAACCCTGCAGGGGTGTACTGTTTTTACCACCGGTACCGTCCGGCTCACCTGATTAGCTCTCTTTTGGGGAAAGCCGGCGAGTGGGCGCGGTTAAACCTTTACCTTGCATGAGGCTAACCCAAGGATCATCAGTGTGCAGAAGGACAGGTTCAGTGCCTCCAACACCCTGCCCCGCGGCCACATCCTAAACACCACCGTCCTCATCGAGCCATTTCCCACCATCCCACTCACACGCAAATTGAAAGCTCAAACTAGAGGACCCTTGGCTAGCCCCTCACAAGTTATTCAGTTACTAAGGATTCCATATGTCCCACCGATGCAAGCACGCTTGGTTCTTGGTTCTAGCTAAAAGCACTCTCAGCCTAGGCGACAAGAATGAGGCAAAACACCATCCCCCGATGGCAACTCATCCAAGCCTTTAAGCATTTTAATTAAGCACCCCAAGTTTCCACCTCGTCCGAACATTCCATCAATTTCACAAGCATGGAAATAATCACCGGACAAATAAGCATTCGACTAAGCATGGCTAAGCATATATTCTGTAGATATGAATTAACTCAGGCCAACACATCAAACCTATGCATAATAGGAGGGAAAACATGTAATGGTGTAGGGAACATGCAATTCATAGGATACTCTATACATTGACCAAAAGTTGACATTGGAATCGAATGCAATATTATGGTGGAGAAAATACTTGTGTAAAACAATAGGATGAGATATGCCAAGAAGGTTAGGTTATCTCTTGCCATCCTGACGGGGCTGATAGCACGGATCGTCAAGGTACAGTGGGGGAATCTCGACTCCTGAATCTACCGATACATAAACAATAACAGGAGAACAAATAAATAACAGGCATACAAGAGGTGCAATGCACAATCATGATGACATGTCAAGGTTATGCACTGACATCATTATTTAATATAGCTAACAAATTAAATGGAGTGCCAAATAATTGGTGTAGTTATTTGGAAGCAACCCCATATTTAACTTAATGAACACATTGCTTATGAATTATTACAGTACTAAAATGTGGTTTAAATATGGATGAACATGACATGAATAGATAGGTATTGTTCTCCTGATAATTTTGGTACCTTGTTTGTAATTTTCCGAGTAACGAAGAATAAATGGTGAATCAAACGGTTATTCAAATTTAATTCTTTTAACCATTTCAAGAATGACATCATAGTAAAAGTTGTTGTCATGTTGTGAAAATAGCATAAATAGATAGACTTTGATTTGCTGAGCATTTTGGTATATCATTTACAAGATTTGAATCAATATTTATTAAGTTATGATTTTCTCAAAATTAACTTGTTGAGTCGGTACTTCCGGCTAATTGCCCGGTAGTACCGGTCAGGTCGGTACTTCCGGGGCAACTTCCGAGCTACTTCCGGAAATTAACAGAAGTATCCAGTATCGAATCAACCTACGGTCGGTACTTCCGGCTAACAGCCCGGTAGTACCGGTCAAGTCGGTACTTCCGGGGAAACTTCTGAGCTACTTCCGGAAATTAACAGAAGTATCCAGTACCGAATCAACCTAAGGTCGGTACTTCCGGCTAACAGCCCGGTAGTACCGGTCAAGTCGGTACTTCCGGAACAACTTCCGAGCTACTTCCGGAATAGAACCTGAAGTATCTAGTACCGAAACAGCTCATGGTCGGTACTTCCGGCTAACAGCCCGGTACTACCACTTCCGGCTAACAGCCCGGTAGTACCTACGAAGGGTTTTGACTGTGCAGAGGCCAGGACCGGCGCGCGCGCACGGTGACCACCGGCGGCATCGTGCACGGATCCGTCGACCTTGCGCGTTTGGGAGTGTCATAACGGGTGCGTTCGACGTGCCGTTGTATGGAGAACCAAAAACGGGCGGCGCTGCTACCTACCGGTCACCGGAGTGACGCCTGTGTCAGTGCCCAGCGGAGGCCAACGACGAGCTACGGCGACGACGACGAACTAGAGAGAGAGGGCGGGAACAACAATGTCCAGGAGGTCGGTGAGCTCACCCTGAGCGTGAGCAGCTGCTCGGCGGTGAAGGGGGATGTCAGAGGTGGCGGCAATCGCTCGGCAGAGCGGCGGCCGTTGCCGGAGAGGAAGAAGGTGG
>QRDG01001174.1:183313-402970 GCA_012064385.1 Puccinellia tenuiflora
CTTGTTTATTCCTTACCTCTATTCTATTTTCCCTCTTATCTTTATCTGTTTTGGATCTTCTCTCTTACCTATCTTCCGAGTCATAGCATCTACGTGGGTTGGACGATCTCTTGCCCTTTTATCCTACTAGGTTCCATCTTTGGAAGCATCTTGACAGACGAACATCACCATCGACGTGAGCAATAACCTCTTGTTAGTGGGGTCGAGAAGAACAACATGGTGCAAGAAGATTCGATAGTTAACTTGCTCTTCTTCTCCCTAACGGTAGCGTGGATCTCGGGGCGAGATCCCTTGTTAGTGGTGTCGGTTATAATGTCCCGGGGTTTTCCCCGAATTAGATTTTTTTTGTTTTTATTTTTGCATCATCTTGACATCAGCATCATACGCATCGCATATTTTGGCAACAAAAACGAATTTTATTAAACACTATTTTTATTTTGCTAAATTTGTCGGAAAAGTTTTACCGAGTCCTTCGTCTCCGTTTTCAAAAATTATTTGCCAAAATTGTTTTGCAAAAGAAAAAGAAAATAAAAGTTTCGAGTGTGAGAGAGTAGCCCAACCTGGCCCAATCCCACCTAAGCTCCAAACCCTAGAAATCCCCTGGCGGTTTTCTGTTCCCACCCCCTGCCTTTTTGCAGCCGCCCTCCCCTCGTTTTTCCTTTTCGCGGAACGGTCCTTCCACCTCCCTCTTCTTTCTTTTCCCCCTTCTTTTCCTTTTTCTCTCTTCTTTTCTTTTTCTTTATTCCTTTTCTTCCTTTCTTTTCTCCCCCCCGTGGCTTCTTCTTCCTTACCCGGCCGGCCCGCCTCCACCTCTCCTCCTCGCCAACCCCTCCTCTCCTCTCCACCGCGGCTCCTCCCCGCCGCCAGCTCGGCGCCCCGCTCTGGCCGTGCCGCGCGTTCTCCCTCCGCCCGACCGCGCCCCCGGGTCGTCCCTCTACTCGCGCCGGCCAGCCTAGCTCCCCGCGTCGTGCCTCTCCTCACGCGAGCCCGCGCCCGCCTCCAACTCCCACCGTCCTGCCTCCTCCTTGCTCCCACCGGCCACACCTTCCCGTGGCCAGGAACCACGCTGCATCCTCCCTCCGCCGCGGATCCCCTGCGCCTCCAGCCAACCCTCCTTTGGCTTCCCTTTCTCCCCGCCGGCCTCTTCTCCCTGGCGCCGCTCCTCCTCCGACCCGGCTCTGCTCCGCCCTGGTCACCGTCTGCCTCGCCCCCGTGGTCGCTGCTGCTGCCCGTCCCGTTCCCGTCTCCCATGCGTGCCCGGCCTCCTCTACCCATGTGTGTCCGTGCTGCAGCTGCTCCTCGTCTGTTCCCCGTGCGGTTCCCCGACTGCTGTCTTCGCTCCCCGTCATGAAGCCCCATGAAGGCCGACCCGATGCCTCCGTGTCCGTCCCCGTTGTCGTGTTCCCCGACGTCCCTGATCCCATTTCCCGTCGTGAAGCCGGTTCCCCGATGTTTCCCGATTCCATCCCCGATGTTGTTTCCCGACGGGAACCTGCCAAGTTCTACGTCCCCGTAGTGAAGACCGGAGACCCGACAAGATCTTCGGTGTCGTGAACCCCGATGACCGGATGACGATACGACAAGATCTTCCACGACTCCGTGAACGACTACCGGTGCCTGTACGACGACGACCCGCCAAGTGCTTTGTTGTTCGCGTTGTGTGTCGGCCGCTTTCGTGCGTGTCCGTGGAGACCGGTGCCCGATCCCCGACCACCGTGAACCCCGTTGAACCTGGAAGCCGGAACGCCAAGATCCGCTACGATGACGACCCGAGTACGACTACTTTCACGACGTCGACTACGGAATGACTATTTCGACTACTTCAGCTACTTCGACGACGCCGACTACTTCCTCTCCGAATCCGAAGATTCCCCGAACCGAAGTGTGACCCCAACCCTAACCCTATACCATATATGCGTATCTTATAAAAATCATGCATGCTTAATTAACATCGAACCTTTATCCATTTAGTCGAATTAATTCAACTAAATTTAATTATGGGGTTTGTCCGGTGCATCTATATTATGCACCGATCCCATTTAAAATGCTTTGCCATGTGGTAGGGATAAAATTGAATCACATTTAATTTGTCATGCATACATGTCATCAACATGCCGATTCTTTTGCCGTAGTAGTAAAATGCATTTTTGCGCCTTCCAGTGTTCGTTGCTTCTTCGGGAATAGGACATTGAGTTGATGTGAGCAACGACAGGTTCTGCTACCTCTACCGGAATGCAGGCAAGTGATACTCCCTTGCTATCTTTACTTGTTTTCTGTCTCGTACTCCTCCTATCTTTTGTTCCTTGCTAGCCTTATGTCCCGATCCTATTTGCATGTTTACCTGGCAGCCATGATATAGCCACACCCACACATCCTATTAACCTGTTGTTTGTTTACCTTGTTAGCCTTGCGAGTCCTAGTGCATGCTTAGGTGCTTTGCTTGAGTCCTGTTATCTCTTTATCTAGTCTTGTTGGTAATATGATAGCTAGTGTAGTGTCTTGGATCATGGACACCGGGAGTAAAGGATACCCCCTTTTTAGGTTCGGTATGGGGCGCGAAGGAGGCTGAGTAACGTCTTCCGTCCGGGGGCCTCGTCTACGCTCGAGATCCACGTACTAGCAAGCATCACAGAGACACAAGGAGTTTACGCAGGTTCGGGCCGCCCGGAGGCTAACAGCCCTACTCCTGCATGTCTGGATTGAGAGGTGTATCATTGTGTAGCTTTACAATGGTGGTCGTGGGTGAGAACCCGGGAGGTGTTGGCTAGAGGTGGAAGACGAGCAGATCCTGGCCCGGAGTAGATCACCTCTTGTCTAAGCTAATCTTGGACATGTGCACTACCTAGCCTAGCCTCCAACTTGACGGTGCTCCAGTCTTATGATCTTGTTCCCTCTCTGGTCCTCCTCCTTCCCTTGGGTGCCTCGGTCCTCCTTTTATAGGCTAAGGGGATACCACCGGTGCACCCTTGTGGCCGGAGGGGTTTTGGCGGGAAAACCCCTCCGGGTTCTCCTTAAGAGGCGACGTGGCCTCCTCTCGTCCAAGTATTCTTCTCAGAGGGGGTAGGTGAGGTTGCCCACCTTTTCCAGGGAGGGCGGACAGAGGCTGACAGCTTTTCCGCCTCTGCCCCCCTTTAGCGCCTCCATCTTCTTGGCGCCCAAGTCTTCTAGGAGCCTCCAGCCAGGGCTGGTAAGCTTATCCTCTTAGCGCACTGGAGGTTGGTTCCCGGGGGTGAGCCTGGCCTCCTGCCGGGCGTCGGGGTCCCGGGACCTCCATGCCTGCTTCCGGGTCGAGGGGGGCCCCGGAGGGTCCCCGGGTCCTTTGCCTTGGTTGTCGATGTCGCACGCGTCGGGACGCCGTGGGGTAGATGGGGGGCCCATCTACCAGTCTTGTGCCTTGGCCTTGAGTGCCTACGTGGTGGGCCCATATGCGATGGACCCACTTTATCCGCATCAGGGGAACCCCATGTTCCACTGTTGCGATAGTAGCCCCCGGGCATAGTCCCGGTGGCCACGCCCTTCTGCCGCCGGGGCTATGACCAAAAAAGAGTCAAATTGGGTCCCCGGCGTCAGGTCTTGAACATCCTATCACATCCGTCAGAGCCGCGCACTGCGGAGGTGCGCGTCCCACGGGTCTTCTGAACATTGCGAACCGCGCGGACCGCCAACGCTCGCCTTGAATCCACAGGGAGAAGGCGATCGAACGGAAAGCCTCCTCAGTCCCCGCGCCGGCCGGGGTGGTGGGACCATGACACGACGTGTGGGGAGCCTTATAAGCCATGGTTCCAAGGAACTGTAGCCGTTACTCCTCCCCAAACACGGAGATCTCGAAGCGCCGCCGGAGAGCACTTCGTCTCACCTTTCGTAGCACACCGCAAATCTTCTTAGCCGCCGCGACACCAAACGCTGAACGCCTCTGCTCCGATGGCCAGGACCAAACAGAGCGCCCAGAAGAAGGCCGACGGTGCCTCGCTCGCTAGGAGGCAGCCACCTCCGAGGTCCGAGAAGTCGATGAAGAGGTCGGAACACGCCACCGAAATGGCGGACATGCGCCGCCAAACGGCCCTATCCCCGAGCATCTACGCCTCAGATCCTGCGTTGCTGACGAAGGCTCGATTTGGGGCGGTGGCGTCACAAGCGAGGGGGGACATGCCGGCCCGCGAGGCGAAAGAGGTTCTGCCGCCGGTCGAGGACCGGGAACCCACTCAGGTCCCCTTCTTCGACATCTTCATCAGGATGGGGGTAGTTCCCCCATTCTCAGACTTCCTCCTTGAGGTCCTGCAGGTGTACGATCTGAGGCTCCTGCATCTGACTCCAGGGGCCATCTTGGATCTGGCCGTCTTCGCTCACGCCTGCGAGGCGTTCGTCAGGGTAATGCCCTCCGTGGCATTGTTCCGACACTACTTCTATCCCCGCGTGGGAAAAGAGGGATGGCTGGCAGGCGGGGTCACGTTCTGCTTCCGCCAGAACATGAAGCAATTCTACCCCGAGATGGTGGTGAAGTCCGAGTGGGAGGAATGGAGGAACAGCTGGTTCCTCATCGTCGTACCGGAGGCCCACGAGTGCCTCCAAGAACCGAAGAAGCACCCGTAGAGCCGTGAACTCTGGAGGGGCCTGAGCCACTAGGACGTGTTTCTCTCGGTGGCGGTGTCCCGCTTCAAGCTTATGCAGGAGCAGGGGATTTTCGGGGCCGCCATTGTTGCGCAAGCCTTGCGCAACCGCCTGGCCCCCTTGCAGAAGAGGTCTCACCCGGCCTGGGACTTTCAGGGTCTGGGACCCTTCTCGACTGCGGAACTCCGACATGAGCAAGAAAGCCCTCTTTGACGCCATAAGGAAGATCTTTCCCCCCCAACGCGCCATATCAGCTGCCAGAGGGGGTACTGCCCCTGAGCGAGGACCCAAAGAAGGCAGAGATCCTTGCGGAGATGCCGGAGTGCAACGCCCTCGGAATCGTGGGCCGAGACGACGCCGGGCCCCAGAATCCCAAGGTCAGAGCTCGCAAGGTTAAGGTCCCCTCTAGCTCCGGCGAGGAAGAGGAGGCCTCCGAGTCCGGGGCAGAGAGCACGGAGGACTCCGAGGTGGAGTTCACCCGCTCCACCGAGGATAGTGACGGTAATGACGATGGCGACGATGACGACGAGGCCACCCGTGACGAAGACGAGAACCCTTCCCCACACCCAGCTGAGGGACCTGCCATGGTCCCTAGTCCGAAGACGAGCCCCCGGGCACCGCTCGTGGCCGAAGAAGAGAGCGGTCCCGTGGGCACGGAGGTCGATGATGACGCCTTCGTCATCGTGCCGCGGCGCAAGGGGCAGCTCCGACGCCAGTCGCCGGCCCTGGAGCCTTCCCTCGCCACCTACACGATGCCTGTGAGCCCGCACAGCTCCTCCGCCGGGTCCGTAGGCATGCCCGAGTCGCTGGGCTACAAGCGACCCCGCGGGTAAGCTTTCTTCTTGCTTGTCCTTGTTGTGCTGCTACTGAACTTGCGAGCCGCACCTCCGGGAAGTTTAACCAAAAGTCGTGGCAGGGGCCAAACTTCCCCGGAAGCCAGCAAGAGGCGGCGGGAGGCGGCGGAACGCGACACGGCCACCAGCGCCGGTGTCCCTGGAGGGACTCAGACTGCTCCCAGCTCGGAGAAGGTGCTTGGGGGCGACGCGCAGGAAAACTCCGGGACGCATCCGACCCCCGCGAAGGCTGGGGGAGCAGGGACTACGGAGGCGGCAGGTAAGCCTCATTCAATCGGACAAGTCTAACCTTGCCCCGCCCCCAACGACTTATCATTGTGCCTTGCTGAAACAGATACTTCGGTGTTCAGCGGGTTCCCGATGGGAGACCACGCCGTGACGACTCCGGACCAAGAGATGTCCAAAGCCGCACCCGAGGCGACGGACGCGCGCCCGGGGGGCGAGCGCGCGGCGGTGCCTAGGCAAAGTCCGACCGTTGCAGGAAAAGTGAACTGTCCGGGCACCCCGAACCTCCTGGATTGCTCGCTCATGACAGGGGAAGAGCTGGACACCTTTGTCACCCTGTCGACATGCTCTGGAGCGAGCGCCGAGATAGCCGCGCTGGCGGAGATCAAGACGAACTTCTCCACGCGAAGCGAGAGGAGAAACATTCCTGGGGATCCGCAGGGAGCAACCCCCGAGGTTACGATTACGGGGGTGAACACTAAGGAGGCCACGATCCGTGGGATTGACCAGCTGGTCCAGGAGATTGAGGCCAGGGAAGACGCGCTGGCGCGTGCCAGCTCCGACACCGAGGAGGCGATCAACAAAGCAGTGACCGAGTTGTCCCACCAGTGGAGCCTATTCTCAATCATGTGGAAAAGCATGGAGAAGAAGAACAAAGGCAAGCGGGACGAACTTGCGCAAAGGAAGCAACGTTGGCAGCCAGAGAGGCTGAACTGACGACGGAGGCCAGAGCCCTGGAGCTCTAGAGGGAAAGGCTGAAGACAGTGGTTGAGCAGCGTCTCGCTGAGGCGGAGAAGAAGCATCAAACGGCGCTGGACGAGAAAGCCAGGGATGCCAGGGAGGCACAGCAGAAAGAGGCAGAGGCCCGAAAGGCAGTCGAAGACGCCGAGAAGGGTCTCATCGCGGAGAGAGATGCCACCCGCAAGCTGCGGGACCAGGCCAAGCTGGATGGCCAGAGGACTTCCGAGCTGGAGAAGTCCCTGAAGCTGAAGGAGGAGGAACTGTCGTCGCTGACGAACAAGCTCCTCGAACTGGAGGAGAAAAACTCCCGGGTGTCCTCGGAGCTGGCGGGAATCCACCAACAGGCAGAAGACGGGTTCAAGAGCATCATCGCCGCCAGCGCAGATGTGGCGACGCGGGTGCTCCAACTGGACAGGCGTGCCGAACTCTCCGGGTTGGCCCCGGACTGCCGGAGCCTCCCCGAAGTGACCGAGTTCCTCAACGAGACGACGGCCTCCGTGACGTCTGCCAAGAACAGGATCGCAACCCGGTTGCGCACGGATCAGAACGGGGCCAGTCTCGATACGGCAGCGCGTGTGATGGCATCGTTCCGGGAGGCGCACCCGAACGTCGCCATGCCCAACTTTGTGGCCGGCAAGCCTTCTGAGGCTTCGCTCCAAGCCGTAGAAGACCTTGCGGCCGCATTGGCCACAAAGATGTATGCTCTGCCACCCCACTAGGCTCCCTGCATACCATTCGAGCACCTCGTGCCCAAAAAACTGTTATGTCAGTCTTTGTATGTGATCATAATTTATGCTGCATTGTTCAGGAAACTTCTATGCTATTCTATTTGCGGGTGTTTTGGCTTTATCATGTTTCTTTTTATCCACGTCTTTGAAAGATCCTCCCGAGATGTAAGCTTACTCGTGAGATCCTGACTGATCAGGCACATCTCCCCAGGCCCTACCGATTCCCGAAAGGTCGCTCACCCACTCGGCTCGTACTCCTCCCGGGCAGTACCAGGTCTCTCACCGCTTCGTACTCCTGGGAGAGCCAGCCCCCTGGGGTGCTCAATCGACGGACAAGACGTGTTTCCAGTTTCAAACATAGTTTTATTCCCGCAAAATAGACAGCCAAAACATGACAAGGGTTCAGATCAAGTATAACTTATATTTTGATTACATGGGGTCCCAAGTGGTAACTCATCCGGGTGCCCTTCCAGATGTCGCGGGTACCTCGCGCAGACCGAGCTCTTTGCTTCAACGTACTCCACGGGGTGGAAAGGAAGTAGCCTCCTCGACTCGTGCGCATTGATCAGCCATGGTCCACAGGTTTCCAGGGTGGCCACCATGCGGGTTCTCAGCCTCTCCCGCATCATCGAGTTGCGGATGTTGGCATGGAAGACGGCGATAACGGAGATCTCTTGCAGGTCAGCCGAGGGAATACGGACGATGACACCCCAGAACCTCCAGATGTATCGGTGCAATGGTTCCTCAGGCCCTTGCTCTAGGCGATAGAGGTCAAGGACGGTCGCACCAGGATGCGGATCCGCTTGGGCCTCCATCTCCTCGCGAGAACGACGCCTGGGGTTGGGGCTCCGGTTGACGGCCTCGCGGGTGGGATCCATGGGCCTCTTGCCATGGGGATCCCCTTGTCGTTCCTCCTCTGGGGGTGTTGGCACCGGAGCGGCAGCTGCTTGGGTGTTGGTCGGGGCAGAACTTGTAGGAGCGTGGCAGTGGTGAGCATAGTCCAGCAGGTTTTCCAAACTTGCGATCCAGGCCCTCGCTCAGGGATCGCTCTTGCACTGCTCTGGCGGGTAGGAGAGAAGCACTCGGGCCGTGCCCAGCGCTTCTTCCAGCCTCCAGCTTCTTCGCGACGACTGCTGCGATGGCTCACCACGGACCTCCCGAGTGCCAGACATGGCCTTTGCTGGCCGAAGACGTGCCCGTTCACCCAATCTCGACGGAACAGAAGAGGGATTCGTGGCAGATCTTGACTCAACCGAAGAGCTCGACGTCGAACGTTATGAAGCGACGATCCAAGATCTTGCCAGAAGATTTGGAGAACTCGAAGCAGACCTCCTCGAAGATCTCAAAGCCGATGAAGAGCTTGAGGAAGATCTCGATGAAGAACACGAAGCCGATGAAGAAGAAATTAGCACTTGCGCCCCCTACCTGGCGCGCCAGATGTCGTGTCTTGGATCACGGACACCGGGAGTAAAGGATACCCCCTTTTTAGGTTCGATATGGGGTGCGAAGGAGGCTGAGTAACGTCTTCCGTCCGGGGGCCTTGTCTACGCTCGAGATCCACGTACTAGCAAGCATCATAGAGACACAAGGAGTTTACCCAGGTTTGGGTCGCCCGGAGGCTAACAGCCCTACTCCTGCATGACTGGATTGAGAGGTGTATCATGGTGTAGCTTTACAATGGTGGTCGCGGGTGAGAACCCGGGAGGTGTTGGCTAGAGGTGGAAGACGAGCAGATCCTGGCCCGGAGGAGATCACCTCTCGTCTAAGCTAATCTTGGACTTGTGCACTACCTAGCCTAGCCTAAAACTTGACGGTGCTCCGGTCTTATGATCTTGTTCCCTCTCTGGTCCTCCTCCTTCCCTTGGGTGCCTCGGTCCTCCTTTTATAGGCTAAGGGGATACCACAGGTGCACCCTTGGGGCCGGAGGGGTTTTGGCGGGAAAACCCCTCCGGTTTCTCCTTACGAGGCGACGTGGCCTCCTCTTGTCCAAGTATTCTTCTCAGAGGGGGTAGGTGAGGTCGCCCACATTTCCAGGGAGGGCGGACAGAGGCTGACAGCTTTTCCGCCCCTGCCCCCCCCTTTGGCGCCTCCATCTTCTTGGCGCCCAAGTCTTCTAGGAGCCTCCAGCCAGGGCTGGCAAGCTCATCCTCTTAGCGCACTGGAGGTTGGTTCCCGGGGGTGAGCCTGGCCTCCTGCCGGGCGTCGGGGTCCCGGGACCTCGATGTCGCGCGTGTCGGGATGCGTGGGGCAGATGGGGGGCCCATCTGCCAGTCTTGTGCCTTGGCCTTGAGTGCCTCCTTGGTGGCCTTGGTGGGCCCATGTGCGATGGACCCACTTTGACCGCATCAGGGGAACCCCATGTTCCACTGTTGCGATAACTAGGCTCAACTATAATGGTAATGTTCAATTTCTGTTGCGATGGCAATAATTAATAAAGATAAGGCACTGGCGGAAGGCCAATCATGGTGATTTGTTCTGCTAGTGTCACCTACGACCCGAGTTCTTTTCCGCTGATACAAGACTGAGCGCACTAACAACATGTGGGAGTTCTATGGGCCTCCCCGCAATCTATTACTGGATCCTTAAACCTGTCCAGGCGCCACAAGTAGTTCGGGTGTTTCCATTTGCGCGCGTACGACAATGTTGATGAGCATGTATTATGATGATGGTTACGTGGTTACTTTACGGTAGGGCTTGCGGTATGATGCTAAGTGACCATTCTCATGGTAGTCTATGTCACTTAGCACGTAGATGCAAACGGTTAGGCCCACCTCGAACCTTCGGCCGGACTCTCAAGGTGGATCAGACCTAGCTAGGTGGCTCCCTGGACTTGTTTGTAGAGACAGGAAGTATTGGGTCGAACGCTCCACCGGTACACCTCTAAGCGAGTGTTTCGATGCGTGTGGGTTCATTGGTGCATCCCTGCAGGGTGAAATCTTTTCAAAAAGCCATGCCCGCGGTTATGGACGACTTGGTGAAATGCGCTGGCTAAAAAGATCATAGACAACTTGCACGTAATGATTATAACTTGACTAGTAAGATAGGTTACCTGAATAATAACCCATCAAACTGATCCACCATGTGAGTTGCCCACATTGCTTCATCGCGGGCGGTTGATCGAGGGAGTAATAGTTGGATGGGTTTTTGATGTGGTGAGTAGTATATAGTTGGTTTCTTATGCGCTCTCTTACCTTGTCTCTTTTAGGCGAAAGTTGTAGCCTGTCTCTATAAGTTGTTAGTGCTGCTTGTCGCCACTTCAATCGCTATCCCCTTTTCCCCGGAATTCCAGCTTTGATATCTTGTGAGTATTACTTGACAGTACTGTTTATAGTACTGACCCCTTCGGGGTTGCTATTCCAATGCAGCCGACAGGTTTGAAGTCTGACGACGTTAGCTTGGGAATCCCTCCGGCTTGGCCTGGGTAGGGATATGGTGACTTCGTTTATCTTCAGGACTCTTAGTCCATATTTGTATTCTTATCCGTAGCCGGATACTATTTCTCTTCCGTTGTTATTTGGTTCTTTGTATTGCATCTTTTGCTCTTGACTCGGTGAGTCATTATTGTATATATGTTCTTTTGTGGGTTCCATCGAGAACTATTGTAATGTTATCATAATTCCTCCCGCATAACGTGTGTGTTGCGACGTGCACGTTATGCCTGGTGGGCGTCCTAGGATCGTTATTATGCGGATTTGGCTCGAACGCTCAAATCTACATAGTACCGATCCGGGGGGCGTTACAAAGTGGTATCAGAGCTCAGGTTCTCCGATACCCCGCGGGTCCAGTCTGCCTGTAGGATACCCTAGCTAATGGTCGTTGTTTGTAGAGTGCCAAAACTATTTTACAAAAGATTATTTGAAAAATATCTCAATAGGACTCTTGTTTATTCCTTACCTCTATTCTATTTTCCCTCTTATCTTTATGTGCTTTGGATCTTCTCTCTTACCTATCTTCCGAGTCATAGCATCTACGTGGGTTGGACGATCTCTTGCCCTTTTATCCTACTAGGTTCCATCTTTGGAAGCATCTTGACAGACAAACATCACCATCGACGTGAGCAAGAACCTCTTGTTAGTGGTGTCGAGAAGAACAACATTGTAATGTCCCGGGTTTTTCCCCAAATTAGATTTGTTTGTTTTTCTTTTTGCATAATCATGACATCATCATTCAATCACCTTGCATTTTCTTTTAGCAAAAGAAAAATCAAAATATTATTTTAGCTAAACTATTTTGATTTGCAAATTAATCCTAGGGTTTAAAAAAATCCATCACTCCTACCTTCCCTAATTTCAAACAAACCATAAAATAATATTTTGAAATATTTGTGAAGCCATTTCAAATCACAATAAAGCTTGTGAAATTATTTTGGCAAAACCTATATTTTTGTTTTGCAAATCTTTCCCCTCTTTTCTTTCCCTCTTTCCTATTTCTTTTCCTCCCATTTTTCCTTTTCTCAAAATAAAACAAATAGAAAATGTTTTAATCAAAACAAAATAGGGAGGGCAGCAGCCCACCTTTGCTTCCTGCCCAAATCACTTTTGCTGGCCCGACCGAAGCAGCCCAGCCGACCCACCTGGCCCATTATCGTCCTGGCCATCGTCCTCGTACGGGCAGACACGTCGCTGTCCGCCCTCGCTCCCTTGCCGTCAGCCGCGCTTGACCCCCGAGCGCCATGCCACGCCGGTACCACCTTTTCCCCGCCTATAAAAGCCAGCAGCGGCCGCGCCCCTTCCAAACCCTAGCTCGCATCTCCCTCTCCCTCCCTCGCGCCGCCACCCTCTCCCCTCTTCCGCTCCCTCCTCTTTCTTTTTTTCCCCCACCGAGAGCACCCCCACCGGAGCTCGTGAAGTACTCGACGCCATGGATGCCTACTTCGACAACTACCATGTCCAGCAGGTGTTCTCCGCCGTCCGTCATCTTCGATCCCAAGCCAAGGAACCGGAAGGAGCTACGACCACCGGGAACGAGGACGTCTTCTTCCTGAGGCCGCCGATCTTAGCCAACTCCGGCTGCTCACCTCCGTCGTACCCAGCTTGTCCTCTATCTCTTGGAAGCATGCCTCGAAGTCCTCTTCAGCATGACACGAAGCTGGAGCCTAGAGCTGCCTAGGATCGTGCCAAGCTCGCCGTCGCCTACGCCCGTCCTCAGCGCACACCTTCTTCCCCGTCGTCGCCTACGGTCGCCACCACATCTACCTCCTCCTCCGGCCTCTCGAGTTCGCCTTCAACCTCTCCTTGGTGAGCTGCGCATCCTCCCTCTCTTTTCCCCTCCTGATCCCGCGCCGTAACCCCCGTTCCTCTCGGTCCCGAGCTCTGCCCGCCATGGACGCCGCAGCAGGAAGCTCCAAGCTGCCTCCTTTTGTGCTCTGTTTCCCCTCGCTGCACTCGCACCACACCAGCACTGTCAGCGGCCAGGACCCACACGACAGCGAACCAGAAGCTGGAGAAGACACGGAGCACCAGGCCACCAACCAGCAGCGGCCACAAAGGCGCAAGCGTGCTCCAGGCTGGCTGACCACTGGCGAGTGGGCCACTTGAGGATCGTCATCGGATCCTTCCCAGGGAGAGGCGCGAGAGCTATTTAAGGAACGGGCCTCCTTCGTGAAAGCCAGACTTGTAACAAATGATTATTGGACGGCAGTGCCGTGATGTAATGAACTAGCCCGGAGGGCGGAAGGGTGGATCGGGCTAGATCCCTAATTTCCTCTGATTTTCCTGAGTAAAAATCCCTAGTTAGTGGCCTGGTGCTTACAATTGGTAATCAGAGCCATCCCGATCCGGATCTGGAGTTCCCCACCCACTCTCACGCCACCCGATTTTCTTCTCGCTCGCGCTCGGAATTCATGGAGAATCTGTCGCCTGAATCGAAGGCTCTCTACGAGCTCCTCAAGGCGGAGACCACGGAGGAATACGAATCCCGCTTCCTCGAATACAAAAAGGAGACGCTCGACGCCGTCCGAACCTTCGTCGCCGACACCAACAAGCAAATCAAGACGGTGAGTTCCTCGGTTGACTCCGTGCGATCTGCTGTGGCGATCGATGTGGAAGCAATCAGGGTCTCCCTCGGCAACGATCTCGCGGCAGTCAAGGAATCGCTGAGTTCCGAGATCGCTTCGATCGCGGCTTCCCTCGCCCGAATTCCGCGGCCGGATCCAGGCGCGGAGGCGGATCGGACTCCTGCTGCTCGCCACAAGGAGCCGATGGGCACCGCCGGCCCCGATGGGCACTGCTCGGGCCAGACATACCGGGGGACGACGAGTGCATCTCACTTGTCTCCTCCGGTCGGAGGTATGTACTCCGGCCGTGTTTCTCTTCCTTGGCAGCAGCCTGATACTCGTTTATTCTCTGATACTGATGTAAATCATACTGGCCCGCGCGTCGATCCGCCGCAATTTGATGGCTCCAACCCGAAATTGTGGCAACAGCGCTGTGAGGATCATTTCCGCAGATGGCACACGCCTGAGAATCAGTGGGCATCATTTGCTTCTGACCAGTTCATCGGAGCAGCGGCAACGTGGCTCGAGGCGTTCCTTCAACAAGTGCCAAGGCCAACCTGGAATGAATTCACAACTGCAGTTCTTGGTAGGTTCAGCAGGAATCAGCACCAGATACTCGTGCGTCGCCTGTTTCACATATGTCAGGAGACTACAGTGGAAGATTATGTGGCACGTTTCTCAGAATTGATGGATCAGTTGGCTGCTTATGAACCTCGACCAGATCCTCTGCATTACACCACTCGATTCCTGGATGGGCTACGACCTGGTGTTCGTGTCCTAGTTGCCATTCAACAGCCTCGTGATTTGGACACAGCCTACACCTTAGCTTTGCTGTATGAGGAATTGGGGGACGGGAGCACCCCTCTTAACAATGTGCAGCCGCCGCCGATGCCCAGCCGACGGCAACAATTTAGTCCACCAGCACCGCCTCCACCCCCGGCCAAGTGGATCTCGAAGACTGTGGAAGAGAAAAGAGCAGCCGAACAACACAAACCTGATGATAAATGGCATAATCTCAAGGCATACAGGCGATCCAAGGGGCTCTGTTTCGTTTGTGGTGAAAAGTGGGGAAGAGACCATCAGTGCAAGAATAGCATTCAACTCCATGTAGTTCAAGAGATGATTGAATCTATGCAGAATTCTGATGATGCTAATAGTGAAACTTCTGAACCTGAACATCCAGTAGCCGATCAGCATTTGATGATGTTGTCTGTTGCAGCCATGAACTCTGCTGTAGCTGCTCCTAAATCAATGAAGTTACAAGTGGAAATTCAGGGGCATACACTCCTTTTCTTGATAGATTCAGGTAGCTCTGCTTGTTTTATCGACAGCAACAAAGCACAACAACTGTCTGGCCGTAGGAAGCTTGATACTTCTGTGACAGTGCAAGTAGCAGGTGGAGCCTTGCTCCAAAGTGATGAGGTTATTTCCGAGCTACATTGGACTGCTAATGAGGAAACTTTTGTTGATTCTTTCAGGATCTTACCTCTTGGCAGTTATGATGGCATTATAGGGTTGGATTGGTTGGCTAAATACAGCCCCATGACAACACACTGGGCTCAAGGGTGGATTTCCTTCCAAAAGGAAAACAGGACAGTGGTGTTGCAGGGTTCAGACCACTCGGTTTTGCCTCAGACAGTGATTGAATTGCATCTAATAAGAGATAGTGTTGTTACTGACAAGATTCCCCAGCCGCCAGAGGTGCAGCAGCTGCTTCATCAGTATGATTCAGTGTTTGCTAGCCCGCAAGGCCTTCCTCCCAGACGACAGTGTGACCATCAAATTCCTCTTATACCTGGTGCACAACCAATATCAGTGAGACCATATCGTGTTGCCCCCCACCTTAAAACTGAAATTGAGAAGCAAATTCGTGAACTGCTTGAGCAAGGTGTCATAGTGCATAGTCAGAGTGCATTTGGTTCTCCAGTACTTTTGGTCAAGAAAGCTGATGGAACCTGGCGCTTGGTAGTGGATTACCGGCATCTAAATGCCCTCACTATCAAAGGCAAGTACCCACTGCCCATAATTGACGAGCTGCTAGATGAATTGTGTGGCGCTAAATGGTTCTCCAAACTTGATTTAAAGGCTGGTTACCATCAGATTAGACTAGCCCCTGGAGAGGAGTACAAAACGGCATTCCAGACTCATAACGGCCATTATGAGTTTCGTGTCATGGCTTTTGGTCTCACGGGTGCCCCAGCCACCTTTCAGCACGCGATGAATGCTTCATTGGCTCCAGTGCTGCGAAAATTTGCCTTAGTCTTCTTTGACGATATATTAATCTATAGCAAGACATATGAAGATCATCTTGTTCACTTGGCGGCAGTGTTGGATATTCTCAAGCGAGACAAATGGCAAGTCAAACAGTCCAAATGTGCTTTTGCACAACAAAAGGTATCTTATTTGGGATACACCATTTCTTCTGAAGGGGTGGCTACAGATGAATCAAAGGTGCAAGCAATTAGAGACTGGCCAGTTCCAATGACATTGAAGGAGTTGAGGGCATTCCTGGGGTTTGCAGGCTATTACCGCAAATTCATACAATTCTATGCCATGATATGTCAGCCCCTCACAGCTCTGCTCAAGAAGGGCGCATTATTTGTTTGGACAGAGGCGACAGAAACAGCATTTCAGGCAGTGAAACATGCTTTGATCACAACTCCTGTGCTTGCCTTGCCTAACTTCAGCAAGACATTTGTTGTTGAGACAGATGCTTGCGACGTAGGCATTGGATCAGTTCTTTCACAAGATGGTCATCCATTGGCCTTTGTGAGCCGTGCCTTAGGCCCTCGCAACCGTGGATTATCGGTCTATGAAAAAGAATACCTGGCCATTCTTCTTGCAGTCCAACAGTGGCGGTCGTACCTGCAGTTAGGAGAATTCATTATATGCACTGATCATCAGAGCTTAACACATCTGACTGATCAACGCTTACACACTGACTGGCAGAAGAAAGCACTGACTAAAATGTTGGGCCTACAATACAAAGTGGTTTACAAGAAGGGCATTCTCAACAAAGCTGCAGATGCTCTTTCCCGGCTTCCTCCTGAACACTCCCAGCTATTCACTGTTACAACTATTCAACCAGTGTGGATTTCAGCAATACATGATAGCTACACCAATGATGTGCACGCTCAAGGACTACTACAACGGCTTGCTGTTGATCCAGCCGCAGACACAAAATACACTCTGCGCCAAGGACTCTTACGTTACAAAGGCCGCATCTGGGTGGGGGAAGATGTTGAACTCCAGCGCCAGATCATCACAGCATTTCATGATAGCCCTCAGGGGGGCCACTCTGGCTTCCCTGTGACTTATCGCCGTTTGAGCTCTCTGTTTAAGTGGCCTGGCATGAAGAGCATGATTAAAGAATTTGTCCGTTGCTGCAGAACCTGTCAAACCGGAAAGAATTGCTCCCCCTGGTCTCCTTCAACCCTTGCCGGTACCTTCTGCACCTTGGGAAATAGCTACTATGGACTTCATTGAAGGGTTGCCGCCTTCTCGCCATTTCAATTGCATCCTTGTTGTCGTGGATAAGTTGACAAAGTATGCGCATTTCATTCCCTTGCGACACCCGTACACAGCGAGCAAGGTTGCTGAAGCTTTTGTTGATAATATCTATCGCCTGCATGGTCTGCCCCAATCTATCGTTTCTGACCGTGATCCTATATTCACTAGTCAGTTTTGGCAGGCTGTCTTTCGTGCAACAGGAACACAACTGAAGATGAGCACCAGCAACCATCCTGAAACTGACGGGCAAACTGAGAGGGTAAACCAGTCCATCGAATGCTACTTGCGGTGCTTCATTAGCGCACATCCACAACGCTGGGCTCAATGGCTTTCTCTCTGTGAGTTTTGGTATAACACAAATTGGCATACCTCGCTGGGTAAATCTCCTTTTGAGGTGCTCTATGGAAGACAACCCAGATATTTTGGCGTGACTGCTTCGGATCAAATTCAGTTGACAGACATTCAGAGTTGGCTGGACACCAGGACATTGGTACTGGCATCTGTTCGTCAGCATCTTCTGCGTATGCAACAGAGAATGAAAAGCCAAGCCGACAAGAATCGCACGGAGCGCACGTTTGCGGTGGGAGATGAGGTATTTTTGCGTCTTCAACCTTACATTCAGACATCGGTGTTTCAGCGCAAGAATCACAAACTCGCCTTCAAGTTTTTCGGTCCATTCCGTATTTTGGAGCGTGTTGGGCAGGTTGCCTACAAGCTGGATTTGCCGCCAACTAGTCGTGTTCATCCCGTTTTTCACGTCTCTCAGCTGAAGCCATGTGTTGGTCCCGGTACCCAGGTAACACAACATTTGCCTTCCCTGATGTTATCCTTCCAGTTCCCCTGCGTGTGTTGCAGTCTCGTGTTCGTCAGCAAGGACATCGCACGGTGGCGCAAGTTCTGGTACACTGGAGTGGCTATCCTGAAGATGCGGCGACATGGGAAGACAAAGAAGCCTTGTACCAGCAGTACCCTCATGCACCTGCTTGGGGTCAAGCAGGTTTTCAAGGAAAGGGGATTGTTAGCGGCCAGGACCCACACGACAGCGATCCAGAAGCTGGAGAAGACACGGAGCACTAGGCCACCAACCAGCAGCGGCCACAAAGGCGCAAGCGTGCTCCAGGCTGGCTGACCACTGGCGAGTGGGCCACTTGAGGATCGTCATCGGATCCTTCCCAGGGAGAGGCGCGAGAGCTATTTAAGGAACGGGCCTCCTTCGTGAAAGCCAGACTTGTAACAAATGATAATTGGACGGCAGTGCCGTGATGTAATGAACTAGCCCGGAGGGCAGAAGGGTGGATCGGGCTAGATCCCTAATTTCCTCTGATTTTCCTGAGTAAAGATCCCTAGTTAGTGGCCTGGTGCTTACAAGCACGACGCACCCAGCAGCCTCCCCTTGGCTTCCTGGACGCACCAAAAAGAAGTAGCAGCGGCGCATCAATCCCCGGCCACCACAACCTTTTCCCTTTTTATTTTTGTAATTAATGCCTAAAATCATATCTTTTAATTCATAAGTCCAAATTAAAAATGTTATATATGAAATTTTATCGGAAAAATGTGTAGAATTTGAATATGCCATCTATGCTCATGTTTGTATCATGTAGGTTGCACTTTAGTTGTATTTTTTTGTATAACACCTAAATAATTAAATATGGAATGTGAGGGGAATAATTTAAATAATGTCCCCGTTCCATTTAATTTTGTGTAGCCTCACCCATATATTGCCTTCTTCATGCTAATAACATTTAATTTTGTTGTTTAGAAAAATAACTTGAACCTTATAATTATATGTCGGAATCTCGGTTCCGTTTAATTTTGCTTAAGTTGCATCCTCTCATAATTGCCATGTCATGCATCACATAAGCATGCCGATTCTTTTGCCGTAGTAGTAAAATGCATCTTTTGCGCTTCCAGTGTCTGTTGCTTCTTCGGGAATAGGACGATGAGTTGATGTGAGCCACGACAAGTTCTGCTACCTCTACCGGATTGCAGGCAAGGACTACTCACTTGCTATCTTTGCTTGTTTTCTGTCTCTTACTCCTCCTATCTTTTGTTCCTTGCTAGCCTTATCTATCGATGCTTGTGTCTCGATCCTATTTGCATGTTTACCTCGCAGCCATGATATAGCCACTTTCCCCACACCCTATTAACCTGTTGATTGTTAGCCTTGCGAGTCGTAGTGCATGCTTTGGAGTTGCTTGTGGAGTTCTTATACACTGTTGATGCTTAGTTGGCATAGTTTAATTAATGAAGACCTGTTATGTGGGAGAACGTATATAATAAAGATAAGGCACCGGCGGAAGGCCAGCTATGGTGATTTGTTCTGCTAGTGTCGCCTAGGAAAAACCGTTCTTTTCCGCTTATCCAAGAATGAGCGCCCTACCCACACGTGGGAAGACTTATGGAACCCCCCGCAACTCAGTACCGGATCTGCTATATTGGTTAGGGAGCCACAAAGTAGTTCGGGTGTTTAACATTTGGAGCATATGCACGATGCATGTTAAAGATGAGAGGTTACAACTATGGGGGGCGCATATAGGTTTGCGGGATGGGCGTTAACCGCATGTGGATGGAGGAGCAATCGTATGAGTGTTATCCTCCCAAAGCCGTTCACGCAACGTTTGGGCCCGCAAAGGAGTTTCGGCCGGGCTCCCCACGTGGATCAGTCTCAGATAGGTGGCTCTCTATCCAATGTAGTAGTGAAGGGGAAGGTCGTGTTGAGATACCTTTTGCCTTTGTGGCGTGTGGTTGATTGAACGTGTATGGTTACATTTGGGCACCCCTGCAGGGTTAAATCTTTTCGAAAAGCCGAGTTCGCGGTTATGGAAGTAATGTGCTGGCTAAAAAGATCATAGACATCACCGTATATCTTTAATAGCTAAATTGACTAGTAATTAGCCACATTCAAAAAATAACCTGCTAAAACTTGATCAACGTGTGAGTGTCCGTACTTCTTCCTCGTGGGAGTATGATACGATGGAGTTGTCTCAGGACGGGTATTGCTTGGTGAGTAGTTTAGCCCAGTAGCGCAAGCGCTCTCTTCCCTTTTTCTATTTAGACGCAAGTTGTAGCGTGTCTCTATAAGTTGTTAGTGCTGCTTGCCGCCGCCTCAATCGCTAACCCTCTTTCCCCGGAATTCCAGCTTTGATATCTTGTGAGTATTACTTGCCAGTACTTCTACTAGTACTGACCCCTTCGGGGCTGCTATTCCAATGCAGCCGACAGGTTTGAAGTCTGACGACGTTAGCTTGGGAATCCCACCGGCTTGTCCTAGGCAGGGTCATGGTGCCTTCGTTATCTTCAGGACTGTTAGTCCAATTTGTATCTTGTCCGTAGCCGGACACTATTTCGCTTCCGTTGTTATTGAATCTTTGTAATGTATCCTTTGTACTCTTGACTCGGTGAGTCGTTGATGTAAATATATGTTGTTTTGTGGGTTCCATCGTGAACTATTGTAATGATCATCACAATTCCACCCGCATAACGTGTGTGTTGTGACATGCACGTTATGCCTGGTGGGCGTCCTAGGATCGTTATTATGCGGATTTGGCGGGAATGCTCAAGTCTGCATAGTACCGATCCCAGGGCGTTACAAACATGGCGCAAGAAGATTCGATAGTTAACTTGCTCTTCTTCTCCCTGACGGTAGCTTGGATCTCGGGGCGAGATCTCTTGTTAGTGGTGTTGTAACATCCCAAAACTTTGGAATGTTTTAAAAATCACAAAAATGAAAAACTTTTATTATTACATAAAGAAAGTCTCCAAAACTCAAAAAAACACTTTATAAAATATTATATTGAAATCTTCAAGGGTATTTTATTTTAAATATTTCTTTATCTTCTGTTTTCAACTTTTTAAGTTTTGGAAATAAAATATTTATTTTTGATATTTATAAAACCCATGATTAAATGGGTATTTGTTTTTAAATGGATTTCCCAAACTCTCTTTTATAAAATGTTTTAGACTAAATTATTTTATTATGAAAAATGAGTAATTATTTTAAATGATATTACTCATAGTATTTTATGGTTTTTATTGGAAGCAAAAGGAGTTCATAAATCTTATTCTTATAAAGCTATCAAATATTACTTTATAAATTATGTAAATTATACAAATATTTTAGAAAAGGGTTTCAAAGTATTTAAAATGATTTTGTTAAAACTTGTTTAAATTATGAAAATTGATTTCATTATTCTATCATGAAAAATAATACTATTTGTTTCCTTGGTTTTATTTAAGCAATTTTGGCAAAATATTTCAATTTGGTAAAGCCCATGATTTAAAATGAGTAAAATGTTTTCAAAGGTTTTATCAAACTATTATTTTAATAAAAATATTTGTACTAAATTATTTTATCAAGAAAAAAAAATTCTAGATTTTATTTTTATTTTAAAAAGGAGATTTTAAAACCCTATTTGGAAAAATATCATAAAGGTGTCAAACATTCGTTTATGCAATATTTGATTATTCAATTATTTTGAAATAGTTTGGAAAAGCTTACAAAGTATTCAAAATTATTATTCTGTTTTTACAAATATTTACAAAACTACTTGACTTGGTTTGGAGGCCTAAATCAAAACCTATAAAAAGAAAACAGAAAAGGTTTAAAAGAAAATAAGAACAAAAAAAATATATCGGGCGAGCGAGTTAGGCCGCAGCCCAACTAACTCGCCGCGTGCGCGCACACAACAGCAGGCCGAAGCCGGCCCAACTTCCTTCCGCACCGGCCCGCCTCTCTTTTTCCTTTCCTTTTCTTTCCCACCCCGCTAACGTGTGGGACCCGCCTGTCAGTCGTCTTCCAGCCCGAGCCGGAGTCCACGACCAACATGAGTTCGTTCGACCGAATCCCAAATCCGAAAAAATCTCAACGATTTCTTGACCCCTCGACAAAGAAAAATTCGTCCATAAAAGCCCGACCCCATGCCGTCTTTTTCCTTCTTTTGCTTAGCGAAACCCTAGCCGAAATCGATCTCTACTCGAGATCGAAATCTCGCCGCTGCCGCCATTGTTGGAGCTCGGGAGCTCCGCGTCACCGTCGATTGGAGCGAGGAAGAGCCGGGACAAGGACACGAGGACGACCGGCGCGAGGAGCCGCACCCGAAGACGCCTTCGCCTAGACCGGGGAGCCACCGGAACATCATCACCGTCCGCGACCGAGCCAAGCCGTCGCCTGTCGCAAGTCCGGCGAGCAATCACCGGAGACGGAGAGCTCGCCGAGGACCGCCGCTTCGCCACCGACATCGCCTCGCCGCGCTGAACGTCTAGGTAGGTCGCGTTCATCCTGGAACACCATAGATCGCTGGGAATGCGTGGATGCCGACGTGACGCCGCCGCTCACCGCCACACACCGGAACCCTAGCCACCGGCCGTAGATGCATCTGATCTGGACCGTTGGATCCCGATCCAACGGCTCCGTTTTATTTCTTTAGCCGAACCGGTACCGTCCTATAGCGCTACGCCGTGTGGCAGCCGCGTCAGCAGCATAGTCAGCGTCGCGTCAACGCCACGTGGGCTGCTATTTTCTGGAATTTCACCGAATTGATTTAATTTGGTAGTTTTACAGAAAAAACCCCTATAACTTCAGACCCTCATAACTTTTCAACCGTTTGGCCAAATTTAGTAAACTTTATATTTTTGAAAACCTCTTGACCTGTAGATTATTATGCCACTGTTTGTTTTCAGTTTTGCCTAGTTTAAGTTTATTAAAATTTCAAAGGAGTGATTTGAGTAATTTTTTCATAACTTCAAATCTATAAATTACATTAAAATAGTTTCTTCTAGAAAATGACTTAAATTTATGTCCTCTGTCCAGTAGAACCAAAACCTATTTTTCTTAGAATCTTTCCACCATAAAATTGTTGATTTTGGTTTAAAACCTATTTATAACTTGTTTTGCAAACCTTGGCCTACCTAGCATTAAACCCTTTTGACCAATGTTAGTATGTAGACCATATTGATACCCTTGGAACACCACTCTAACCTATTTAAATTTGAAATATTCAAATTTGACTTTGACCACCCCTTGACCTTTAATGGAAAGCCTCAACCTAAATGCATTGATTCTTTTTGCATATTGAATCATGTATTAAAACCTGGACCATCAACCTATTTACCTTTGTTACTATCCATGTTTGCTCTTATGTTTGTATTATTTGATTGTTGTATTGTTTGTTTATTGTTATCTGTTTGTACTGTATAGATTGAACGGAGAGCTACGAGTTACGTTGAAAAGAGTGTGTGAGCAACGACAACTTTCAAAAGGCAAGTGATACTCTAGCATAAATGACCTACTATTTTACTATATCTGCATTGTAGACTATTTCATTAGTATGCATGTTAGGCTTACTATTGTTATACTTATATGCTATGCAAACCTGTTAGGATAGCCACATGACTAGTTGATTAGTGACCTATTTAATTTAGTGGAATTGCTTGCTGCAAAACTTAAGTGTTTTATTGTAGTTGATTTAAGAAAAGTTCTACTAAATTAATGAACTACCTAGGTGGTATTGGTCCGTATGATGGAGGCGAAGTTGAGTGGCTATTCAAGCCCATCTTATGGGTGAACCTGAATATGTGCACTTGTGAAAGGCCACCTAGGGTTTGAGATTAATGTCACACCATGTTTGTTTGCCCGACCGTGCAACCAATAGTCATATGGGCTCTGTCTTGACGGAGTACGTTGTGTGGACCTGGGTGAGTGAGATCTGATAATGTAGAGGGGTAGGACGGTAGTGATCTCTCTAGAGTACCATGGGAAAACACTTTTGAAAAGTCTCGTCTCGATCTTCTCCTTTTCTTTTCACTAAATGAGTGAATAGGAAGTTTGGGTTGATTGGGTCGAGTGGGGAAAGTGCCACAAACTCTCGAGAGTATTTAAAACTAAGATCTTAGCCGTGTCCCCGGTAATCGACAATCACGAGTGACCAAATAAGGATGTCGACAGAAGATCCCTTCATTCCAATTTTAGAAATAAAATTTGATGGGTGAACACGGGTAAATGAGACACTGGATGCGTTCCATGGGAGTGTCTCAATTTGTTAAGTTCAAAATGAAAATGCTTTATGAAAAGTAGGACAAAATCTGCTTTACGCAATAGCCTTCAACTCCACCAGCCAGATATGCATGTAGATGTTAGAAGTTTGCCTTTATGAGTCCACAAGTATCATTTGCCAGATCCATTCAAATGGTTCTGACCAATTTTTGGCTGCAACGCTTTTACCGTTGCAGGTTCGTTTGACGATGAGTAAGGAACGCTATAGGTTTCGAGTCTGCAACCAACATGTCTGCCTGTGGCACATGAAGATGATGAGGGCTCCATGCTATTTATGTTTTCTGCCGGTGAGCTTTGTAATATGCTAGCCTTGTGCTATGGAACTTGTAATGTTTTATCCTTATGGATCCTCGATGTAATAGATATTTGACGCATTTGTATGATATTACATCTTGAACTGTGGTGTTAGCTATTCGATCTAGGGACTATCACAGAACACAGGGATCTTGGCCATATTGTAACAGGCAAGGTCGCTACAGATGGTATCAGAGCATTGTGTTGCCTGTAGGTTCGAAACCCTTAGGTTTGGTTAGTAATACTAGGTTTAACCCTTATTGCTAAACTCAAAACTCACTTATTTAATTAAATTCCCTTTACGCTATTTAATTTACCTTGTAAATTCTTACCCTGTTCATTTGAATCTAATAATTCTCTTCTCTTCAAATGATAGATGGGAGAATACACCAAGATTGCCTATGTTGGTATGATGTCCGAGCACGCCTTTGGGAGACAGCTATTTGAACTCGTGGAGCAATTGCAACTTCCACTGCCTTACATCAGGGGGAGAGTGGTGAACACCAATGTGCCCGGCGTGGAACGTTGGGAAGTTCGCACCATCATGAGGGCTGATCTTACTACGCCGGACTTCGAGGCTGTGGATTACACCAAGACCTACCCAACCTGGGAGGGGGAATCAATAGAGCGATGCTGGACCCGATGTCCCGTTTATGCTACACTCACTCTGAGGACATCCCGGAGGACTCCTCTTTTGGCAACTTTGGAAAGAGGGATGAGAATGGAATTCCTATGAAGACTAATGGAGATAGGCTGAACATCCCCACAATTGAGAAGCACATAGAGGATATGGAGTACTATGCCTTCGATATGGAGAAAAGAGTTCACATCGAGATGACGCTACATGACCAAGCCAAGGCGGTCATTGAGACGCAGACCCAGGAACTCCAGGCACTACATACTCTCACCGGGCATATGGAAGAAAACATCCATAACTTGCAGCAGCAAAACATGGAGAAGGATGACCTGATAGCAGCACTTCAGGCGCAGCTCAACCCACCTCCACCGCCACCGCCTACTGATGATGATGAAGGTGGTGACGATGATGCTGGAAATGGAGATGCACAGGCACAGGTGCAAGAGGAAGAAGAGGTGATCCAGGACATCTCGAGCGATGAGGAGGACACACCTGCGATGAACACTCGCAAGAAGAAGCGCAAGTGCACGAACTCGCGGGAATACATCAAGCGCTTCAAGATGTGATTAGAGAGACCACCCAGTTATCTTAGTATTGTTATGCGAGTTTTGTTTAGTATCGTTATTGTTTGAAAGTATTGACCTATCAAAATGTTGTATGGCAATACTAGTGCGTTTGTTTTTAGACCATATATCGTATTAACTAAGCTTTCAAAACCCTGAAATTCGATTTTTATAAAAGTTTGCTTGTTCTTATTGGTTGATTGGTTGTTGTTTGTTTGTGTTTGAACCCTGTTGCTTGATGTTTGTTAGAGGCTGTTGTAAGATGAATTGCCTTGATCTGTTTGTTGGGTAGGAACATTTCTCTTAGATCTTCCTATCTCTACTCTTCCATGCTAAACCCAACCAGTGCCCCTTATTGAGATACAAGCCATTGCACTGAAGGATGTCTCACGACTTGGATTAACCCCTTATTTGTGTGAATAAACAATCGCCTCTCAACACAATGAAACCTCTACCTCAAGGTGCAACAACATTGGTGAGGTAGCCCCACACGTGGACAACACCACAAATGGCCCAATGACAAGATCAAGAGTCAAGGCACTTCATGAAAAGGTGACCTCGCTCCTCTCAATGTGTGATTTCGACATCCCTTTGAATGGTTTGCTACTTCATGCCGGTACCTTGTGCATACTCAGGATCCACCTTGATGACGACATACAATGGAGTAGAGAAGATGAGCAAGAGGAGGTCCAAGATGACGGAGCATATGACCAAGAGAAGATCCAAGAAGATGGTCAAGGAGAAGATGAAGAAGGAGGCGGAGCCAGTCTGGCCAGCCTCCAGCCCGGCCTAGGCCGGCTCCCAGGCCGGCCAGCTAGGGAAGCCAGTCCCCAGCCCAGCCAGGACGGCTCCCAGGCCGGCCTCTCATGTCCTACACCCCCTTTT
The DNA here is from genome assembly GCA_012064385.1 of Puccinellia tenuiflora. Taxonomy (NCBI): domain Eukaryota; kingdom Viridiplantae; phylum Streptophyta; class Magnoliopsida; order Poales; family Poaceae; genus Puccinellia; species Puccinellia tenuiflora. The sequence continues at coordinate 209,405 of QRDG01001174.1, forward strand.
GTTCTAAGGCTATAAATAGCACTTCCCCTCTTCTATTCTAGGGTTAGACTAAGAATAGACTATATTAGAATAATTTTTCCTTTTTATATATTAAAAATATTGGAATAAACTTTTTCCTTTAAATAAAATAACAAATTTACCCTTCTGAAATAGCTTCTAAAATAGTTGAAAACACATTTTTTTATATATTAACAATATTTGAAGAAACTTTTATATTTTAATTATTTGAACAAAATATTCACTTTTAAATATTTAAACAAACTTTTCTTGATTTATACATTAATAATATTGGAATAAACATTTCCCTTTAAATATAATAAGTAATTTTATGCTTTTAAATATTTGAAAACATTTTACTATTATATATTAAGAAAATTTGAAGAAACGTTCCCTTGTAATTATTTGAACAAAATATTCACTTTTAAATATTTGAACTAACTCTTTCCTTTTAAATATTTGAGCAAAGTTATTTCAGATGCTGATATTTTACCTCAACACATTAAGAAATTTCCCTCTCTAAATTACTGTATAGTAGAGATATTTAAACAAACTTTTCCCTATTATAAAAACTAAGACTTTGAGCTTTGCTCCTAATTTCCCCTTGTGGAATTCATGGCCACACTAGATTTATCTAGTTGATGTACAAGGCCCCTCTTTATGTACGGTCTCTCATGAGCATGGTTCTACCCTCGGGTCTCTCGTGTTTATGATTCTACCGTTCGGTCACCAATCTCTCTCGGAGATTCTACCTCGCGGTCTCCCTTCGGGATTCTATTGGTCCGGTTGATCCTACAGGTGAGGGAAAAGTAACTCCAAGGGTAAGTCCTTGTGGTTGCGATCCGGGACGGTCTCCCGTGTATCCACGTGTCTTTCCCCTTTTGGTTCTTCGTGTTCATCGCTCTCCCTCCGTCCATCCGTGAAGATCGGGCCACAAGCTACACCATATGGTATCAGAGCTCAAGGTTGCCACGGATTAGACCGTTGATTTGCCACTTTTTTCAACCAATTTTTTTCTTTCTTGTTACCAAATTTCGAAAATCCCCACCAAAAATAGCCTCACGCAATTTTGGATCGATCTATCGTTTGGGTAAGTTTTTGGTAGTTTTGATCCACGGATTTATCACCTAAGGGCCACATCCACCTTTCTATTGCGTCACTTTTAGCCAATTTTGCCCAGAAATTGAAGGATTTGGAGGATTTGTGGATTTGGTTATTTTCGAGTTCATCACGACAGCCCGGCCTAGGCCGGCCCCCCTGCAGAACCGGCCGGCCTCTAGCCCAGCCTAGGCCGGTTCCCAGGCCGGCCTCTCTGCATTTTCCCTCCATTTTACATTTGTTGTTTTGGGCATTTGTTTCTCCGATTGCGTTGATTTTCGACACCACGCGAAGCTTGCAACATCTACTACGCAATCGCATCGGAGTCACCTACACCACTTCATCCGCAAGCTCAAGTTCTTCATCGACTTTGAAGTATAACTTGCGACAAAACCCCATCCTCTTTGCGAACTAATCATATAGGAGCTACTCTCGTCAATTGCGGGCATTGTACAAGTGCGACACTGAGTGAGTGCATGTCTTGTTGTGAACATTACCATCGTCTAGTAGTCTCGGCTCGTGCAAAAAATCCATAAAAAAAAACGAGTCGAGGTCCAACAATCTTAGTCTTGCAAGCTCCACAAGATCAAAAGTGCTAGAAGAGAGTGAGTGTGCACTTGTGCAAATAGGCTGCCCTTCAAAGCAATCGAGCTAGTTGTCCATCGAGCGGTGGTGTGACACGAGCATAGTCTTCGTTAGTCCCTCTTGGCTCACCCCTATAGTTGCATCACCCACTTTCATCTCCACGTGTGTGTTCCTTTGTCGGTTTGTGTGGTTGGTTCTTTTCGTTTTGGATCATTGTGGTTATCTTCTAACTTTAACAATATCCTTTTCGTTGATTGTTCAATTTGCTTTGCCACCTTCCCTACCGAGCTCCTCATAAGTGTATGTGTTGGTGATTTGCTCTTGGATCACTTCTTGCAATACGCTTTACCCTTGCGACGTGCCTTCTCACTCATCAAGGACCACAAGGCTCAATACTATCTTCGAAGGTAAGAGACGGTCGGGTTTCATCTTCACTACCACCATATACAAGAGACTCTTTTCTTGTCACCATGTCTAGGGAAATGGAACTAGGAGAAGGCGCGGGAAGTGACCCAATCTATGTCACGCAAACTCAACATTTGGCACTACAACGAGGCACTCGTGAGTCATTGGGCCGACTTAAAGAACGGATGGACGCCAAGCTAACAAACCTAGAGGAGCGTCTCAACAATAACTTCGAGGCTCTTAGGATGGAAATTGCTCGGATGGGTCGTCGACATCGACATTCCTCATCGTCAAGTGCAAGCGGGTTTGGATCTTCCTCTAGCTCAAGGTCTCGCCGCCATGACCCACACAACCATAACGTGGATGACCCTCATGCTCTCCATAGTCATAGTGGTGGTTCTTCACACCGAAGCCGCCACGCTCACAATGATGATATCATACCATATCCACAACATCATGATCGTCACCAACAACGCGAGGAATTCGACCCACCTCCACATCGCCAAGCTCGCGATCCCTCTCGTCCCCGCAATGAAGACGACGCTTCACAAGGACGTCATGCTCGAGATCCATCTCCAAACAAACATGAGGATGCCGCCTCTCAACAACGTCAACATCGAGCAAGGTCTCCACCGCGGCCCCGTGATAGGCGACACCATCCGGCGCACAACCAAAATGGACGTCAAGATCACCATGTGGAGGAACGCCATGATCATCATGCGCAAGGAAACCCACATCAACATATGAAGCATGCCAACTCAAACCACGTTGTGGATCAAGCGGAACTTGAGCGCCAAAGGCGTCATCGTGATGAGGAATTGGAGAGTCAAAGATGGGAAGCTAACATCCACCAAAACCGTGCTCATCGCGAAAATAGTCATGAAAGTGTGCGACACCACCGCCCATACTTCAATGCGGAAGAGAGGTTTGGGAAGCTCAAATTCAACATGCCCAAGTTCTCCGGCACAAACGACCCCGAAGGGTACCTCTCTTGGGCTCTCAAGGTGGACAAGATCTTCCGCCTTCACAACTACCCCGAAGACAAGATGATAGCTATGGCATCACTTGAGTTCAAGGACTACGCGCTCCTTTGGTGGGAACAAGTACAAATAATTCGCGAGGAGAACGATGAGGCACCTATTGATTCTTGGGAAGACATGAAGCAAGAGATGCGAGCACGCTTTGTACCAATGCACTATACACGCGACCTCTTCAAGAAGCTACAAGAACTCAAGCAAGGCATCAAGTCCGTCGACGAGTACTTCAAAGAAATGGAAACATCCATGATGCATGCAAGTGCCGAAGAATCCGAAGAGCAAACAATGGCGCGCTTCATGAACGGCCTCAACTACCCCATCAAGAGGATTGTCGAGTTCCAACCTTATACTTCCCTCATGGAGCCAAGTAGCGGATGACATCAAGTACCAAAACACCAAGGCCTACTTCACCAGCAAGTCTACAATACCTAATCAATCGACCTCTATACAAGCTCCACAAGCTAACGCAAGATCTACCGCAAGACCTTCAAGTGCTTCTAGTCGACCTTCGACTTCTACCTTCAAGAAACCGGCACCATCAATGCAATCCTCCCAAGCTTCCACGGGCAAGTCAAGTGACATCACATGCTTCAAGTGCGGTGGCCAAGGGCACACGTCGTTTGAGTGCACCAACAAGATAGTCATGATAGCTAATGATAATGGCGGATGGGACTCCATGAGTGAGGATGAATATGAAGAAATGGTTCAAGTAGCTACACTACACCATGAGGATGAAGAACAAGATACCCAATATTGCGACGGCGACACACTTCCATCACTTGTGGTAACAAGGGTCTTGACTACCCACATGCATGAAGATGAAGACCAAAGATGCAATTTGTTCCAAACAAGAGCCGGCATCATGGGAAAGTTCATCAAGGTCATCATCGATGGTGGGAGTTGCCACAATAGCAAGTGAAGAAATGTGCGACAAACTCAACTTGCATCGCACCAAGCATCCCCATCCATATCATGTACAATGGCTAAGCAACGCCGGGAGTGTCAAGATTCATCAAAAGGTCAAGGTCTCTTTCAAGATTGGCCCCTATGAGGATACGGTTGAGTGTGATGTCGCTCCCATGATGGTGTGCCACCTTCTTCTTGGCCGACCATGGCAATTTGACAAGGGCGCCATGCATGATGGACGTACAAATCAATATAACTTCACGTGGCACAACAAGACCTTCGTCCTTCGCTCCATGACAAAAAGTCAAGTTATTGCCGACAACACCAAGACCGTCGCGAGGACTCAACAAGCACAACCTTCTAGTGAGATGAGTGGCTGTAAGCCCCACTTAGCGGAAATAACATTTCGCCAAGTAGAACCACAATTGGATTACATCACATGCACAAGTACGACACAAAAGATAAATAAACATAGTACGAAATACTTTTATTACATCACAGAGGATCATACGTCCCGAATACGGCGGAAGCAAATCACTCGTCTGAGTACAGACTACATCAAAGGCCAAAGGCCGGAAAATAAAAGAGGGGACCCGACCACGGTGGTCTCAGGCTGGCGCCTAGGATCTCAATCTACTCGTCGTAGTCAGCGTCGAACTCTACGTAGTAGCCACCATCTGTATCGTCGAACTCTGCTGTCGCTCCTGCATCGGTGAAAACACTGGCACCGGACACCCGATGGTATGAGTACGGGGGTACTCAGCAAGTCTTACACACAAGGGTAAACGAAAGAACGGTGCACATGCAATTGGATAAAAAGGATGGCTGTATGGTGGACTTGCAGCAGCAGCACCTAACAACTACAGAAGACACGCTACAACTTGCGCCTAATTAGAAAGAGGAAAGAGAGCGCTTATGCTACTGGGCTAAACTACTCACCAAGCAATACCCGTCCTGAGACAACTCCATCGTATCATATTCCCACGAGGAAGAAGTCCGGACACTCACACGTTGATCAAGTTTTAGCAGGTTATTATTTGAATATGGCTATTTACTAGTCAATTTAGCTATTTATGATATACGGTGATGTCTATGATCTTTGTAGCCAGCACATTACCCAAGTCGTCCAGAACCGCGGACTCGGCTTTTCGAAAAGATTTAACCCTACAGGGGTGCCCAAATGTCACCATACACGTTCAATCAACCACATGCCACAGAGGCATTTAGGTATCTCAACACGACCTTCCCCATCACTACTACATTGGATAGAGAGCCATCTATCTGAGACTGATCCACGTGGGGAGCCCGACCGAAACTCCTTTGCGGGCCCAAACGTTGCGAGGACGGCTTCGGGAGGAAAACACTCATACGATTGCTCCTCCTTCCACACTCGTTAACGAACATACCGCAAACCTATATGCGCCCCCATAGTTGTAACCTCTCATCTTCAACATGCATCGTGCGTATGCTCCAAATGGTAAACACCCGAACTACTTTGTGGCTCCCTAACCAATATAGCAGATCCGGTACTGAGTTACGGGGGGTTCCATAAGTCTTCCCACGTGTGGGTAGGGCGCTCATTCTTGGATAAGCGGAAAAGAACGGTTTTTCCTAGGCGACACTAGCAGAACAAAACACCATAATTGGCCTTCCGCCGGTGCCTTATCTTTAATATAATAAAGCGATTCCCACATAGCAAGTCTTCAATTATTTAAGATATACCAGCTAAACATGTTATGAATTATACAAGTTTTAATCATTAGCAAAGGAATTATTTATTAAAGCCATTTTAATTAGCTCTAAAAAATCAAACAAAATTTATATTTGAACAGATTACATTTTTATGATTACAAAACATATTTTTATTATAATTTTTGAGTTTGAAAAGCTCAAGAATTAATTGTTTTGAAAACAGGACAAAAACATGTTGGAAGGACCTATTTGCAAAAGTTTTCAAAAACTGGGGTTTTCTGCAATTTCATCAGATCTGGATCTAGATCTGGAATACCTTTGTAACCGGGGTGGTTTCTACCCATCAGTATGACAGGTGGGACCCACGGACCCACTTGTCAGTGACTGCGCAAGAGGGAAAAAAAGGGTTTCTTATTCGGCCGGGACTGGGACTCGAACCCGGGATGGTTTCGGCGTGCAAGGGATAGTGACTGGTTGAGCTGTGCTGTTTTGTTGTCAAGATACAGATCTGATAGCATATGAGGTCGATTTGTTCTGTTATCTGAAACTCGACAGCAAGGTGCAGACTTTCAGAGAGTAGATCGGCGACGAGCTACGGCCGACGGTGACAAGGACCGGGCGGCGCTGTGACGTGCGTGTGCTACGTGTGGTGCATGAGCTGGTGCGTGGTGTGCAAGTGCAGGGAAAAAGGTAGGAGCCCGAGCTCGAGCTCGTGGACGTACGCGTGCTGGACATGGCGGCTTCGGCTACCGACGGGGAGACGATGACGCGCGATGGAGACCGTCCAGAGCAAGGGGGAGAGCGGAGAAAGGGCCAGAGGCGGCGGTGGTGCTCACCCAAGAAGCAGAGGGAGGCAGATCGGCAGCGAGGCGGACGGTGGCGACGGGAGGCAGAGGGGTAGACGCGTCGTCGGTGCCGTAGAGGAAGTAGAGGGAAGTAGTCGTTGCAGCCCCTGATTTTGTCGTACGGCTTCGGCTCCGGCTTGTGGTCGTCGACGACGTCGTGCGCTCCGGCCTCGTGCTCCTGCTACCCATGGCAATGTTCGTCTCCGGCTGGTGATGGTGGAGGTGGCTCGGGTGCTCTTGGGAGAAGAAGAGCAGAGGGAAAGAAGGAGAGAAAGGGCGGCGGCGGAGAGGAAGGAGAGGGAGAGGCGCTAGGGTTTGGGTAGGTGACTCCCTGGTGGTCGCTTTATAGGGGAGAGGGGGCAGGTGAGGCGCGGGGGCGCTGGTGCCATGGAGGCGACGGAAGTGGCGTGGGGCTTCGGCTTCGACAGCGACAGCACGTGAGGGGGTGCGGGGAGGAAGAGAAAAGGCAAAAGGCCAGGAAGATGGGCTGCAGGCAGGCCGGAAGTGGGCTGCCCTGGGAGAGAGGGAAAGAGAGGGAAGGAGAGGAAGGGAGCTGGGTTTCGGCCCAGCTCTATTTTTTCAGTTTTTTTTGCAAATTCTTTTTAACAGAATTTTGAAGAGAAGAAAAGAAGGAGAAACCCAAAATAAAATTAGGGTTTGTGTTTTCCTCAAAGTAAAATACTTGTTAATTTGCTAAATTGAAGTTAGCATTTTAATTTTGCTTGTCCAAAACAATTTTGGTTTTATTTTATTTTGTTTTGCAAATTTTAGAATTAGGGTTTGCATGCGATAACACATGAAATATCAATTTATTTTTGTTTGTTTTATTTAACTTTTGCAAAACCACTCATGCAAAAACATTGATGATGTCATGATGTTGCAAAATTGAAAACAAATTTGGAAAGTTAGAGGGGATTACTTTTGGGATGTCACAATTCGCCACCCCTCGAAGGAATTGCGCCCCGAGATTCCAAAAGAAAGGAAAGGAAAGGTCGGGATACTCGGATCGAAAACGATCTTCGTGTCCAGATCATGAGATTGTTGCAAAAGTTTTGTAAGGTTGTTTGGAGGTGGGAGAAGTGCCTGGTTGAAGGTCGATGAAAAATTCAACATATCTGTCAGGTGGCATACCTGGGAGCTCCTCCGGGAAAACATCAGGAAAGTTACCGACCATTGGAACAACTTGAATGGCTTGGAGAGGGTCGACAATTAGAGTAAAGAGGTGGACAGAAGGGACAAAAGTTGACTATGCACCGGTTCAAAAGGAACACGAATTAGCATAAAACTAATAAGTGTGTGAAGGGTAGTGGAATTGCATATGCAAGAAAGGTTCAACACAAAGGCGAAAAGACCGAAGCAACATTTTTTTTCACCATAAGAATAGGTCCAACCTAAGGTACTATGGAAAACCCAGAACACGTGAAAACCTATTTTGAAGATTTAGGAAAGGAGAGAAAAATTCGTTTCACTTCCTTACCGAAAAAGAGGGAGGGTGGTTGGGGAAATAAATAAAGAGAACAGAGTTCCTACAATCGCGTATTATCTTTACTGAATAGCTACTAATATAATTTCTAGACTCAACTACGTCCAGTAGAAAAAGGCTCCTAAAGGCGGTCCATGCTCTGATACCAATTTGTAAGCCCCACTTAGCGGAAATAACATTTCGCCAAGTAGAACCATAATTGGATTACATCACATGCACAAGTACGACACAAAAGATAAATAAACATAGTACGAAATACTTTTATTACATCACAGGGGATCATACGTCCCGAATACAGTGGAAGCAAATCACTCGTTTGAGTACAGACTACATCAAAGGCCAAAGGCCGGAAAATAAAAGAGGGGACCCGCCCACGGTGGTCTCAGGTTGCCGCCTAGGATCTCAATCTACTCGTCGTAGTCAGCATCGAACTCTACGTAGTAGCCACCATCTGGATCGTCGAACTCTACTGTCGCTCCTTCATCGGTGAAAACACGGGCACCGGACACCCGATGGTATGAGTACGGGGGTACTCAGCAAGTCTTACGCACAAGGGTAAACGAAAGAACGGTGCACATGCAATTGGATAAAAAGGATGGCTGTATGGTGGACTTGCAGCAGTAGCACCTAACAACTACAGAAGACACGCTACAACTTGTGTCTAATTAGAAAGAGGAAAGAGAGCGCTTGTGCTACTGGGCTAAACTACTCACCAAGCAATACCCGTCCTGAGACAACTCCATCGTATCGTATTTCCACGAGGAAGAAGTCCGGACACTCACACGTTGATCAAGTTTTAGCAGGTTATTATTTGAATATGGCTATTTACTAGTCAATTTAGCTATTTATGATATATGGTGATGTCTATGATCTTTTTAGCCAGCACATTACCCAAGTTGTCCATAACCGCAGACTCGGCTTTTCGAAAAGATTTAACCCTGCAGGGGTGCCCAAATGTAACCATACATGTTCAATCAACCACATGCCACAGAGGCATTTAGGTATCTCAACACGACCTTCCCCATCACTACTACATTGGATAGAAAGCCACCTATCTGAGACTGATCCACGTGGGGAGCCCGGCCGAAAGTCCTTTGCGGGCCTAAACGTTGCGAGGACGGCTTTGGGAGGAAAACACTCATACGATTGCTCGTCCTTCCACACTCGATAAACGAATGAACCGCAAACCTATATGCGCCCCCCATACTTGTAACCTCTCATCTTCAACATGCATCGTGCGTATGCTCCCAATGGTAAACACCCGAACTACTTTGTGGCTCCCTAACCAATATAGCAGATCCGGTACTGAGTTGCGGGGGTTCCATAAGTCTTCCCACATGTGGATAGGGCGCTCATTCTTGGATAAGTGGAAAAGAAAGGTTTTTCCTAGGCGACACTAGCAGAACAAAATACCATAATTGGCCTTCCGCCGGTGCCTTATGTTTAATATAATAAAGTGATTCCCACATAGCAAGTCTTCAATTATTTAAGATACACCAGCTAAACATGTGATAGACCACAAGCAACTCCTAAGCATGCTAGTAGATAGTAACTGGATAACAAACATAGGATATAGGCAGGCATATCAGGAATATCTGGACTTCTAACAGGCTATGCAATTCTAGTAGGAATCGTAAGACACAACAGAACGGAAGTCCTAAAGCATGCAAGACAGGAATAGGCATCACATGAGAAGGTTGGGGAGGGGCTGCTTGCCTTGTTGCTCAGTAGCCTGGTACTGGGCTAGATCCTCGGAGGTGTCAGGGTACTCAGCAACGTCGTCGTCTACGGATAACCCCAACATAACAAAAAGGAAAATCAATACAAATGCCTTCAAACAAGGATGATGACATGTTCAAGTTAAATATGCAGCAATTTAAGTGCTAAGCATTTTATTAAGCAAGTTAAAATTAGGGTTTAGCAATTTCACAAACAATTAAGGCAATTAGGGAATTTTATTAATTCAATTAATTGAATTTCCAAAGAACCCGAAAGTTAATTTATTTAATTCATGCATGCAAAAATAGATTCGAACAGATTACATTTTTAGCTTTAATTTGATATAAAATTCATAATTTTTGGAGGTGTGGTTCAAAAGTTATGAATTATACAAGTTTTAATCATTAGCAAAGGAATTATTTATTAAAGCCATTTTAATTAACTCTAAAAAATCAAACAAAATTTATATTTGAACAGATTACATTTTTCTGATTTCAAAACATATTTTTATTATAATTTTTGAGTTTGAAAAGCTCAAGAATTAATTGTTTTGAAAACAGGACAGAAACATGTTGGAAGGACCTATTTGCAAAAGTTTTCAAAAACAGGGGTTTTCTGCAATTTCGTCAGATCTGGATCTAGATCTGGAATACCTTTGTCACCGGGGTGGTTTCTACACATCAGTATGACAGGTGGAACCCACGGACCCACTTGTCAATGACTGCGCAAGAGGGAAAAAAAGGTTTTCTTATTCGGCCGGGACTGGGACTCGAACCCGAGATGGTTTCGGCGTGCAAGGGATAGTGACCGGTTGAGCTGTGCTGTGTTGTTGTCAAGATACAGATCTGATAGCATCTGAGGTCGATCTGTTCTGTTATCTGAAACTCGACAGCAAGGGGCAGACTTTCAGAGAGCAGATCGGCGACGAGCTACACCCGACGGTGACTAGGACCGGGCGGCGCTGCGACGTGCGTGTGCTACGTGTGGTGCAGGAGCTGGTGTGTGGCGTGCAAGTGCAGGGAAAAAGGCAGGCAGAGGAGCCCGAGCTCGAACTCGTGGACGTACGCGTGCTCGACATGGCGGCTTCGGCTACCGACGGGGAGACGATGACGCGCGATGGTGACCGTCCAGAGCAAGGGGAAGAGCGGAGAAAGGGCCAGAGGCGGCGGTGGTGCTCACCCAAGAAGCAAAGGGAGGCAGATCGGCGGCGAGGCGGACGGTGGCGACGGGAGGCAGATGGGTAGACACGTCATCGGTGCCGTAGAGGAAGTAGAGGGAAGGAGTCTTTGCAGCCCCCTGGTGTTGTCGTACGGCTTCGGCTCCGGCTCGTGGTCGTCGACGACGTCGTGCTCCTGCTACCCCATGGCGATGCTCGTCTGCGACTGGTGATGGTGGAGGTGGCTCGGGTGCTCTTGGGAGAAGAAGAGCAGAGGGAAAGAAGGAGAGAAAGGGCGGCGGCGGAGAGGAAGGAGAGGGAGAGGCGCTAGGGTTTGGGTAGGTGGCTCCCTGGTGGTCGCTTTATAGGGGAGAGGGAGCAAGTGAGGCGTGGGGGCGGTGGTGCCATGGAGGCGACAGAAGTGGCGTGGCGCTTTGGCTTCGATAGCGACAGCACGTGATGGGGTGCGGGGAGGAAGAGAAAAGGCAAAAGGCCAGGAAGATGGGCCGCAGGCAGGCCGGAAGTGGGCTGCCCTGGGAGAGAGGAAAAGAGAGGGAAGGAGAGGAAGGGAGCTGGGTTTCGGCCCAGCTCTATTTTTTTCAGTAATTTTTTTGCAAATTCTTTTAACAGAATTTTGAAGAGAAGAAAAGAAGGAGAAACCCAAAATAAAATTAGGGTTTGTGTTTTCCTCAAAGTAAAATAGTTGTTAATTTGCAAAATTGAAGTTAGCATTTTAATTTTGCTTGTCCAAAACAATTTTGGTTTTATTTTATTTTGTTTTGCAAATTTTAGAATTAGGGTTTGCATGGGATAACACATGAAATATCAATTTATTTTTGTTTGTTTTATTTAACTTTTGCAAAACCACTCATGCAATAACATTGATGATGTCATGATGTTGCAAAATTGAAAACAAATTTGGAAAGTTAGAGGTTTTGGGATGTCACAGTGGCGAGAGAGAGAACCACCTTCACGCGAGCGAGAGCCACAAGCCAAATATGAGTGGGAAAATGAAAAGGGTTACCCATGGAGTAGTTTTGTTAGCCACCAAAAGTGAGATGAGGGACGTGAGAGCAAACCCATCCATTCTCCACTTTGTGCTCTTGTGCAAAGGAGATGGGAAAGACACTAACGACCTAACCCTTGTTCCTCCTTCAATGATGTCTATTTTGCAGGAATTCGGTGACGTCTTTCCGGATGAGCTCCCTCCCGGACTTCCTCCTCTATGTGGGATTGAGCATCGCATCGACCTCATTCCCGGTGCCCCTCTTCCCAATAGAGCGCCATACCGCACCAACCTCGAGGAGACAAAGGAGATTGAGCGGCAAATTCAAGACCTCCTCGCCAAGGGACATGTGCGTGAAAGTTTGAGTCCGTGCGCCGTACAGGTCATCCTCATCCCCAAGCAAGACGATTTGAAAAGTGGCTACCACCAAATTGTGCATGTGTGCATGTGCGTGTGCATGGATTGTGTGCATGTGCATGTGCATGGATTGCATGTGCATGTGCATGTGCATGTGTACCGTCCACTTTGTGCATGTGCATGGATTGCCGTCCCATCAACAATATCACGGTGAGGTATTGACATCCCATTCCCCGCCTTGACGACATGTTAGATGAGCTTAGTGGTGCCACTATTTTCTCCAAGATCGATTTGAAAAGTGGCTACAACCAAATTCGTATGCATGAAGGAGATGAATGGAAAACGGCTTTCAAAACTAAACTTGGTCTTTATGAATGGCTTGTGATGCCCTTTGGCCTTTCTAATGCTCCTTCCACTTTCATGCTTCTTATGAATCACGTCTTGCGCACCTTCATTGGCAAGTTCGTGGTTGTTTACTTTGATGGCATCCTTGTTTATAGCAAATCTTTGCATGAACATGTAAACCATGTGAAACAAGTTTTGTTGGCCCTTTGTGATGCTTCGCTTTTTGCCAACATAAAGAAATGCACCGACAAGCTTGTGTTTTTGGGTTACGTGATTTCTTTCAAAGAGATTGAAGTTGACACCTCTAAGATTGAGGCAATCACAAATTGGCCACCACCAACGAACCTTGCTCAACTTCGTAGCGCCCTTGGACTCTTTGGGTTTTAACGTCGATTTGTGAAAGATTTTAGCACAATTGCTTGCCCTCTAAATGAGCTTACGAAAAAGAATGTACCCTTCATTTGGGGCAATGCTCAAGAATCGGCTTTCAATGAACTCAAGAAGAGATTGACCGAAGCTCCTTTACTTGCTTTGCCGGATTTCTCGAAAACATTCGAACTTGAGTGTGACGCTAGTGGCCTTGGCATCGGTGGCGTCCTCATGCAATGTGGCCGCCCCGTAGCCTACTATAGCAAGAAACTAGATGGTGCTCGCCTAAACTACCCAATTTACAACAAGGAATTATATGCCTTAGTCCGAGTTTTGGAAGTTTGGCAACACTACCTTTGGCCAAAAGAGTTTGTTATCCATTCCGATCACGAATCTTTGAAATATTTGAAAACCCAAGCCAATTTAAACAAAAGACATGCAAAATGGGTGGAATTTATTGAGTCTTTTCCCTATGTCGTGAAATACAAGAAAGGCAAGGACAATATAGTCGCGGATGCTCTTTCCCGCAAGATGATTTTACTTGCGAAGCTTGAAATCAATGTTCTAGGCCTTGATGAGATTAAAGATCTCTATGCCTCCAACCCTACTTTTGGTCGTATTTTTTCAAAGTGCTGATGTGACAAAGGTTTCGATGATTTCTATTTGCACAAGGGTTTCTTGTTTAAAGCTAACAAACTTTGTATCCCTGAGTCTTCGCTTCGCTTGTTGCTTTTGAACGAATCACATAGAGACGACCTCATGGGACATTTCGGACGGGACAAGACCTATTCAATGCTCTCAACGCATTACTACTGTGCTTCGATGCCCAACATGTCTCAAAGCTAAGTCTAGCTGCATCCAACCCTCATGGTCTTTATATTCCACTTCCCATTCCTTATGCTCCATGGACCGACATTAGCATGGACTTTATGTCAGGATTACCACGAACTAAAAATGGCAAAGATTCCATATTTGTTGTTGTTGATCGTTTCTCTAAAATGGCACATTTGCAAAGGAACAATCTGAGCAACGTACAAGTCAGCAAGTTGGCTTGCTCGAATATCGTCACGAACTGGAAGGAAGTGAGCGACCTTGGACAGACGATCAATGACCACCCAAATGGCATTATTATCCTTTTTTGACCTCGGGAAACCGGTAATGAAATCCATACCTACTTCATCCCATTTCCACTCCGGAATAGCGATTGGGCGAAGAGTACCCACTGGCCTTTGGTGTTCAGCCTTCACCCGGCGACAAACATCGCATTCAGCAACATAGTCAGCAGTTCCTCGCTTCATGCGAGTCCACCAGAATTGGCAGTGAAGATCCTGATACATCTTGGTACTATCCAGATGAATAGAGATGGGTGATTCATGAGCTTCTGAGAGTATCAACCCTTTGGTATTCCCACTCTTGGGAACCACCAGACGGTCACCAAAGTAGACAACACCGTTGTCATCAACATAAAAACATTTAGCCTTCCCACTAGCTATATTCTCCTTGATCTTGAGGATGCCCGCATCTTGCAGTTGGGCAGCCTTGATCTTGTCCTCAAGAGTGGACTTGACCTCCAAATTTGCGAGATATCCAGATGGAACAATTTCCAGGTTCAAACGGGCGAATTCTTCTTGCAGAGCAGGTTGAGCCTTCTCAACCATCAGGGTGTTGCAATAAAACTTGCGACTAAGCGCATCTGCCACGACGTTCGCCTTGCCGGGCTGATAGCTGAGGGTCACATCATAGTCCTTGATTAACTCCAACCATATTCTCTGTCAGAGATTCAGATCTGGCTGGGTGAAGAGATACTTCAGACTCTGGTGATCCGAGAAGATCTCGCAACAGTTTCCCAACAGGTAGGGTATCCATTACTTCAGCGCATGAACCACGACAGCAAGCTCTAGATCATGAGTTGGATAGTTGTGCTCATGCGGTTTAAGTTGGCGAGAAGCATATGCTACTACATGGCCTTCTTGCATTAGCACACAGCCTAACCCTTGTAACGAGGCGTCACTGAAGACGACAAAGTCCTTTTCGGTGTCCGAAAGGACAAGCACATGAGCAGTCGTGAGTTTGACTTTTAGGGTTTGGAAACTCTCTTCCGCTTTGTCCGTCCATACAAAGTTCTTATCTTTCTTGAAAAGGTCAGTCAATGCATTGGCTATCTTGGAGAAGCCCTCGATGAATCGGCGGTAATAACCCGCTAACCCAAGGAAGCTACGGATGTCTTTGACTGACTTTGGAGTCACCCAATCCAGAATTTACTGAATCTTGTTGGGTATTACAGCTACTCCACCAGCTGACACCACATGACCTAGGAAGATGAGTTCCTTTAACTAGAACTCACACTTGGAGAACTTAGCATAGAGACGATGATCACGAAGCTTCGTCAGAACTAGTCGAAGATGCTCAGCATGCTCTTCTTCGGTTTTGGAGTAAACGAGGATGTCATCAATGTATATGATAACGAATTTGTCGAGGTACTCCATGAAGATGGAGTTCATGAGCCTCATGAAGGTAGCCAGGGCATTGGTGAGACCAAAGGACATGACGGTATACTCGTATAAACCATAGCGGGTAGTGAAAGCCGTCTTCGGAATATCCTCCTTCCTGATTCTGATCTGATGGTAGCCTGACCTCAGATCCATCTTGGAGAATAAAGTTGCACCAGCTAGCTGATCAAAGAGGTCATTTATCCGGGGAATAGGATACTTGTTTTTGATGGTTACCGAATTCAGAGGCCGATAATCGACAACCAGACGAGGAACGTTAGAATCCCTCTTTTTGACAAAGATGACAGGACAACCCCAGGGTGAGCTACTAGGCCGAATGAATTCCTTCTCCAACAGTTCATCAATTTGTTTCTTCAGCTCATCCAACTCTTCCACCGGCATGCGGTAAGGCCTTTTGGAAATCGGAGCAGTCCCCGGAACCAATTCTATGACAAACTCCACACTTCGATCAGGTGGCATACCAGGCAATTCTTCAGGAAAGACGTCAGGGAAATCACACACCACCCCTACCTCATACCTCTCTGGTGGGGTGATACCTTCCATAAAGTATAGACTGATCTCCAGAGAGAGAGGAGTGACAGCTAATGGAGTTACGGATGAAGGGGACCAGTAACTCACTAGCCCGATGGTTGGGTGGATCACTGTGACAGACTTGGTAGCACAATTCAAGTTAGCCTGATATTTGACTAGCCAGTCCATGCCCAGAATAACATCTAGACCATCTGACTTCAGGGCTATCAACGGGAAAGGAAAAGACCAATAGCCTATGGTAATCTGGACCTCCGGAGCAATCCAGTTAGTTTGCGAACTAGAGCCTGGTGTTTTAACCACTACAGGGGAGTCCATGAGCACAAACGATATTTGGTGGCTATGTGCGAAAGTTATGGATATGAATGAATGCGATGCTCTAGAATCGAACAAGACTGAAGTTGGATATTCATTAATTCGAAGCGTACCCATGAGAACACCGGGGTCCTCTTCAGCTTCTTCAGCAGAGATGTGGTTCAGACGACCACAGCTGATAGTCATAGCCTTGGCTGCTGGTGTAGAGGGAGCTGGTGCAGGTGTTGCGGTAGCAGGTGCCTTCTGAGGACACTCCCTTGAGTAGTGACCCGGCTGGCGACAGCTGTAGCAAGTGAGCCTCGGTGGTGCAGGCAGCTGAGGACGAAACCCACTTCCAGCCGCACCCAAGGTCGAAGTAGCTGGGCGAGGCGGAGGTGGCCTATATCCTGAGGGCCTTGCCGTGAAAGGAGTACGGGGCACCGCGCTGTAAGGCACGAAGACCCCGCGCTTCTTCACTTCAGAAGAAAAGGAGCTCTGATTGTCCACTGGAAGTAGCCTCTTGGAAGACTCTAGCTCTTTCCTTCCCTGCTCCATAGTGAGAGCCTGGTTGTACAGCTCCTGGAAGGACGTGAACTTGAATGGCAGCAATTCATAATGAAGCCGCGGAGTCAGTCCCTTGCGGAACAGATCCTGCTTGTCCTCATCATTGGTCATGTCCCACGGGGCGTAGCGAGACAGGTGATTGAACTCCCGCCCATAAACTTGGAGATCCATGCGTCCCTGATTCAGATCCAGGAACTCCCTCCTCTTTAAGTCCATGATGGGCTTAGGAATGTAAGCAGCACGGAAGGCAGTGCGGAATTCAGCCCAGGTGAGACATGGCCAACAGCAGACATAGCCGCATGGCTTTCCCACCAAGAACCAGCGGCTCCATTTAGAAGGTAGGTCGCAAAGTTCACTTGTTCAGAAGCCAGAACATGCAGTGCGGCGAACTTGCGCTCAAGAGTACGCAGCCAATCATCAGCATCCAGGGGCTCTTTAGCAAAAGCGAACGGGGGAGGCTGGGACCGCATGAACTCATTGAGATTGTGGCAGTCATTGTTCCTTCGTGCACCCTGCTGCACCAACTGCTTGAGCAGAAGCTCGTTGCGCAGGCGGTTCTCTTCAATGGCCATCAGAACCTCCGCCATAGAGGGTGGCGGCGGTGGCTCAGCATCGCTTTGGCTGCCCCGACGGGTAGGAGCCATTCTGGAGATTTGAACAAGGACACAGTTAGTATCTATCTCCGAATATTTAGGATCGAGCATTAGCGTCCTCCCTAGTACAGAGACTTGAGATGGCACTAACACAAGTAAACAGAACAAGACAACCACGTGTGACATCACGTCAATGTGGTGGAAGCAAACAGAAGCAAAAGACTCGAGACATACACTGGACGGTAAGAACCCAACCCCGAGAACCTTAAACTTTGAAACAACTGTTAAAACAAATAGAGGTAAGATAATTCAGAGATGGAGCGATACCAGGTAAGGACTAAAAAGAAGCCTAAGATGGTTTTCACAACTCATTTTAGGCTCTAAATAATTTTCACAAACACTAGACTCAACATCAACCAATAGAAGGGTTTCCTACAGGCAGTCCTGCTCAGATACCATTTGTAGCGCATCGACCTCAGAATTATACAGAGATGCTATGTAACCCACAGGTCGTGCTACACAATAGAAGGTTACTGGGGTTACCACGCCCAGGCCAAAACCTTTGGCAGGCGTGCTCGGAATGGATCATCGGCAACGCAACACCTCGATCATGCGATAATCACTGGCATAGCTATCAATGCATAATAGAGAGATCAAGACTGCGGAACATCTGGCACATGACAGACTCTACGACACAAAGAGATCATAGTTCAACTCCTATAATGAGAAAGATAGCAAAATACACATCAGAGGTCACAGACCCAACATTGCACCATGCGGAAGCGAATTTTAGTTGTCTAAACAACAAGATCCAAATTATGGCCTAAGATGCCTACAATAACATATCCCAGCCATCCTGTTCGGTGACGTCCCAAGCTGCCACCTGGGAACCCCAGACTAATCGTCGATGTCAACAAAGAACCCACCTTCCTGGTCGGTGACGTCCTCCTCTGAAACAAAAATAATCAACAAAGTAAGGCTGAGTACGACGTACTCGCAAGGTTACTAGAGCTATATACGCTCAGATGATTGGCTTCAAAGCTGTATAGTAGTTGTTTTGCATAAAGCTAGTTTTCCTTTTTAAAGATAGGACTCATGGCATCGACTACTCAGAAGGTTTTTCGAAAGGGGATAAGATAGTAAAAATTTCATTCTTCAGTTCACATCGAACCAACAGTAACCAGATTCCACCACTCATCTCCACCAAGGCACTTCCTCGAATCACCCTCGAGGAAATGAACCTTCACTCTCAAGCTGCTATATTTTATTAGGTTCATGTCTTCTATGATCTTATCGTCTGTTCCCAAGTCGTCCATAACCTTGGACACGGCTTTTCGAAAAGATTAAACCCTGCAGGGGTGTACTGTTTTTAGCCATCGGTACCGTCCGCCTCACCTGTTTAGCTCTCTTCCGGGGAAAGCCGGCAGAGTGGGCGTGGTTAAACCTTTACCTTGCATGAGACTATCCAAGGATCATCGTGACGATAGGACAAGTTCAGTGCCTATTTCAACACCCTGCCTCCATCGCCACATCCTAAACACCACCGTCCTCATCGCACCATCATCCATCCTTCAACTCATTGCAAATGGAAAGCGCAAATTAGAGGACCCTTGGATACGCCCGCACAATTTATTCGGTTAGTAAGGATTCCATATGTCCCACCGATGGAAGCACGCTCGGTCTTGGTTCAAGAGGTAAAGAAATCGCACCTAGGCAGCAAGAATGAGGCAAAACATCACCACCCCCGATGGCAACTCATCCAAGCCTTTAAGCATTTTAATTAAGTACCACAAGTTTCCACCTCGTCCGAACATTCCATCTTCTCAATCATGGAAATAATCACCGGGCGACTAAGCATTCGACTAAGCATGGCTAAGCATAATTATACATATGTGATTACTCAGTCCAACATATCAAACCTATGGAACATAGGAGGGAAACAAATAATGGTGTAGGGAACTAATGCAATTGATAGGATACTCTATCCATCGACCAAAATTGACATTGGAATCGAATGCAATATTATGGTGGAGA
This sequence comes from Puccinellia tenuiflora, assembly GCA_012064385.1. Classification (NCBI taxonomy): domain Eukaryota; kingdom Viridiplantae; phylum Streptophyta; class Magnoliopsida; order Poales; family Poaceae; genus Puccinellia; species Puccinellia tenuiflora. The sequence continues at coordinate 228,928 of QRDG01001174.1, forward strand.
AAATACTTGTGTAAAACAATAGGATGAGATCTGCACAGAAGGTTAGGTTATCTCTTGCCTTGTTGATGGGGCTGATAGCACGGATCGTCGAGGTATTGTGGTGGAACCTCGACTCCTGAATCTACCGAAACAGAAACAATAATATGAGAACAATAAATAACATGAATACAAAAGGTGCAATGCACACTCATGATGAGATGGTCAGATTATGCACTGAAATGGTCTTGGGCATGACCCACAAGTTAAATGGAACCCCGGAAATAAATATCGCAATTAACGGGTTAAAATTCCATACTTAACGTAATGAATTAAGTTATTACCCAAAATATATAGTACTAAAATATGAGGTCTACATGCATGGAAATGACATTATTAGATAGGTATTGTTCTGCTGATCATTTTGGTACCTCGTTTGCAATTTTCCGATTAATGATGAATAAATGGTGAATTAAACGGTTATTCAAATTTAATCCTTTTAACCATTTCGAAAATGACATCAAAGGAAAAGTTGTTGTCATGCTGTGAAATTAACATAACTAGATAGCGTTTGATTTGCTGATAATTTTGGTATATCATTTGCAAAATTTGAACCAATATTTATTAAGTTATGATTTTTCCAAATATTAATTTAAATCTACCCCTTTTGTATTTATGGTTCTGAGCTCCCCTTCTCGATTCCTGGGACGAGGGCGTAGAGGGAGGCGAGGCGGAGCTTTTGCCCCGCTTCGATCTGCTTGGGGAGGTCGCTAGCGGTGGCAATGCGCGGGGGACGGCGGCGGGCCGACGACATTCATGGCGCTAGGGTTAGGGTTTCGGGGAAAAGAAAAATGAGCGAGGGAAGAGAGGGAGGGAGAGGGTCTCGGCAGCCTTCTTATCCACCAAGGTGGAGCACGGCGGCAGCCGAGCTGGTTCGGCGGCGACGTCGGTTGAGGTGAGTGTGCTCGGTCGCTACAGGGAGGAGCTACAGGAGGAAGGAGACGCCGTTTTGCGCATAACCCCCTAGCTCAAATAAATTTTATTACACTTTGGTCCAGTAGTCCATTAAGGATTTAAATTGAGGCACTTAAACATTTTTGAAAATTCTGGAAAAATTCACATAGCATTTATATTACATTAGGAAGCTGTCATAAAAGTTTGAGCACGTTTGGAAAATATTTCATGTGTAACTTATTTTTTAAAATGCTCACAGGCATTTTGGTCTTTGTTAAATTATTTAATTTGGCAGTTGAATTACCTTTGCAACATTCATATTTGAAACTATTGGAACTTCCTAGACAAATATGAAGTTCAAATTGAATTTTGTTTATCCAACAACATTCACCATCATCGATTTATTAATTGTTGCCATAGCATTATTTCATGTTAAACAATTTAAGTATGGATGCCATGATGCAATGATTAAATGCAAAAGTGAAATTTTGGTTCAAATTTTACAGTACCAAACTTGGGCTGTTGTACGGCGGCTGGAGACAGAGGCGTGGAGGATCTCGGGGAAGAAGAGAGAGCGAGCGCGCGCGAGCCGGCCGGGTGGTTTGAATCGAAATCGTGTGTGTGGCTAAGTCCCCTATAGAGTGGGGGCGCCTTACCGCTGGCGAACGAGGATTCTCGTTCGCCAGCGGGAGTCTTACCGCTGGCGAACAGGACCGTGAGTTTACCAGCGGTAAGCCTCTTACCGCTGGCGAATAGAGACCCACGTTCTCCAGTGGTAAGGTTTTTTTCTTATCTCTTTAATAATTATTTTTTTCCCAATTCTTTTATTTTTTATTTTGATTGCTGGAACCACTTTTTATTATGGTAAAGAGAAACAGTACATATACAAGTAAATACATATATATTAATTAATTTGAACCACGTTTTTAAACTCAATTTGAACCACTTTGAAGGATATAATTAAAAATAATAAGTTACAATATCACATAAGTACGTATACTTCACCACCATGGTACATCATCGATACAAGTCGATCCGATACAAAAGAGAGATACACATTGCGCGTCTTTCTCAGCGTTTGGCATTCTTCTTGCCTTTTTTGGTCATAGTTGCATTATTTAGCCCGACATCGTGACTTCTTCTTTTGAATAGAAGACCTTGCCTAGGTAGCGTGGTTCTGCTTCTTGTGGTGTATGTTGCCTTATCATCATCATCTTGATCATCGTCGATATTTGGGTCGCCGAACATGTCGAACTCATCCTCGTTGGCAACACTGTCCATTCCGACGATGTTTCTTTTGCCTATCCTCATGACGACACGGCTAGGCTGTGACGGGTCGGTTATGAATAAGCATTGGGAGAAGTGCTTAGCCAATACCCATGGCTCATTTTGGGCGGTGACGTTCGCGCTAGATGAATTGCCGGCTTCGGGTATAACCATGGTGGTGAAGTATTTGTCTTCTTTTTGGACGGTCGACATCCTAGCCCATCTGACGCGGAACATTGACACCTTCTCTCCAGAGTAGTTCAGCTCCCTGATCTGCTCGATCCTTCCGTAGTATCTTAACTTTTTGTCACCGGTGTAGGATTCCATCGTTAACCCTGAGTTTTGATAATCCGAAGTTTTGTCCTTTTGCTCCGTGTAGAAAGTGAACCCGTTGATATCATATGCTTGAAACGTCGCGAGGTTGGGGGTGAGGCCACGTGACAAGGCGTATAAGAGTTTAGCTTCCGCACTAGCCGTTGGGGGCGGAGCGTCAAGCTCATCTTTGAACCAACGCAAGGAAGAGGAGTTGTGCTCTCTGAGTATTTCTCCTTCTGTCCTCCGCTTGCCCTGGTCAGTGTACTTCTTCTCAATCAGACACTTGTGCTTTTCCACCCAAGTATCAACAATTTGAATGTGTTGGAGATCCAATAAGTTTGCCCTGTTAAAATCGGTGCGTCGAGAAGCGTGGTACATATACAACTCCCTCCGGCCATTTTTGTGACCTGCTCCATCGATCTTGCCAATGTGCTTGTTTCCGGGCAAACCAACAGGGTCCTCCACGTCCAGAAAATTCGTGCAGAAAGAGGTGCACTCTTCGGTGAGAAAGCCCTGAACGATGCTTCCATCCGGATGGGCCCTGTTACGAACGAATCGTTTGATGACCCCATTCATCCTTTCGAAAGGCATCATGTTGTGCTGGAACAACGGTCCGAGATGGATGATATCATCCACGATATCGACCAACAGATGCACGCAGATGTCAAAGAATGTGGGCGGGAAGTACATCTCAAGCTCGCATAGTATAATGACGATCTCTTCCTGCAGCCTTGAGAGTTGCTTCCCGGTGATTGACTTTCGGGAGATCACGTCGAAGAAGTTACAGAGGCTAAAAAGGGTTTCACGGACGTGCTTGTCCATTATACATCGGATCGCAACCGGAAGTATCTGCGTCATCATCACGTGACAGTCATGAGACTTCATCCCACTTAACTTTTGTTTCTGCGGGTCTAAAAATCTGCTTATTAGCCCCGAGTAACCCAACGACACTTTGACTCCTAGAAGGCACTTGATCAATTGTTCGATCTCGTTCGGACTTAGAGTGAAGTAGGAGGAGGGCAGTAATAGTCGTTCCACTTAACCCTTTTGCCCTTTGGACCGTCTTTCTCCTCTTCAGATTGGTCATGATAAATAGCCGGGCGTCCTCCCTGAAGCTCTTCCCAGATACCCATATGTATCAGGTCGCTTCTTGCTTTCGGCCCATCTTTCGTCCTCTCTAGCATGTTGAGCAGAGTTCGAAACAGACTCTCGAACACATTTTTCATGATATGCATTAGATCTAGGCAATGAGGCGTACCGAGGATGGGCCAGTACGGCAAGTCCCAGAACAAGGACCTCGTCTTCCATACATCCAGTAGTGGTTTTGGTGCCTTTTGCTTCTTTCCCGGCCGAGGGCACTCTTCCCATTCATTTAGTAAATCATATATTTCTTCGCTGCACCTCTTACGTGGAGGTCCCCAGAGCTCTTCTTCGCCGTTGAAAAGGTCTCCACGCCTTCTCCACGAGTCTTTAATGTGTAGCCACCTTCGATGGCTGGTGTAGATGGTTTTCGAAGACCCGGGATCTTTCTGGAGCTGGTGAAATGTCGGGTCATCCATGCACCTCACACATCCATTATGTCTGTGGCACACCTGGCCTGAGAAGTATCCGTGGCCGGGCAAGTCGTGCACCGTACAGAGCAAGGCGACTCTCATAGGAAAATATTCTTTTGTAAGGGCGTCCCATGTGTTGACCCGCCATCCTCCCATAATGTGTGTATCTCATCTTTCAGTAGCTTCAGATATAGATAGATGTCGGTGCCCGGTTGTTTCGGCCCTTGAATCAGCATGCTCATGTGTATGTACTTCCTCTTAATGCACAGCCAGGGCGGGAGGTTGTATATCCATACGAACACATGCTAGGTGCTATGTGTGCTGCTCTGGTTGCCAAACGGATTGAGCCCATCGGTGCTCACACCCAACCTAATGTTCCTTGGCTCTACCCCGAAAGTTGGATATTCATCGTCTAATGCTTTCCACTTGCATGCATCCGAAGGGTGTTTCAGATTTACCTTTTCATTCCGCTCTGGATCTTTCAGAACTTTCTCCCTTCTCTCTGCGTGCCAGCACATGAGCTTTACTTCCTTGCGGTCCGCGAAATAGCACTGCAGACGGGGGATGAGCGGAAAGTACCACACAACTTTTCGAGGAGCTTTATTCCTCCCATTCTTGTATCGAGCAGCCTTACACACCGAACAAGCGGTCTTGTCCGTGTCCCCTTCCCGAAAGATGTAGCAGTCGTTGATGCACACGTGGTATTTTTCGTGCGGTAAATCAAAGGGGCACACGATTTTATTGGCCTCGTCACAACTTTCAGGACACGAGTTCTCCTTCGAAAGCTTGCTCTGCCAGTATTGCAGACTTGCGTCGAGGCTTACGTCGCTCGATTTGTATCTTGCCTTCATCTGCAGAACATCGAGCGCTACTATCAAGCGGGAGTCATCCGGTTCGCAATCTGGATACAACGGAGTATTCGAGTCTATCTCTAGTTGTGCCAGCATAGATTGCTCTCTTGTAGCAGATCTAGGGTTAGTTGTCTTCTTGCGAAGTAGTTCTTTGAGATGATCTTCCCGCACGACTGAAGTTAGCGGTGCCCGCGTGTCCTCATCTTCCTCCGTTACGTGTTGTTCATCACTATCTTCTCCAGCATATATATCATGTGTCGGATGAGCAGGCTCTTGATCATCTTCTTGCACCTCGTTGTCATCATTGACCTGCTGCCCTTCCTGATCATTTCCTACCGCCACCCCATGGATTTCGTCATCATCTTCATCATCACTTATCCACTGAGTATGCCCCTCCATGAAACCACTCCTAAGCAGGTGCTCTAGCAGCTATCCGCTAAAAGGGTCGAGGGCGCCCTCTAGTCTGCATTTTCGACACGGACATTGTATCATTTTGCGATTATTCCGTAACATGTCTTCCGTCGCGTGCCTCAAGTATCTATTCACGACACGTTCGCTCAAAGTGACAATTTTCGCTTGCACGGTGTAAAAACAAATAATACAGTTATTAGAACCATATATATATTGTTTTTTCACGAAAACATTCGGCATGACCTTCCTAGAAATAGGACCTAAGAGGGAGTGCCAAAATTTGCCGAGATGGAAATTAATCAACATCCCGGCAAAATATTGGCAACTCATTTTAATTTCACATTTTCACACAACCACAAAATGCACAATTTCGCACATATATATAGTCAATTCCGGCAATTTCCGGTCAAATTTCACAAAAAGTCTTAATTTATATATAGTCGATCCATCATAATTAGATGACCACACGTACGAGATTAAGTCAAGTTGATCGAGAAAGTGGCCAATGCTTGGAGCTTTGAGTCTTTGTGTTGGAGAGATAGTGAGGCTAGATCTAGATCTATAATAGTTGTGGAGGGAAATCCTTTGGTGGATATGATTTAGAGAGGGAGGTGAGGCTAGATCTATCAAGTAAACTAGTTTTTATTGGTTAAAACTAGTGGGAAATGATGGGGTGGGGGTGGGGATTTAATGGGGTTGGTTTGAGCTAGTGTGAAGGGGAGAGTGAGGCGCAATAATGGAGTGGGTGGGGCTGGTCGAGTTGAAATGGAAGCTCCAGGTTATCACTGGCTAGCTGGTAGCTGGTTCGCCAGTGGTACTTAAAATACCGTAGGCGAATAGCTTCAGCATGTTCGCCAGTGGTAAGTGAGGGCCCGGGCGACCACAGCGGGGCCACCTACCACTGGCGAGCAGGAAAGCATGTTTGCCAGCGGTACTTAACTTACCGCTGGCGAACAAGCTCCGTGTTCGCCAGCGGTAGGTGGCCCCGCTGGGGTTCCCCCGGTCACGCCCTTACCACTGGCGGACAGGTCTGCATGTTCGCCAGTGGTAGTGCAAGTACCAGTGGCAAAGTGGAATTCACATTCGCCAGCGATATTTACCACTGGCGAATGTGTTTTTTTGTTCGCCAGCGAGTGGCCGGCGGCTATAGCCCTTTTCCTACTAGTGCAACCTCCGAGGGCGAGGAAGATCCATGGTGCCACGTCCACATTGACGGCAACCACCTTCTCAAGGACTGCCGCCAAGTGAAGGGCCTCGCCGTGCGTGCACATCGTCAGGCCGACGTGGTCGGCCCAGGCGCCTTCTACAGCTGCGGACTCACCGAGCACTACTCTGGAGACTGCCCCACGGGTTGCCAAGGCGGTAGAGGCCGGGGGTGGGGACATGGCGGAGGCCGCGGCGGAAGGCACGGAGGCCAAGGCGGACGCGGACCAAACAACCCAGAGTTTGCCAACAATGGGGATGCTCCGGCTCCTCAGGGCGGCGGCAATGGACAATTCCAAGAGATCAACGGAGTTGCGGGTGCATTCATGGAGGAGCCTCCCTTCCTCCTTCCAACAGCACGAGCAAGAGACTTGTCCGGGAGCTGAACGCGGTCGCCTTGGCACCACCAAAGCCTCTGGAATGGTCCAATCAGGTCATCACCTTCAACCCAAAAGATCACCCCGACAACATCGCCGAGGTAGGGACCCTGTCCCTGATCGTGTCGCTCATCATCCATAACAACAAGGTCACCAAGATGCTGGTCGACGGAGGCACTAGCCTCAACCTGCTGACGGCAAAGGTCTTGGCCACCCTGCAAATTCCCCTTTCCCGCTTGCAAGACACTGGCGTGTTCCAAGGTGTAAACGGGAACGCCACACGGCCCCTAGGGAAGATTACTCTTCCGGTCACTTTCGGTGACCCCGAGAACTTACGCACCAAGGAGATCGTCTTCGACATCGCCGACAAGCCGCTCCCATACAATGGCATCCTCGGCCGACCTGCGCTGGCCATGTTCATGGCCATCTCCCACTTCGCCTAAAACATGATGAAAATCTCGGCGGCATAAGGCGTGATCAAGGTCAAGGCCGACATCAACGACGCCATCTACTGCGTCCAGAAGCTGAACCAGATGGTGGAGACGACAGCGGACACCCGTCAAGATGTGCAGGAGGTTGGTGCCGGTGCATTCTCCGGGACGGAGGGTACCTGATGTAGCCCAACCCACGTCCATCACCATGTCATGCGCTTGAACATACGACAAGCCACCAAGGACTCCAAAGGGTGGCAAGGAACTCCATGGACTCCAATCAACTAAGGCATACGCGTGGATGAGGAGAAGGAAGCGTCATGGACAAGGAGAGGAAGAAGGAGGCGAAGACAGGCAGGCCGGCCCCCAGGCCGGCACCCAACCAGAGCCGGCCGGCCTCCCAGCCGGCCCAGGCCGGCACCCCTCCAGACGACGTCGGCCTCAAGGCCGGCCCAGGCCAGGCCCCCTCCAGACGCCGCCGGCCTCCAGGCCAGCCCAGGCCGGCTCCCAGGCCGGACCCCCACCTTTCAGCTCCTTTTTGTACTAAACTATAAATAGCTTTACCCCTTTTCCATTTGAGGCAGAGAAGAATGAACTAGAGTTGAGCGTTGCTCCTTCCCGTGATGGGTTCCTCCGAGGAGGATGACGAATCTCTTGTTGTTGCTACTCTTTCACTGAGGTGTCTCTAGTAGTGCAAAACAATCTTTCCCTTGTGGATTCTATTGGATCGGTGGACCGGCCGGTAAGAGAAATCAGTTTCATTAAGCGTGTTGTTGACTTGGGTTTTGTGATCCGGAGGCTGCTCCGCTGGGGGTTTGTTGCCGGGTGATTCTCCCTTGTAGGCTTCGTGAGTTGTCCCCACGATTTGCCCTTTTTCCCCTCGTGTTCTTCGTTTCCACCTTCATGTTCTTCGTGTTCATCCTCTTCCCCATCTCAAATCCATGAAGATCGGGCCAACCCCCCTACATCAGTACCCTGGGGGCTCGGCATCCACTACCTCCAAGAAGGCGCCATTCCACGGCGATCCGCAGATGACCAAGAAGGTGGCACTAACGAGCGACGGTTCTCGCACCATCACCATCGGTGCCCACCTCGCGGACAAATAGGAAAGCGCGCTTGTCTCCTTCCTTCGGGAAAACTCTAACATCTTCGCGTGGGAGGCGTCAGGTTTACTCGGCGTACCAAGGGAGGTGATCGAGCACAAATTGGCGGTGAACATGGATGCCCGCCCCGTGAAGCAAGTTCTGCGGAAGCAGAGCAAGGAGAAGTTGGAGTTCATCGTCACCGAAACCGACAAGCTACTTGAAGCCGGCGTCATCAAGGTGGTTCCTCACCCCACTTGGGTAGCCAACCCCGTGGTGGTGCCAAAACCGATGACCTCCAAGCTGCGACTCTGCATCGACTTCACAGACCTGAACAAGGCCTGCCCTAAGGACCTGTTCCCTCTGCCGCGCATTGACCAGATCTTGGATTCCATGGCCGGCTGCGAGTCCCTGTGCTTCCTGGATGCCTTCTCCGGGTATCACCAGATCATGATGGCGGTCGAGGACCAGGAGAAGACGGCCTTCATCACCCCCAAGGGCTGCTACTGCTACACCCGGATGTCTTTCGGCCTCCGAAACGTCGGCGCTACCTTCCAGCGCGCGATGCAGGCGTGCCTCGGGCCTCAGCTGGGCCGCAACATGGAAGCGTACATCGACAACATCGTGGTCAAAACCAGGTACAAGGACTCCCTCGTCCAGGACCTGCACGAGATCTTCAACAACCTCCGCCAGGTCAACTTCAAGCTCAACCCCGACAAGTACGTGTTCGGTGTCCCCTCAGGCAAGCTGTTGGGTTTCCTAATATCCCACCGGGGGATTAAGGCGAACCCTGACAAGATCAAGGCCATCGAACGAATGGAGGCACCCCAGCTGGTCAAGGACGTGCAGCGCCTCAACGGGTGAATCACCGCACTCGGGTGCGTCATCTCAAGGCTTGGAGAGCGGGCCTTACCGTTCTTCAAGTTACTCAAGAAATCGGGCCCCGTGGAGTGGACACCCGAGGCCGAGGAAGCTCTCCATTCCCTCAAGCGCTACCTCGCCTCACCGCCAGTCCTCGTGGCCCCAATAAAGAAGGAACCTTTGCTGCTGTACATCGCAACCACCAACCAGGTGTTAGCACCATGCTGGTAGCAGAGCACAACGCACCTCCAAAGAAGTCGAGCAAGGGCAAGCGTCCCGGGGATCCGTTCCCGAGGCAATCAGGCAAGAAGAGGCGGCCGAGCGACCAGGGGTTTGAAGATCCCAGCACCCCGACCCCTCCCGTCATCATCGAACCCGACATCGCGGGAGACGAAGGGATCCACTCTGGGGAAGCCCTGCCGGGGGCTACTTCAACAACACCCCGGGGCGCCAAGGACGTGGAGGATGCCGAGCCCGCCAAGGACTTAGCGACCCACAAGGTGCAGCATCTTGTCTACTTCATCAGCTCGGTGCTGCGCGACGCCCGGGAGCAATATCCCATGATGCAGAAGCTTTTGCTAGCAATCCTCATTGCTTCCCACAAGATGAGGCCGTACTTCGAGGGGCACCCGATCATGGTGGTGTCCAAGTACAATATGAGAAGCCCCCTGGAGAACCCGCTGGCCACTGGACGCATCTCGGCATGGGCCATGGAACTTCAAGGCTTCGGTCTCAAATTCAAGCACACGAACAACATCAAGAGCAAAGCACTGGCTGACTTCACAGCCGAGTGGACCGAGACGCCCAACGACGACCCAGAAGAGGAAACAAGCCTCCCCGGGAAGGAGGATCCCAACGCCTGGACCATGCACTTCGACGGCTCCTACACCAAGGGGCAGGGAGGCCCTGGAGTTGTCCTAACCTCGCCAATCGGCGACCACCTGAAGTACGTCGTCCAGATGCACTATCAAGTAAACATCTCAAACAACACGACGGAGTATGAAGGCCTGCTCGTGGGACTTCATGCTGCCATTGGTCTCGGCATCGGGAAGATCATCGTCAAGGGTGACTCTCAGCTAGTCATCAAGCAGGTCAACAAGGAGTATGCTTGCCGTCAGATGGCACCATACGTCGAGGAATTGTGGAAACTCCAGCGGCGCTTCAGCAGCTTTAGAGCTGTTTACCTTCCGCGGGAGGAGAACACGTCCGCGGATGAGCTGTCGCAACTGGTGTCCAAGCGGGAGCTAGTGCCTCCCGAGATCTACATCGAGGTGCTCCGGCAGCCTTCAATCTTTCCTGAGAGGCTCAAGTCAAGGTCTGCATCGACACCGGGGGCTGGCAACCCTTCCACACAGACAATACGGGTAGCCAGCCCGGAAGCTCAAGACCCGGCAATGCCCACGGCAGAATAAGCTTTGCTTCCTCCTGCCCAAGCGGTACTGCTGGTGGAACGAACCCACCCACCCTGGACCAAGGCATCGTCAAGTACATGGTGGAGCACGTCCTCCCGAAAGATGACTACGATGCCGAGTGGGTGGCTCACCAGGCTAAGCTCTACGTCGTAATTGACGGCAAGCTCTACCGGCGACGCGACAACGGAGTCAAGCTGTGATGCATACCACAAGAACAAGGCCAAGAACTGCTGAAGGACATACATGAAGGCACATGCTCGAGTCACGTGGCATCAAGATCACTGGCGGGGAAGGTCTTCTGCCAAGGGTTCTACTGGCCAACAGTGCTTCACGACGTGGAGCAGCTAGTCAAAACCTGCGAAGCCTGCCAGTACTACGCGAAGAACACGCACCAGCCGGCTCAAGCGCTGCAGCCAATACCAATCTCCTGGCCGTTCGCGGTCTGGGGGCTGGACATCGTCGGCAAGGTGCCGAAGTCCATCGGAGGACATGAGTACCTGTTCGTGGCCATCAACAAGTTCACAAAATAGGTAGAAGTGATGCTAGTACCACGCCAGGTGGCTCAGGCCGCCATCAAGTTCATCGAGGGAATCGTCTACCGCTTTGGAGTTCCAAACAGAATCATCACCGACAACGGCACTCAGTTCAACAGTCGAACCTTCCTCAACTTCTGCGAAGAAATGGGCATAAAGGTGTGTTTCACCTCGGTGTCGTATCCAAGAAGCAACGGACAAGTAGAGCGAGCCAATGCAGAAGTACTCAAGGGGTTGAAGACCAAAGCATTTAACAAGCTGGAGAATAAAGGGAAAAAATGGATTGATCACCTTCCAAGCGTACTGTGGTCCCTTAGAACAACACCAAACAGTGCCACTGGAGAAACACCCTTCTTCCTCGTCTATGGGGCTGAAGCTGCCCTGCCAACGGAGCTAAAGCATGGATCCCCCCGGGTGCTCGCCTATGATGAAAACAAGCAAGAAGAGCGAAGGATCGATTACATAAACCTGCTGGAAGAGAGTAGGTGCCGAGCTTCCTTACGGTCAGCTCGGTACTAGCAAGGACTCCGTCAATACCACAGTCGTCATGTTCGCTCGCGGGAGCTGCAACCCAGAGACCTGGTACTCCGCAAGAAGCAAAAAATGAAAGGCATGAACAAGATGTCATCCAAGTGGGAAGGACCCTACCAGGTCACTCATACCCTGAAATCCGGAGCGGTATACCTGGAGGATAAGAAAGGCAGGCCGGAGGGCAACGCCTGGAACATCGAGAATCTTCGCAAATTCTACCCCTAATTACAAACATGAATCTCCCAACGTCGAATCCATTAAAGCCCGCCCTGGGGGCTAGTGTTTTGTAATAGGGTGTAAGAATTGTCACCAAGGGAATAAAAGATAAGTTATTTCAATTCCATGAGCCTCAATTCTTGCATGCAAGCGTGTTATCCTTAGTAACCCGTAATCAGGGGCCTGATATGTGCTGGTGGCTGACAGGTTGAAGCGCCGCGAGTGGCCTCGCGGATAGGCACTGCCGCCCGATCATGCCGTACTGCCGCGGAAAGGAGGAATCCGGCAGTGCTGTGTTGAGACGAACTTCACCACAGAAATGCACTATCAACTGTGCTTGCGGTTTTCTTCGGATAACAAGCTAACATGGTAGAAGAGAGGGTCCATTCTTTTCCTAGTGAAAGTTTGCTGTGTGCAGCTCCTTCCCGGGACAGGATCAGGCGGCGGGAAACGGCTAAGGAGTTGGATACCCGGGAAGGACAGGGTGGATTGAGGATGCGGCAGAAAATCAACTAAGTCCTGGCATCTGCATCCTGCACTTTGGCATAATATCTCGCTCGGAGTCAATATACTATCGACCTGCGCATGCTTGACAGTTGATGAGATGCTTTGCGGGGTATGCGTCCACCCCGGCGAACGGTCCGTTTCCCTCTGGGGCCTAGTACCCGATGATAAGGTAAAGGGGTCCGATCTTTCGATGAGATGGATTTCTCTCGATTTGGGTGGAGGTCGACGTTGACGATCCGACTACAAACGTACGTGACGTTGCGCCTTAGCAATCGCTACACCAACTTCCGAGGCTATTGATCTCGCCGGGGCTAGATCAACCTGATCCGAAGATCAATTCCTGCAAGCAATCGAAGAACTAGCAAGAATTATAGATGCAATCAAGATATTGCGGATTAAAGATGAAAGCTTTATAGATGGGATTCTGCAAGTGCGTAGTACAAAAGGTCTGAACCGACACTGTTGTCTATGGCGAAGAATAGCAATGGCTAAGTCTTAAACTAAACAAAATCCGAGTCCTAATGGCGGCTAAGGAGAGGTATATATGGAAGAGGAGAAGGGATTTTCGTCCAACCCATGGGGGGTGGCCGAAAATACCCCTAGATGGGCCCTCCTTCACATATACGGACTCCTAAAAAACCCTAAAATATTTATTCCGAAATTACATGGGCCTGGCCCATAAAATAAGGTGTCGCAGCACCAAATATGACTATGGACGCAAATATGATGTATGATCTTGAATAATTCGTCCATGTCCTCCTTGCATCATCATGGTGGCTTCAAAGTTCAGAAGTAGCCTCATCTTTATTCCTCACATGCTTGCAGCCACCTCCATGCATAGCCATGCTCCAATGCTTGTCCTTCTCATCCATGCTAGATCCAATATTCCTGAGTAACAAATACATATCTGATTTAGGCAGCATCATATTCTCATGTATGTGAGGAATAGTTCCTAGAAACGAAAGTACCTGATAATTAAGTTGTTTGGCACGAGCTCGAGTCATAGGTCCTTGTATGTGTGTGGCTGTAGGTGCAGTGGTTGTATCAACATGTGGGATGTCCTCATCATCCTCCCCTTCTTGAATTGAAGTCGTCCTCGACGCAATGTCATCATCCTCTCCTAAGTATGGCTTCAAATCTGCAATGTTAAATGACGGACTTACCGTACCAAATTCTGCAGGAAGCTCAAGTTTATATGCATTATCATTAATTCGTTCTAATACCTTAAAAGGACCAGCAGCCCGTGGCATCAATTTTGACTTGCGCAAATCAGGAAAACGATCTTTGCGCAAATGTAACCAAACAAGATCTCCAACATCAAAAACAACATGTTTTTTTCCCTTATCACCGGCAACTTTAAATTTAGCATTCATGTGTTCTATATTGGCTTTCGTAGTAGCATGCAACTTCACAATTAATTCAGCACGTTGTGAAGCATCTAAATTATCTTGCACCGAAGATGGTAAAGGCAATAAATCAATGGGCGCACGAGGAACAAAGCCATAAACAATCTCAAAAGGGCACATCTTTGTGGTAGAATGCAGCGAACGATTATAAGCAAATTCAATATGAGGTAAACATTCTTCCCATAATTTTAAGTTCTTCTTTAAAACAGCCCGCAACATAGTCGATAATGTTCTATTCACAACTTCAGTTTGTCCATCAGTTTGGGGGTGACATGTAGTACTAAACAGCAACTTAGTCCCCAACTTTGCCCACAAGCATCTCCAAAAATGGCTAAGAAACTTTGTGTCACGATCTGAAACTATAGTATTTGGCACACCATGCAAACGAACAATTTCACGAAAGAACAAATCAGCAACATGCGTAGCATCATCAGTTTTGTGACATGGAATAAAATGTGCCATTTTCGAAAATCTATCCACAACAACAAAAATACTATCCCTCCCCTTCTGTGTGCGAGGCAAACCCAAAACAAAGTCCATAGAAATATCCTCCCAAGGCACACTAGGAACAGGAAGAGGCATATATAAACCATGTGGATTAAGACGTGACTTAGCTTTTTGACAAGTAGTGCAACGGCCAACAAATCTCTCAACGTCCCTACGCATGCGTGGCCAAAAGAAGTGTGCAGCAAGCACGTCCTCCGTCTTCTTTACTCCAAAGTGACCCATCAAACCTCCGCCATGCGCCTCCTGCAACAACAAAAGACGAACGGAGCTATCCGGAATACATAGTTTGTTAGCACGGAACACAAATCCATCATTGAGGACGAATTTGTTCCAACTTTTGCCGTCTTTACAATTTTGCAACACATCTTTAAATGCAGCATCATGCACATATTGTTGCTTAATTGTTTCCAATCCAAAAATTTTGAAATCAAGCTGAGAGAGCATGGTATAACGGCGTGACAAAGCATCAGCAATAATATTATCTTTACCCTTTTTGTGTTTGATAACATAAGGAAAAGATTCAATAAATTCAACCCACTTTGCATGACGCTTATTCAACTTAGCTTGACTACGTATGTGCTTCAAAGATTCATGATCAGAATGTATAACAAATTCTTTGGGCCATAAATAATGTTGCCAAGTTTCTAATGTCCGAACCAGCGCATATAATTCTTTATCATAAGTAGAATAATTCAGACTTGGCCCACTTAGTTTTTCACTAAAATATGCAACAGGTTTACCCTCTTGTAATAACACACCTCCCAAACCAATACCACTAGCATCACATTCAAGTTCAAAAGTCTTATTGAAATTAGGAAGTTGCAATAAAGGAGCATTAGTTAACCTGTCTTTTAGTAACATGAAAGCCTCTTGCTGTGCATCTCCCCAAACAAATGGAACATCTTTCTTTGTAAGCTCATTCAGTGGCGCTGCAATGGATCCAAAATCTTTCACAAAGCGCCTATAAAATCCTGCAAGTCCAAGAAAACTTCGCACTTGTGTGACCGTTTTAGGTTGCGGCCAACTCGAAATAGCCTCAATCTTGGCTGGATCAACTTCAATACCCTGTGCTGTAACAACAAAGCCAAGAAAAACAACTCGATCCGTGCAAAAGGTGCACTTCTCAATATTGCCAAACAAACGTGCATTGCGCAAAGCAGTAAAAACAGCACGCAAATGATCCAAATGTTCCTCTAAAGATGTGCTATATATGAGAATATCATCAAAGTAAACAACCACAAAACGGCCAATAAAACTACGCAAAACTTCGTTCATTAATCGCATGAATGTGCTGGGAGCATTAGTTAGACCAAAAGGCATCACTAACCACTCATATAAACCGAACTTAGTTTTAAACGCTGTTTTCCATTCATCCCCTAATTTCATACGAATTTGGTGATAACCACTACGCAAATCAACTTTAGAGAACATGGTAGAGCCACTCAATTCATCAAGCATATCATCCAAACGTGGTATAGGATGACGATATCGAATAGTAATATTATTGATAGCTCTACAATCAGTACACATGCGCGATGAACCATCTTTCTTAGGAACCAAAATAATAGGTACAGCACATGGGCTAAGAGACTCACGAATATGACCTTTGTCGAGTAGTGCTTGGATTTGTCGCTGAATCTCTTTGGTCTCCTCTGGATTGGTACGATATGGCGCACGATTGGGTAGGGATGCTCCAGGAATTAAGTCAATTTGATGCTCGATTCCGCGAATAGGTGGCAATCCTGGAGGTACATCTTGTGGAAAAACGTCCACGAACTCCTGCAAAAGGTTAGCAACCGCAGGTGGCAAGGAAGGAGGCATGTCCTCAAAAGAAAATAGCACCTCTTTGCAAATGATAGCATAACATGCAGTAGTACTCACATCAATTTCAGAAATATCAGATTTGCTAGCAAGCAAGCAAGTACTTTTTAAACGAATTTCATTAGCATGTTTCGGTGCAGATTTGGGAGTACTTTTAGATGGCATCAATTCGTTAGCAACAATCTGATTTTCACTCAGCTTTGACTCCTCATTATGTGCTCTACTAGCTCTAGCAAGATCATCTTTTAAAATATTTTCAGGAGACATAGGAAGTAACACAATTGGCTTATCATTATGAACAAGAGAATATTGATTTGTGCTACCATGATGGACAGAATTCGTATCATATTGCCATGGTCTACCAAGTAAAAGCGCACATGCTTGCATAGGAACCACATCACATTCAACATAATCAGAATAGGCAGCAATAGTAAAATGCACACGAACGGTACGTGTTACCTTAACTTTGCCGCTGTTGTTAAACCATTGAATGTAATATGGTCGAGGATGAGGTCGTGTCGTGAGAGAAAGCTTCTCAACCATCTCCATACTCGCCAAATTGTTGCAGCTCCCTCCATCAATAATAATGCGAACACAACGATCTTTGACAACGCCCTTTGTATGGAACAGATTATTGCGCTGACTAGGTTCAGCTTTTGTCACTTGTGCACTCAAAACTCGGTGCGCAATTAAGCTTGGGTACTGCTCTGCGTGTTCCGCAGCCATGTATTGTGAATCTTGCGCCGTGTTTGCTTTCGCGAATTGCTCATCATGTGCGATGAGAGCCAATGTATCTTCATCATAATCACTGGCGGAATCATATCCACCATCGTCAAGGGCAATCATCACACGAGTGTTGGTGCAATCACGTGCGAAGTGACCAAGCCCACTGCATTTGCGGCACTTAATGTCGCTGGTTTTGCCCGTAGAAGCCATTGATGACGAAGAACTTGGGGCTTGTCCCGCGGGTGTACGCTTGGCTGCAGATGGTGGGAATATAGACGAGGTAGACCGTGTGGGGGTGAGCGTGGCAGCAGTCGGAGCAGCAGTCCGTGGCGATGTAGACGGCGTCCGTGGTGTCCATGAAGTAGAACGCCCTGCAGGAAAAGTAGTTCGTGTCGCCGCTCTCCGATCCTGCACTTCACATTCAGCTTTGCAAGCAAGATGAAACAAACGAGTGATAGTTGTATATTCCTTATATTCCAGAATTGTTTGAATCTCTTTATTTAACCCACCAAAGAATCTAGCAAGTAAAGCTTCAGTATCCTCTTCTATACCACAACGAATCATGCCAGTTTGTAATTCCTGATAATATTCTTCTACAGAATTTTTACCTTGTTCTAGTCTAGTTAATTTCTTTAGCAAATCGCGTTGATAGTATGGAGGAACAAAACGAGTCCGCATAGCACGTTTCAAATCAGTCCAAGTAGTAGGTGGGTTAGCATGATGCAAACGACAATATTCAGACCACCATACGGAAGCAAAACTAGTGAACTCACAAGTAGCAGCACTAACACGTCTCTCCTCAGGATAATTTAAGCATGCAAAACGTTGTTCTAATTCTAACTCCCAAGAAAGGTACGCATCGGGATTATAACGACCATCAAAAGGCGGAACATTCAACTTCAGTTTTGCAACATGGTCATCGTCACGTACCAGCGGACGCGCATTGCGTAGAAGGACGCGTGGACGTCCAGGTGGCGGTTGGTGGACCTCACCCTCATCCTCGTTTTCGCCGTCAGAGTCATCCTCCCCTTCATACTCCTCATATCGCGCATCAGTAGCCGTGGTACCCGCAGCGCCCGCAGCAGATGTGTGCGCATGGGGGAGAGGTACTCGCTGGGCGCGGCCGACATACGCAGGGGGTGGAATACGGCGTAGCAACTCCCGAAATTTTGCGTCGAGCTTGTCGGTGAAGGACGTTTCGAGGCCCTCGATCTTCTCCATGGTTTCAGCAAAACGTTTATCCACGTCTTGCATATGGTCGCTGACGAGGTGCGTGAAGTGGCCGTGGAGCTCCGCGTTGGTCATCTTATCTGGGTCGACATCCGTGCCAGAACCTGCCATGGTTAGTACGCAAAAAGCACAGAAATATGTGTGTATAGGTGACTGGAAAGTGGTGGAATCAACGTGCAATCAATCAAGCAAACCAATATTCTTACCCGTTCTTACCCTGCAGCAGGTGGTGACTAGCAACCGAGGAGACCAAATGTCAAGAAGATTGAGAATAGCGATTACCAGGTGGTGTCAACGCACGGTGTAGGAATATGTGGAGCTGTAGGTGGCTGTAATATCTGTAGCAACAATTCAAAACAGCAATGCAATGAGTTGAATAAATGCTCAACGACGGTACTGTGCTGGTCCTAGGCTAGAATGGACTAGAGACGCGAGCCTATAGCACCAACGAGTCAAGCCGTAACACCGAAACAACAGATAGCAGCGCGCCTGAAAAACAGCCAGATATATGGAAAAACTCACTATGATGGAAGGTGTCTCAAAACGATCAGCACAAAGGAAAACCCGGGTAGGCTCGAGAAATTTTTTTGAAATTTTCGAAACTGCTCTGAAATTTTTTGAATTTTTTTTTTGTGTTTCGGGTTTTTGTGGCGATGCGGAACAGATAGTGGGGCGGCTAGGGTTTTTGGTGGTGGCGGTGCGGCGGTGGCGGCGAGACGATTATGAACAGAACTCGAAACTCTAAAGATCTAGACGCTACGACCAGCACTCGACACGACGATGCAGACACGAATTCAACAATGCAAAAACTGAAAAGAACAGATGCAAAGGCTCAAATTGTTTCTAGGAAAAGATCGAACGCTAATATTTTTGGCTTTTTCGTGGACTGTAGGAAAAACAGATGCAACCTACACTAGTAAAACTGAAAGATCTCACCGATAAACCTGAAATCTGATACCACTTGATAAGGTAAAGGGGTCCGATCTTTCGATGAGATGGATTTCTCTCGATTTGGGTGGAGGTCGACGTTGACGATCCGACTACAAACGTACGTGACGTTGCGCCTTAGCAATCGCTACACCAACTTCCGAGGCTATTGATCTCGCCGAGGCTAGATCAACCTGATCCGAAGATCAATTCCTGCAAGCAATCGAAGAACTAGCAAGAATTATAGATGCAATCAAGATATTGCGGATTAAAGATGAAAGCTTTATAGATGGGATTCTGCAAGTGCGTAGTACAAAAGGTCTGAACCGACACTGTTGTCTATGGCGAAGAATAGCAATGGCTAAGTCTTAAACTAAACAAAATCCGAGTCCTAATGGCGGCTAAGGAGAGGTATATATGGAAGAGGAGAAGGGATTTTCGTCCAACCCATGGGGGGTGGCCGAAAATAACCCTAGATGGGCCCTCCTTCACATATACGGACTCCTAAAAAACCCTAAAATATTTATTCCGAAATTACATGGGCCTGGCCCATAAAATAAGGTGTCGCAGCACCAAATATGACTATGGACGCAAATATGATGTATGATCTTGAATAATTCGTCCATGTCCTCCTTGCATCATCATGGTGGCTTCAAAGTTCAGAAGTAGCCTCATCTTTATTCCTCACATGCTTGCAGCCACCTCCATGCATAGCCATGCTCCAATGCTTGTCCTTCTCATCCATGCTAGATCCAATATTCCTGAGTAACAAATACATATCTGATTTAGGCAGCATCATATTCTCATGTATGTGAGGAATAGTTCCTAGAAACGAAAGTACCTGATAATTAAGTTGTTTGGCACGAGCTCGAGTCATAGGTCCTTGTATGTGTGTGGCTGTAGGTGCAGTGGTTGTATCAACATGTGGGATGTCCTCATCACCCGAGGACAGTGGAGAAGGACTCCTGGAAGGCATAGTCTTCCTTAGGGGTACATCTACCGCGTTAGCATCTTAGCAACACATTTGGGATGCGCGCAGGTAGAGTGCTTGGCCACCTAAGAGGCCTCCTCTGAAAACTCGACGACACGTTAGTGCAAAGAAAGATTTGGGAAATGACCCCGAGAGTTGAGTCTAGGGTTGCATTCATCCGAATTCTGAATTAACATTCAGTTTTGCAACTACTTAAGCCTATGCTGCTAAGGCCAGCTCGGAGCTAGATCTCCTAGCTACGCGTCCTTGTTTTCTTCATGCCTAATGGGAGAACTCTCGATTCCCAGGGATGCCTGGGGAAAGAGAGTGAACCCGGAAGGACTTTCAGGCACCTCATGGCATCTGCGGCCTGGTGCCAAGCAGCGAAACAGGGAAAGCATCTCGACTGCCACCTCGCTCATGGCGTTGTCGTCCTCCTGTGACAAGGAACGAACTCGGTCAGGATCAAGACTGGTCCCCAAGGGTGCAAGAGGTCAAAGGAGCCGCAGCGCTTACCAGCTCGATGGCTTCGAGCTCGGACCAGAGTGCGGGCACCCCCGGGATCCCCGTAGTCTTCTCCCTCAAGGCCGCCAGAAGCTAAGACCTCCGAAGGGCACGCACCCGGGCCTCCTCCTGAGCCGTGGGACCAGGGATGGCCACCAGGCATGAAATGCCCTTGGCAAGGGAGGATCGCGACGCCACCTCTTCTTCCTCTCCAG
Source organism: Puccinellia tenuiflora (assembly GCA_012064385.1). NCBI lineage: Eukaryota > Viridiplantae > Streptophyta > Magnoliopsida > Poales > Poaceae > Puccinellia > Puccinellia tenuiflora. Next base: position 249,713 of record QRDG01001174.1, read on the forward strand.
CGGCATGGGCCCCAGCTTCCCTGGGTGCCTCCGCCGCGCCCAGACACACGGACACCGCTGTCGATGTCCCGGAAAAGGACATATCTGCCCCCCCAGACATTGCTTTGCGATCTATGGAGGGGTGGAGAGAGCGAGAAGCAAGAAAGTGAAAGGAGTCGGGAGGTGCTGAGCAGCTTGGCGGCTGGAGAGCCTTTTATAGGCCTTTCACTCCTCACCTACCCCTCGGCGGTATGACTGGTGCAGCAATCGGGGCGCGTTTTGCAAAAAACCAATTCTCATTCACACCAATTCAACCCGAAGGCCAAGCGACATCAAGGATACAAGTTCTTCATCATATCAAGAGCTACAAAGGGACCTACTTTTTACAGAAAGGTTGGCTCCTACATGAGCAGGGAGCACCACCGCATAACGGAAGGCGCTAGTTCCAGAAGTACGTCAACGAGGCCGCCAAGAAAAGGTCACGTACATCTTCGTGGCCACTGCCTCGGAGCCGCCCCATGCGTCCTCAGGAAGGCGAGCTCCCCTCGACCTCGATACGGACGGAGTTTTCTTCATTTTCATCCTCGTCCTCATCGCCAAAGCTGCTGCTACGGCTGCTGCTATCGCTCTCCGCGCAGCAGTCCACGCGTCCTCCCTCGGCGTGGAAGATCTTCTTGGAGAGCGTCGCGTCTCCGTCATACTCGAACGCCAAGTACTGCCCCCGGGTCAGGTGACGGGAGCGCGTGAACGCCTTCCATCCCTGGCCCAGGAGCATGAAGCCATCGACGGTGTACTCCATTTCGACCCAGGAGGGGCCGTTGGGGGCAGCCGTCCACCTGCAACCAGAAGCCGGTGGGCCGGCCGTCGTCCGAGTCCACCGCCGCCGCGAAGGAGTCCGGCAGATGGAGTCGGCTACGCAGCCTGCTGTCCAGATCTACGACGAACTCGAACGGAGGGAAGCTGGAGTGGGACGTAGTCCGGGGAGAAGGGTGTGGAAAGCCTCCAGCCCCACGACCTCCGTGACCACGGCTTCCACGACCACGACCGCGGCCGCCGCCGTGACCATGCCCCGCTCGGCCTCGGGGAGCAGCCCTCCCACGGCTGCTGGTGGCCATCTCCGCCACCGCTGAGGAAGAACTGGTGTGTCTAGCTCCTCTCCTGGCTCTCGCCATCAACGCGCTCGGCTCTGCTGAGGTGTGGAGCTGGAAGAAGAAGGAAATATGACTGAAGATTTGGGAAGGGCACCCCCGCCTTTAAGAAAGCTCGGTTGCGCCTTCAACGGCAGTCGCCTCGCCTTCTACGTTTCCGAGAATCGAGGAGGCAGGTGCAGTTACTCCCCCAACCGGATAACTCCAAGCACCCACTCCCTCACAGATGGGACGGGACAGTCAAGACAAGAAGCCGGGGACCCACTTTGACTTTTTTTTGGTCATAGCCCTTCGGCAAAAGGACGTACCCGCCGGGACTATGCCCGGGGGCTACTGTCGCAACAGTGGAACACAGGGTTCCCCAGATACGGTCAAAGTGGGTCCACCACCAGTGGGCCCACCAAGAAGGCGAACAAGGCAAGGGTTCAACATCGGCAGATGGGCCCCCCATCTGCCCCATGGCAACCAGACAAGGACGGCGTCAACAACCACGACTAAGGGCCGGGTGGCCTTCCGGGATCACCCTCAACCCGGCAGACGACGCGGAGGTCCCGGGGACTCGGACGCCCGGCAGGAGGCCAGGGTCACCCTCGGGATCCAGCGTCCGCACAAGCGAAGAGGATAAGCTTGCCAGCTCCTGCTGGAAGCTCCTCAAAGACTTGGGCACCAAGAAGATGGAGACACCGCGTGGGGACACGGTCGGTAAAGGTGTCAGTCTTTGTCCGCTCGCCCTGCAAAAAGGTGGGCGACCGCAGCTAACCCCCCTCAGAAGAATACTTGGACGAGAAGAGGCCACGTCATCCCATAAGAAGACCCGGAGGGGTTTTCTCGCCTAAAACCCCTCCGCCCCCAAAGGTGCCCTTGTGGGATCCCCTTAGCCTATAAAAAGAGGACCAAGGCACCTGAGGGGAAGGACGGAATTCCAGAGAGTCGGAGACTAGGCTAGGTAGCACACCAGACGAGAGTAGCATAAGCGAGAGGTGATCTCCTCCGGGACAGGATCTGCTCGTCTTCAACCTCTAGCCAACACCTCCCGGGTTCTCACCCGCAACCACCTCTGTAAGCCACACCATGATGGACCACTCAATCTAGACATGCAGGAGTAGGGCTTTTAGCCTCCGGGCGGCCTGAACCTGGGTAAACTCCCCGTATCTCTGCGTTGCTTGCTAGTACGTAGATCGGAGGTCTCGATGAGGTTCTCCCGGAAATTGGCGTCTCCTTGCCTCCTTCGCGCCCCGTGCCGAACCTAAAAAGGGTGTATCCTTTACTCCCGGTGTCCATGATCCAAGACACGACACTTGGATATGTAACAGCCCCAGTTTGAAACCTGAAAATATGAATAATTTTTTCACTTTTTCTTTTCATATTGCATCATGGCATCCATATTTAAATTGCTCAACATGAAATAATGTTAAAGCAACAATTGATAAATCAATGATGGTGAATGTTGTTGGGCAAACAAACTTCAATTTGAACTATCATATTTGTCCAGGAAGTTTCCACAAATTCAAATATGAAAGTTGCAGGGGAAATTCATTTATCAAACTTAATAAATTAAAAGGGACCCCAAATGGGTGTGAGCATTTCTAAAATAATTTACACATAAAAGGTTTTCCAAATGGGCTGAAATTTTTAGAGCAGCTTCTTAAGATAATATACAAGCTAGGTGAATTTTTCCAGAATTTGAGAAATTGCCTAAGTGCCCCTTTTAAATGCTTTGAGCTGCTGGAATATTTGAAAACAGAAAAACAGAAAATAGAAAAAGGAGCCAGGGGTTACCTGCAAAATGGCCGTCGTCCTCCTCCTGTAGCGCCATGGCTGTAGCGACCGAGCGCGTCTCCCGCGTCCCCGATGCACCAGCTTGGCCGCCTCCAGGCCCTGGTGGATAAGAGCACCCCACCGCGCCCTGCTCTCTCTCTCCCCCCTCATTTTCCCCCGTTCCCGAAACCCTAACCCTAGAAGACATGACCGCGCTTGGGTAGTGCACGCCGCCGCTCACCGCCATCGACTGAGGCCGTCCGAAGCAGATCGAAGACTGCCAGTAGGTCCGCCTCGTCGCCCTCTCCTTCCTCGCCCACGGAATCGAGCCGGGAAGCTCGGGCTCGCCGTCATCGTCCTGTTCTTCCCCGACTCCGACCGACACCGCCGAGCCGATTGACGCCAATACCGACCTCCTCCGTCCCTGCCGAGCAAGCACACGCATCGAGGGTAAGCTGCTGGTCCTCCGGGACATCCCTGTTAGCCTCCTACCTCCCTCAATCTGCGCCGTCGCGTTAGCTCGCCATCGGCCGCCGCCTGTCGTCGATGTACCCGTCGCGCCGGTGACCAAAAGGTCGTTGCGCCGCCCGTTTCTAGCTCTTTGTAGTTAGGCGTGTCGAACGCCACCGTTAGGACGTTTCCGCACGCGCTAGGCCACCATCTCCAACCGTGCCGTCGTCGGTGATCACCGCGTGCGCGCCGCGCCGGTCCTGGCAAGTGCCCAGGGTCAAACCTGGCCGTGGGCCGCCTCGCCCACGTGGACGCCAGCGTGGCCACGGGCCCGGGCAGCCAGCGACCGTGGCTAGCCCCCGGCCGGTACAAAACGTTCGGGCCATTTTTTTTCTGAAAAATGTTAAAATGACAGAAATGGAGATGAAATTGTAAATTCAATAACTTTTGTTTATAACTCAGAAAATTACAAATGATATGTCAAAATGTTCAGAAAAATCATATAAATCTATTAGTATCATTTCCATGATCAACTAAAATAATTAAATTGTCTTTAATTAATAAATACTAAAATGGCAGATTTAAATCAATACTTAGAAAGTTCATAACTTGAACAATAACTATCCAAAAATTATGAATGAGGTATCAAAATGTTCAGTAAACAATGAACTACAAGTGTATGTCATTTAAGGGAGTTGTAGAATTTATTTTTGTGCTGTTTATAAAATTTAAGTAAAAAGGCAGAATTAAATCAATAATTGGAAAATTCATAACTTGATAAATAATGACTCAAAAATTATGTTTAATAGCCCAAAATGATCAGTAACTCAAGGCCTGTTTAGCTATATTAAGTTCACAGCATGAAAACACCTTTCCTTTGATGTCATTTCGAAATGGTTAAAATGCTTAAAAATTGAATAACCTTTAATTCGCCATTTCTTCGTCGTTACTCGAAAAATTGCAAACGAAGTATCAAAATGATTAGGAGAACAATACCTATCTAACAATGTCATTCTCATGCATGTAGAACTCATATTTTAGTACTGGACATTTTGGATAAATGCTTAGTTCACTAAGTTAAATATGGAGATATAACACGTTAATTGCAATAATTATTTTAGGGGTTCCATTTAACTTGTGGGACATGCCCAAGGCCATTACAGTGCATAATTTGACCGTCTCATCATGAGTGTGCATTGCACCTTTTATTCATGTTATTTATTTCGTTTCCTGTTATTGTTTGTGTTTCAGTAGATTCTAGAGTCGAGGTTCCACCACAATACCTCGACGATCCGCGCGACCAGCACTATCAGCAAGGCAAGAGATAACCTAACCTTCTTGGCATATAGCATCGTATTGTTTATACAAGTATTTTCCCCACCATAATATTGCATTCGATTCCAATGTCAACTTTTGATCGAGATATAGAGTATCCTATAATATGCATTGTCCCCTAAACCATCACATGTCTTCCTTCCTATTAACCATAGGTTGATGTGTTGGCCTGAGATACTTTATATCTGTTGTTCGAATGCTATATTGTCCGGTGTTTAAATTCCCTAATTATGATGTTGATGGAGTGTTCGGACATGGTGGTTACTTGTGGTACTTATTTAAATTTCTTAAAAGGCTTGGATGAGTTTCCATCGGGGTTATGGTGTTTTGCCTCATCCTTGTCGCCTAGGTGCGAGTTCTTTACCTCCTGAACCAAGACGAGCGTGCTTCCATTGGTGGGGGTATGGGCTCCTTACTAACTGAATAACTTGTGCGGGCGTATCCAAGGGTCCTCTAGTTTTCTATTTCCATTTGCGGGTGAGTGTGTGGGTGGAAAGAGGAATGATGAGGTTGGTGGTGTTTAGGAAGTGGCGATGGGGGCAGGGCCTGAAATAGGCTGGGTAAACTTGTCCTGTCGCCACAGATGACTCTTGGATAGTCTCATGTGAGGTAAAGATTTAACCGTACCCACTTGCCAGCTTTCCCCGGAAGAGAGCTAATTAGGTGAGCCGGACGGTACCAATGGGTAAATTAGTACATCCCTGTAGGGTTTAAATCTTTTCAAAAAGCCGTGTCCGAGGTTATGGACGACTTGGGAATATACGATAAGATCATAGAGAACCTGAACATAATTACTAAAATTTGGCAGTTAGACGTTGCAACTCAACGTGTGATAAAAGGTTCATTTCCTCGAGGGTGATTCGAGGGAGTGACTTGGTGGAGATGAGTGATGAGAAATGGTTTCTATGGGTTCGATGAGAACCAAGGATCGAAGTTTACTATCTTATCCCTTTGATGAAAAACCTTCTGAGTAGTCGATGCCATGAGTCATTTATGTCTGTAAGAATGAAAACTAGCTTTATGCAAAACAACCATTGTACAGCTTTAGAGCCTTGTCATCATTGGGCCAATATCGCCCTACTAAACTTGCGAGTACGTCGTACTCAGTCTCTCTTTGTTGATTATTAATTGTTTCATAGGAGGACGACACCGAACAGACAGGTGGGTTCTTCGTTGACGTCGACGAATAGTCTGGGGTTCCCAGGTGGCAGCTTGGGATGTCTCGGAACAAGCTGGCTGGGATTTGTTATGTGTAGGCCTCTTAGGCCATAATTTTGATCTTGTTGCTTAGAACAACCTAAATTTGCTTCCGCTTGTTGTACTATTGGGTCAGTGACCTCTGATTGTAATATTGGGCTATCTTTCTCTGTTAAGAGTTGAACTATAATGATTTGTGTCGTAGAGTCTGTGATGTGTCAGTTGTTCCGCAGTCTTGATCTCTCTATTATGCATTGATAGCTATGCTAGTGTTCATGGCATGATCAAGGTGTTGCATTGTCGATGATCCATTCCGAGCACGCCTGCCAAAGGTTTTGGACTGGGAGTGGTAACCCCAGTAACCTTCGATTGTGTAGCATGGCCTGTGGGTTACATAGTATCTCTGTATAATTCCGGGGTCGGGGCGCTACAAATTGGTATCAGAGCAGGACTGGCTGTAGGAAACCCTTTCTATTGGTCGATGTCGATTCTAGTGTTCGTGTAAATTATTTATAACCTAAAAATGAGTTGTGAAAACCATCTTAGGTTTCTTTTACTCCTTACCCAACTCGCTCCATCTCTGAGTTACCTTACCTCTATTTGTTTTAACAGTTGTGTCAAGGTTTTAGGTTCTCATGGTTGGGTTCTTACCGTCCAGTGTGTGTCTCGAGTCCTTGTTTCTGTTTGCTACCGCCGCGTTGACGTGTTGTCACACGTGGTTGTGTTGTTCTGTTTCTTGGTGTTAGTGCCATCTTAAATCTCTGTACCCGGTAGGATGCTAATGCTCTATCCTAAATATTTGGAGATTGATACTAACTGTGTCCTTGTCAAATCTCCAGAATGGCTCCTACCCGTCGTGGTGAACAAAGCAATGCTTATCCACCGCCGCCACCCTCTATGGCGGAGGTTCTGATGGCCATCGAAGAGAACCAACTGCGCAATAAGCGTCTGCTCGAGCAGTTGGTGCAGCAGGGTGCTCGCAGGAACAATGACTGCAACACTCTCACGGAGTTCTTGCGCACCCAGCCACCGACCTTCTCTGAAGCTAGAGAGCTGTTGGATGCGGACGACTGGCTGCGTGCTCTCGAGCGCAAGTTCGCCGCCTTGCATGTTCTGGTGGCTGAACAAGTGAACTTCGCCACCTACCTTCTGACTGGAGCCGCTGGCTCTTGGTGGGAGAGCCACATGTCAATGTTTGATGCTGGCCATGTCTTCACCTGGGCCGAATTCCACACTGCCTTCCGTGCGGCTTACATCCCCAAGCCCATCATGGACTTGAAGAGGAGGGAGTTCCTAGATCTGACCCAGGGACGTATGGACGTCCAAGCTTATGGGAGTGAGTTCAACCACCTCTCTCGTTACGCCCCTCGGGATGTGACCAATGATGAAGACAAGTAGTATCTGTTTCACAAGGGGCTTGCACCGCGGCTCCGATATGGGTTGCTGCTCTTCAAGTTCCAGACCTACCAGGAGCTGTACAACCAAGCTCTCACTATGGAGAAGGGTAGGAAGGAGCTGGAGTCTTCCAAGAGGCCAGCTCCAGTGGACAATCAGAGCTCCTCTTCTTCTAAGAGCAAGAAGCGCCGGGTCTTTGTGCCCTTCAGTGCGGTGCCTCGTGCTCCCTTCGTGCTAAGGCCTTCAGGGTACATGCCACCTCCGCCTCGCCCAGCTACCTCGACCTTGGGTGCGGCTGGAAGTGGGTTCCGCCCTCAGCTGCCTCCACCCCCATCGAGGCCCACTTGTTACAGCTGTGGCCAGCCGGGTCACTACTCTAGGGAATGCCCTCAGAAGGCACCTGCTACCGTAACACCTGCACCAGCTCCCTCTACACCGGCAGCCAAGGCCATGACTGTCAGCCGTGGCCGTCTGAATCACGTCTCTGCAGAAGGAGTTGAAGAGGACCCCGGTGTTCTCATGGGTACTCTTCGAATTAATGATTATCCAGCTTCAGTCTTGTTTGATTCTCTAGCATCGCATTCATTCATATCCATAGCATATGCACACAACCATCAAGTACCGTTTGTGAACATGGACTCCCCTCTAGTGATCAAAACACCAGGCTCTAGTTGGCACACTAACTGGATCGCTTTCGAGGTTAAGGTTTCCATAGGGTCAATCCCATTTCCGTTCTCGTTGATAGCCCTGAAGTCAGATGGTATAGATGTCATTCTGGGCATGGATTGGCTAGTCAAGTATCAGGCCAACTTGAATTGTGTTGCCAAGACTGTCACAGTGATCCACCCAACCTACGGGATAGTGCGTTACTGGTCCCCAACATCTGCAACTCCATCCGCAACCACTCCTCTCTCTCCGGAGATCAGCTTATGCTTTCTGGAAGGAACCACCCCGCCAGAAATGCATGAGGTCGCTGTGGTGTGTGACTTCCCTGATGTCTTCCCGAAGAAATTGCCTGGCATGCCACCTGATCGAAGTGTAGAGTTTGTCATTGAATTGGTTCCGGGAATGGCTCCAATTTCCAAAAGGCCCTACCGCATGCCAGCGGAAGAGCCGAAGAAACAAATCGATGAGTTAGTGGAGAAGGAATTTATCCGGCCTAGTACCTCACCTTGGGGATGCCCGGTCATCTTTGTCAAGAAGAGGGATTCAAATGTTCCTCGTCTGGTTGTTGATTACCGCCCTTTAAATGCGGTAACCATCAAGAACAAGTATCCTATTCCTCAAATAACTGACCTATTCGATCAACTAGCTGGTGCAACTGTATTCTCCAAGATGGATCTGAGGTCAGGCTACCATCAGATCAAAATCAGAAAGGAGGATATTCCGAAGATGGGTTTTACTACTCGTTATGGCTTATATGAGTACACCGTCATGTCCTTTGGCCTCACCAATGCCCCGGCTACATTTATGAGGCTTATGAACTCCATCTTCCATGAGTACCTCGACAAGTTCGTCATTATATACATTGATGACATCCTTGTCTACTCCAAAACCGAAGAAGAGCATGCTGAGCATCTTCGGTTAGTTCTGACAAAGCTTCGAGATCATCGCCTCTATGCCAAGTTCTCCAAGTGTGAGTTTTGGTTAAAGGAGCTCATCTTCCTAGGTCATGTGGTGTCAGCTGCTGGAGTAGCTATGATACCTGACAAGATTCAGGCAATCCTGGATTGGCCAACTCCAAAGTCTGTCAAAGACATCCATAGCTTCCTAGGGTTGGCGGGTTATTACTGCCGATTCATCGAGGGCTTTTCCAAGATAGCCAAAGCATTGACTGACCTACTCAAGAAAGATAAAAGGTTTGTGTGGACCGACAAAGCTGAAGAGAGCTTCCAAACTCTCAAGGTCAAACTCACAACCACACCTGTGCTTGTCCTTACTAACACAGACAAAGACTTTGTCGTCTACTGTCACGCCTCGTTGCAAGGTTTGGGCTGTGTGCTAATGCAAGAAGGCCATGTGGTAGCCTATGCTTCTCATCAACTCAAACCGCATGAGCAAAACTATCCAACTCATGATCTAGAGCTTGCTGCTGTGGTTCATGCTCTGAAGCAATGGAGGCCCTACCTGTTGGGCAACCATTGCGAAATCTTTTCTGATCATCAAATTCTGAAGTATCTCTTCACCCAGCCGATCTGAATCTGAGACAGAGAAGATGGTTGTAGTTAATCAAGGACCATGATGTGACCCTCAACTATCAGCCCGGCAAGGCCAACGTCGTGGCAGATGCTCTGAGTCGCAAGGCCTATTGCAACACCTTGATGGTTGAAAAGGCCCAACCTGTCCTTCATGAGGATTTTGTCCGTTTGAATCTGGAAATTGTTCCTTCCAGTTTTCTGGCAAACTTAGAAATCAAGTCAACCCTTGAGGATGAAATCAAGGCAGCCCAGCAGCTTGATGCTGAAATCCTCGAGATCAATGAGAAAATAGCTAATGGGAAGGCAAATTGTTTCTCTGTTGATGACAACGGTGTCGTGTACTTTGGTGACCGTCTAGTGGTGCCCAAGAGTGGGAATACAAAAGGGTTGATACTCTCAGAAGCTCATGAATAACCCATTTCCATTCATCCGGGTAGTACCAAGATGTACCAAGACCTTCGCCGTCAATTCTGGTGGTCTTGCATGAAGCGAGAAATTGCCGAGTACGTTGCTGAATGCGACGTCTGTTGCCGGGTGAAAGCTGAACATCAAAGGCCAGCGGGTACTCTTCGCCCCATAGCCATTCCTGAGTGGAAATGGGATGAAGTTCGCATGGATTTTATTACCGGTTTCCCAAGGTCACAGAAGGGTAATAATGCCATCTGGGTCGTCATTGACCGTCTGTCCAAGGTCGCTCACTTCCTTCCGGTCCGTGATGATATTCGAGCAAGCCAACTTGCTGACTTGTATCTTGCCCGGATCGTTTCTTTGCATGGGGTTCCTTTGCGGATAATCTCAGACCGGGGAAGCTTGTTTGTGTCCAAATTCTGGCAGAGTTTCCAAACCGCTATGGGAACCCGTCTCAACTTCAGCACCACCTATCATCCTCAGACTGACGGTCAAACTAAAAGGGTGAACCAAGTTCTTGAGGACATGCTTCGGGCATGTGTTATCTCCTTCGGTAAGGGTTGGGAAAAGTATCTCCCCCTCGCCGAGTTCTCCTACAACAACAGTTACCAAGCTAGTCTGCAAATGGCTCCATTTGAGGTTCTCTATGGACGGAAATGTCGGACTCCTCTGAATTTGTCTGAAACCAGAGAAAGGTCGCTCTTCGGTCCTGGTGTGATCAATGAGGCTGAAGAGAAAGTCCGTATCATTCGAGAGAATCTCAAGATTGCTCAGTCTAGGCAGAAGAGCTATTATGATAAACACCATCAGGAGGTTCACTATGAAATTGGTGATAAAGTGATACGTGCATTTTATATCATTATTTGTATACCTTTACTAGTCATCAACCCGTGCACCTGCACGGGCTAGTTATTTTGCAATTTTGAAAATCCATTAATTTTAGATGGATTATTCATGTACATATTTTAGAAGTTTTACATAGAAGCATATGAATACATGTTTCAATCTCTGTTGATCTCATTTCTGAACAAAAGATATTTTAAAACGATTGTGGATGATCTTATTCAGCCCAAAAGAAGTAAGAGATTTTTACATGATTTAGAACTATATGGCAAACCTATTGATAGACTACAAAGGGTTTTAGGATGCAATAATAAACTTTATTAGGCGAACAATCTATTACAAAAAATATAGGAGGCATATAATTAAAAATTTAAAACATATTACTCATGCAAGATGCTTATATGCAGAGCAATAATAATATCTAAAATAGTGGAACATAATTTTAGGTAAAAGTATTCCAAAAACATCAACTTCAGTCTTCAGAAGTATGATGCAACAAAAACAAATTACTGCATGGTTGAAGTCTCGACATTTTGCCTTATATATAGATTGTGATTCAAGGGAAATTGACACTAAAATTGACATCAGCACATAGAAATTTTATGCTCACCTCCAGTAACAAAAAATAAAAATTTGCAAGTTTGCAAACAACACATTTTCGAGGAAGCTTCTCAATGCACTACAGATAACCATAATTAGCACTGATTATCTTTTGGTCCAACATCATCAACCTGAAACCAAAATGGAATAAACTGAATCATGTGTTCCTAAAGCATAACCCCATGAGAATCCTCTGCATATAATTCTTCAAATTATCTTGAGATATCTCTTTCCCGGAATGCTTGCTCAACAGTTATGGACGTGGAACGTCGCCCATACCTTGCAACGGTTGAAAGGAAAATCCTTCCCGTCAAAGTGGTCTTCAAACCCTGAGTAGCAAAGTTATTATGGAAATTCATAACAGAAAAAATAATACGGGAATCATATGCTGACATAACCTGATTATCTTTCTTGCTTGCAAGGTTCCAATGAGGACATCTTACAATTCTAGTAGATTTGCAAAATTGCAAGGCACGTACAAAGTTAGAAATAGCTAAGATGTGCATGAAGAAAATCTGAAGTATTCATACACGATTGCTAACAACTAAAATATTCACTTACCTCTCAAATCTGCAAACGTATAACATTTGTAATCCGTGAAGTATCCCACATGGATCTTTGGCACTACGTTTTCAGTTATTCACTACAACCTATATGCAAAAATTAAACTTATGTGTGTGCAGCGATTGTGCTTTGCACTTGTCTTAGATCACCGGAACGATTTTGTAGCCATTGTGAGCATCGAGAAAATCAATTTATAACGCCAAAAACCTGTAAAAAAAAACTTACTCCCTTTTGAGCAGCTCTCTATTGTAAGCACCCCGATGGCCTGCTGAGTGTAACTGTTACAGCTGTGTAACGTTTCACTACCACTATTGTTCAAATAGACTACTGCATAGGAAATATCTAGATGGATCTCTACATTTTCTTATTGATTGTTGCAAAGAAGCTATGTGTGTCTGGTCACCTTAACTCAGATGGTAAGAAGTTTTAGCAGCAAACACTCAACATCTTCATACTATTGAGATTTACACAGCGAAGAGCTCCGTACACAGTATACACTAAACTCCAATACTAACCATGGATGCAAGTAATGACAGGGCCATGGAGAAGAAATACACTGCAATTTTTACATCAAATCAAATCCTGGCAGGTCCCTGAAGCTGGATGACCAATGATAGCCCCTACGATGCAGCTCATGTATGTGGTTGTAGATTGCGCGGAGGAAGCTCATTAATCGGTAGTGGCCGCCATGTGCTTTACAGTCTATCGCTTGTAGATAACCTATTCCATATCAAATCAGTTACATGTATCTGACGGGAAAAGGTAACCACGTTGCTTACCTGAGATTTGAGGCAATGGTGTCGTTGTCAGGTAGCGGATGCCGTCCAACAGTACGACAGATGGCTGAACGAATCCGCCCGTCAATATTGGAAATTTCGGCAGTGTGCCATCGGACTTACTGAAACTACCAATAGTATGTGGAAGAAAGCTGGTTAGATTTAGTAAACAGTAGAAGATTGCATTCTTAGGTCACTGATTTTATAGAAATCCATAATCCGAGAAACACACCTGATCAGTATCAGATTTGAGTTGCTTCAAACTGCAGGACTTTCTCCCAAATTCCCAAGGAGAGGTGGCAGAAAATATCAATACCAACAGTTCATGGGAGGAAGCTGTTAGATCTGAAAACAAAGTTGTAATAAGCTGCTTGGGAATGTTACAGTTCATTTTTAAATAAAATGGTAAGGAGGAACAACAAATATTCTGAGATGTGTACATAATATTGGGATGCTTACAGGTGCACTGGAACCGACAACAATTAAAAGGCTAAGCATTGAGCCTGAGTTTCTCTACACAACCTGAAGAAAGGAGGAACATGGTTAGAGAGCAGCAAAATACACACTTTGATGCATAATCCATTGGCAAGAACAGTAGAACATGGTAGAGTTAAATCTAACAGTGAATGAGTTAAACCTAACGGGTTTGTCACATTACATGGTTGCAATTTTCTGTACTGCTTTGCAATTACCTGTCAGTGCATCATGAGAATTACCAAAAGACTGTCAGTGACAGTGCACTTTGGTAATTTCCTGTCACGCACCTAGGGAATTACCTTGTGTCAGTGTACCTTGCAAACATCACCAGCAAATAAGGTCGACTTAAAGACTTTATAGCAGTAGGCCTAACAGTAGACAGTTCAATTACGAATTTCATTGGTTCGCATATATGTAGGACCAGAGGATTTCATACCATAATAAACCGCAACCTGGAGAAACTCAAACACCTGTATTGCAAGTTTGCGACAACCTGAGAGATTCATATCTCTGCATCTCCCTCTCAAAATATATTGCCATATTACAATTTGAATAACTTGAGGCTCTCACAAATCCCAGCTTAAGGGAGTCCAGCAATAACCAATATCATATTTTCATGATTTGTACATCCCATGGGCTGGTGGCGTGAGGAGATGCGGTTTAATGGAGCAAGACGAAGAGGAACGTGAAACAATCACAGGATCAGATCCGTCCACATCTGAACATCTCCCATAGGGCTCGGCTCAACTTTTGCTCTTAGTAGGTGTAGCAGGCAGAAGTCGCTACAACCATGGGAAGGCGACACTTGTAGCCAATCGCCCCTACGTACCTCAGGTCCCCTTCATCGCCCTTGCCACACTGCTAGCTATGTTCTCCATTGCCTCCTCTGTATCCTAGTCTCAGCACCTCGCCATTGGCTTCAGGCTTCTCTCTTGGTCAAGTATCCACATATGTGCGGAGGAGCGCGACGGGTTCGACGCGGCGGCCGGCCGGCCGGCCGGCCATCGATAGCGTGAAGGAGATGCGTGAGAGAGGCGGCACATTGGAGGATGCGGCACAGGGAGATATTTTCCAGGGCATGTGCATGCCGCATGGAGGAGAGGATGGTGTAATGCATCTGACGGTCAAGGGAGAATTACGAATTAATCAGACGGATAAAATTCATTGAAACGTGAGGATCAACGTGGAGGCTTATATGGTGCCTCCAATTAGTAAATATAAGATATTATCATATGGGAATGTTATTTGCACTGTTATATCAATGTTTTGCATGTTTTAGATGATTTGTGGGACTTTCATACAAAGTCCCTATTTTTGGTATTTAATATCTGGGAGGCAGAATACCCCCCTTTTCTTGTCTTTATTGTTTCAGGAGTTTCGCGAACCCAAATAATTAAAGGAAAAATATCATGGTAGTTTTTCATCAGGAGAAGGGCAGTGGGAAGAAGACCGAAGATAGGAGGGCCACGAGGCCCAAGTTAGGTGGGCCCACGCGGCCCATGTACCTGGCCGCGTGGGACCCATCAAACGGTGCCTCGGGCACCTCCTCGCGAGGGGCTTTTTACCAACACCTTCGTCTTCCCCGAAGAGGGACGCCCTAAATTTCCCCGAATTATCTGAGGCCGTGGCGGCAGCGGAACTCCTGATTCTCTCCGAAGGGGGTCAGATCCTGCTGCTCCGGAGCTCCGGAGAGGGGGGAAATCACCGCCATCATCATCACCTCTCCTCCTTGGCGTAGGAGGAGGCCTCTACATCAACACCATCACCAAGACCATCACCATCTCCATCACCATCTCTGTGATCCACTCCGTTCCCCTCATAGTTTGAGAGTTGCTATACCCTAGATCATTGTCTTGTCCTCCTATTCATGTTTGTGACTGGGTACTTGTCATTATTTGGTGGTGAAGTATTTATTTCAGATTGTGTTGTACCCTTTATGCCACTGATTATGATCATGTTTGAGGTTGTGAGTAGATCCCATATGTTCCTGAGGGCATAGGATGAATTGGCAATGATTTATATATAACATGTGTTGGTATTTTGTCAAGAGTTTATCTTCCATGTGATTCTATGATGGTGTTGTGCGAACGTCGACTGCACAACACTTCACCTTTAAGGGCTCATAGGAGAACAACGTAGTGTAATGAATTGAGGAAGACTTGGGAGGACAAGTAAGCCTGAGATGGAGTCATGCAGTTATATTATGTGGGCAGTAGTGTCGGGGACCTTAGAGTGTAATGCTATGGTGGGACTTTGTGTCTTAATAATTCTTGTGCGGTCATTTAATTGGCTACATGATCCATCATAAGGGGTTGTAGATTATTTATTTAGCAATGCCTAGTTATGGCTCCGCCCCAAGAAGATTAAAACTTGACAAGATATGCAACGTGTTGTTTAATAAATCTCTATGCCTAGTGATATCCATGCCGCCCTAGGGAACGCTTTCCACATATAAGTTACACACCATTTGAGCTTGTCCTCTTGCCACATAGAGGATTGGGATTTCAACTGTTACTATTTACTTTCGACATTTTTATTATCTTTGCAATCATACAACTAAAAATCCCAAAAACATTTGCATCTTTCATTGCTTCATTTATCATTCTTTCTAATCAATACCTTCAGCTCCTCGTGGGTTCGACAACCTTTTCTAATTGAAAGGTACTACAATTGATATCCTGCACTTGGGAGTCATCAAGATACTTTTCTGGCGCCGTTGCCGGGGAGCGTAGCGCTATTTGTAAGAAGTTTGGTAAGGAAACTTGAAAGCTGAATTATATTTGCTGTTTTATCTCATTGATATTATGGCATTTAAGAATCGTCCCTCGCTGCACCTTGCTCTATATGAAAGTGCTTATGCCACTACTGCTAAAGTGGTTGAAACTGCTGTGTCTAAGATACCTGAAGTGGGATTTAAAATTCCTACTGGCCATGTTGAAAGAGTTACGAAGAATATATTTTCAGGGGATGGAACTAAGTCTGCACGTGAACACATTGAAATGATTGAAGAAATATGTGGCCTATTTAGGATTCCTGGTATTTCTGAGGACTATGTGAAAAGGAAGCTATTATTTATGTCTTTATCTGGTAATGCTCATATTTGGTTCAGGTCTTTGGATGAAGGTTCTGGACAATTCATCTGGTGGGAGTTTTACAAATAATACTGCAGAAGAAGCATGGAACCTATTGGAAACTATTTCTGAAAATACTGGACACTGGGAACTTGATAAAGGTAATGAACCTTATTTTGATTATGGATATTCATGTGTGGAGAGCTTCTCTACTTCTATCTTGTTTAAAAATATGAGTGATACATTTAATCTTGATCCTTATGTTATACTTGAAATAGCTAAATCTTTTGCTGAGCATATCTGTATTCCTAAAAGTGGGTTTGAAACTTATGTTGAACCTGTTAAACACACTACTAGGGAATTGCTTATAGCAGCACACGTTACCGCCGGCTGTTTGTAATTGTTTTCGCCGGTGGTAAGTTGTGATCGGCCGGCCTAAAATTACCACCGGCGGTTTGGGCCAAAACAGCCAGGGATCCACATAGCGCTGGCGGGAGGGAACTTGGGCCGCCGGTGGTAACGTGGGCCGCGGACCCCGGTCTAGCCTCAACTTACCGCCGGCGGTTCTGCCACAAACCGCCAGGGGTAACCCCTCGTACCGCTGGCGGGAATGATATGCAACCGCCGGCGCTAACTGGGCCCAGCGCTGGCCTGCCCGGCTCAGATTTACCCCCGGCGGTTAGGCCAAAAACCGCCGGCGATAAATGGACGTACCCCCGGCGGTTTGGGTTGGAACCGCCGGCGGTAATCCTGGCATCTATTATTAAGCTCGACCAGCCACTTCTCCCCACCTACCAACTCACTCTCTCACTCACTATCCATGGAGCTCGACCAGAGCTCATTTCCCCACTACTTCCCACCTATTTTGGCTTATTTAAGCACTTAATTAAGTTCCAAATGCACTATATACATAGCATCTAGATCTAGATCTAGATCTACATCTCCCCACCCATTTCCAATCCCTTTCTCTCTATTTGTAGATCTAGATCTAGCTCACTCTCTTCTGTCGACGTGTGGCTTCTCCGGTGCTCTAGCGTGGACCTCGCGACAGGTAACTAATGAGTGGAAAGACGAATGTGCATGCAAAGTCGCGGTCACTTGTGGCGAAAAACGGTTTCCATGCATATGTGGACCGTTGTGCATTTGTTTTGATGTTCAGGTACATTGAGTTGCCAATGTTTTGCCGGAATGTTGATTAACTTCCGTTCCGGCGATTTTCTGGCACTCCGGCATGACCATTTTTAGCAAAGGTCATGCCGAATTTTTCCGTGAAAACCGAGACGATGATGGGTCTCTAATCGATTCTCTTGTGTCGTGCAGGCTATGATGGTCATCGAGATGAAGGAAAGCGTCGTTGATAGATACGTGGAACGCGCGACGGCCGACATGTATCGAACTAAGCGCATGCATATAAAGTGTCCTTGTCGAAGATGCAAGCTAGTGTCATTGTTCGACCCCATTTCAGGCACTGTGAATGAGCACCTGCTTAGGTTTGGTTTCATGGAGGGCATACTCAATGGATGAGTAGCGACGATGAAGGTGATGATGATGAAGGTGATGATGATGATGACCACGACGAGGAAGCGGATGCCACATACGACAATGAAGATGAGGTGGGAGGGGATGCGGATGATGGTGAAGAAGGCCGGGAAGAACATGCGGACGATGAGGACCTGAGTAGGAATACCCCGCTAACTGCGGCCGTGCAGGACCCTCATGTTCAAGAACTTCTTCTCAGCAACACATCGGCCGATAGACGAAAGTCTAAGCTGGATCAACTGGAGGTAGACTCGAGAACTCCGTTGTATGGCCCAGCTAGCGGGACGGAGGAGAGCCGTCTGAGAGCAGCTCTCGATATTCTGGAGATGAAGGCAAAACACAAATGGTCGGATACAAGCGTGGACGACCTCTTCGAATGGATGAAGACGCACTTTCCTGAAGGTAACACGTGTGCCGGTAGCCTAAATGAGGCAAAGAAAATCGTGTGCCCTCTCGATTTACCGCACAAGAAATACCACGCCTGCATCGGTGACTGTGTAATTTATCGAAATGACCACGCCAACCTCGATACATGCCCAGTGTGCGGCGAATCTCGATACAAGAGAGGGACGAGAAAAGCTCCTCGAAAAGTTGTGTGGTACTTCCTGCTCAGGCCCCGTCTCCAGCGGTACTTCGCGGACCCCAAGGAAGCTAAGCTCATGCGCTGGCACGCGGAAAGGAAGGAGGCGGTGAAGAAGGATCTGGATCTGCGTCATCAAGACGCGACCTGATGGCCCTGAATATCAGAAAAGAGCTTCACTTGGATCCGGATGAGGAGGAGACGGATAATCGCAAGCGCAAAAGGGCGGCTAAGCATAGCGAAACTCCTCGCCCCTCCTGCTTCACTCTAACTCCTGACGAGCTCGAACAATTCATCAACTGCCTCCTAGGA
Source organism: Puccinellia tenuiflora (assembly GCA_012064385.1). Taxonomy (NCBI): domain Eukaryota; kingdom Viridiplantae; phylum Streptophyta; class Magnoliopsida; order Poales; family Poaceae; genus Puccinellia; species Puccinellia tenuiflora. The sequence goes on from QRDG01001174.1 coordinate 268,343, forward strand.
GTCAAATATCCTGTAGGCTACGCAGGGCTGATTCGCAGATGGCTGGACCCGACAAAAAAAATATTCAGCGGGATGAAGTCTCATGACTGTCACGTCATGATGACGTAGATACTTCCGGTTGCAATACGCGGGATAATGGAACCGCACGTTCGTGCAACGTTGACTGGCCTCTGTAGCTTCTTTGACGTCATCACTCGGAAGTCGATAACCGTCAAGAAACTTGGGAGGCTGCAGGAAGAGATCGTCACCATCTTATGCGAGATGGAGATGTACTTCCCGCCCGCATTCTTTGACATCATGGTCCATCTGCTGGTGCATATAGTAGACGATATCGAGGATCTCGGGCCGGCATTCCTTCACAACATGATGGCGTTAGAAAGAATGAACGGGTTCATCAAAGGATACGTTCGTAACAGGGCACATCCGGACGGAAGCATCGTCCAAGGCTTTCTCACCGAGGAGTGCATCTCTTTCTGCAAGAATTATCTAAACGAGGATGACCCACGTCCGCTTGGTTTGCCCGCCAGCAAGCACGCTGGCAGGTTCGATGGAGTAGGCCACGATACTGGCAAGAGGGAACTGGACGTGGATCAAGATGGTAGAAGAACTGACTTTAACAGGGCCCACTTAGTAGCGCTACAGCACATGACCGATGTCGAGCCTTGGGTGGAGGAGCACATAACCATGATCAAAAACACCGCTAACTGGCCGATGACGGAAGAAGAGGTATTTAGAGCGCACAACTCCTCTTTCGCGCGCTGGTTCAAAGCCCAGATTGATGCCAATCCCCCGCCAATGACAAGCAATGGAGACAAAATGCTATTGGCCTTGTCTTATGGGCCCGCGCCCAACCTCATGACTTATCAGAAATACGACATCAACGGTTACACATTCTATACGGAGGAGAGAGACAAAAGAAGCGACTACCAGAACTCGGGTGTGACGATGGAATCATACACGGGTGAAGAGAAGAAAAGATACTACGGAAGGATTGAGGAAATCTGGGAGCTCGACTACGTCGGGGAGAAGCTACCAATGTTCCGTGTCAGATGGGCTACTGACGTCACAAAAGAAGACGAGTATTTCACAACCATGCGTATGCCCGACAAATCCAAGACCAAGAACCCCACCGCGCAAAATGAGCCATGGATACTGGCTAAGCACGTCGAGCAATGCTTCTTCATAACCGACCCGTCTAGGCCCAGCCGTGTTGTCGTAAGGAGAGGCAAAAGGGCCCTCGTCGGAATGGATGGAGTCGCCAACGAGAAAGACTTCGACGGCCTCGTCGGAGACCCAATGATGGAAGAAACCGATGAAGACGATAAAATATACAAACTAAGAAGAACAAGGACGACGCTACCTAGGTCAGGTCTTCCTCCGTACACAAGGAGTCACGACGAAGATACCGGTGGGGTCACAAAGACTAAGCGGAAGGGCAAGCAGAAGAGAAGAGTGTGATCAAGAATAGTATTGTGTATGTAATAAATATATATTGATGTATAAGTAACATTCGCAAACTCCTATCGATGGTTTTAATGACTATTAATGCAGAAAGAAAACAATAAAATGTGTGCTATTTTTGATAGTTTTAATGACTAAGCGAGATGCATGTGTGCAGGTCTCTCACGAAAAAAATAAAAAAAAGCAGATATATAAACCAGAAAAACAAATACACAGCAGCAAAAAAAAGGCCAATTTATCCCCGGCGGTTTGTAATAGAACCGCCGGCGATAAGAACACGTGGTCCCACCCGTAAGTGGAACATAACTTAGCGCCGTCGGTTCTGTTACAAACCGCCGGGGGTAAGTTATGTTCCACTTACTTGTGGGACCCGCCCTAGTGGACTTTGCCCCAAATCGACGCCGTGTCCTCCAAATCGAGATCACCCCCGCGCCGTCCAGCAGCTCCCCGGCCGCCATCGCCGAGTCCCCGTCGCCGTCAGCCCCCTCCTCCGTCCGCCCCGGTGAGCCCCTCCCTCCCTCTCCCCTCCCTCCCTCTCTCTCTCTCCCCTCCCTCCCTCTCTCCCCCCTCGCCCTCGCTCCCGCCGACGCCGTGTAACCCTCGCTCCCTCGTAGACGCCGTCGACCGCCTGGAAGAGCTCGTGGACGCCGTCGGCCCCCTCCTCCATCCAGCAGGTCAAGGTCACCACCACCACCCGCGTCCGCAAGCTCGCCCGCGCGCGCCTCTCCAAGGCGGACGTCGAGCGCCGCAACTGGGCCAAGTTCGGCGACGCCGGCGCACGGCTCACCGTCGTCTCCACTGAGGAGATCGTCCTCGAGCGCCCAGGTCCGTCCATGTTCTGTGCACAATGTTGTTTTTTACTCTGAAACAATGACAGTAAAAAACATAATATGTTGTTTTTTACTTGGTAGCAGAGGATCAGATCATAATATGCTTGTTTCATACTCTAATTTCGATCTAAAAAACATAATATGTTGTTCGCTTTTCTACTGCCAATATTTGAATCATGTAGGAGATGTATTTACTGTTCCTACAGAGTAGGAAAACAGGTTACTATTAAATTTTTTCAGACTGGCTTCATGGTAACAAATGTGATAAGCTACTAATGTTGATAATTCGTTGTTAGATGTGGGTCCACAGGTCCAATGATCCCTAATATTAAGCCAACTGTTTCAATTATGTAGTTAGGTTAAGCAGCACACTGGTTCCTGAATGGTGATTGTTCATAAATGGGGTATGTTAACTGTATTTCTTTATTATGGTGGCTGCTGTGATATATATATATGTCTCTACAGGTACATTGAGTGCCAATGTATCGCCGGAATGTTGATTAACTTCCGTTCCGGCGATTTTCTGGCACTCCGGCATGACCATTTTTAGCAAAGGTCATGCCGAATTTTCGCCGTGAATCTAAAGTCTTTTCTTCTAGCTTGTGAAGTGCTAGGTACAGCTAGCCATGTCGATTCTCAGCGAGACTTGGATACACCCATCTCTTCTCCGCGAGACTTGGATGAGCACTATCGGCTCATGGCCTCGGAGCAGCAGCTGGAGGAGAATTCAGGAGGCAGCGACAGCGACGAGGCCACCGATGATGACATGGGAGATGATGAGGCCACCGATGATGTCGGTGATGAGAGGGCCGGTGATGCCGAGACCACCGATAGTGGTGTTGCCGGCGATGCGGAGCCTAGGAAGCAACGAAAGCAGCGGCGCCCAAACAAGGTCGGTGCCACAAAGCTAGGTCATGCAACTCCGGATTGATAACTACTTGTAGTGTTTGCTAGTACTTGGAGTCTATTTGTGTAATCCGTATACTTGGAGTCTATTTGTGTAATATTTGCTACTGATGGTCGACTTTATTATTGTTGAACACTTTGGCTACTTTTCTGTATCTTGCTGTGTATATTGCTACTGTGATGGTCGACTTTGTTATTGCTGTGCATATACTGCTGTGTATATTGTATATTGCTGTAATTTTTTTGTACCCTGTAATTGTTACCGCCGGCGGTTAGAGATAAACAGCCAGTGGTACCACGATATACCCCTGGCGGTAGAGGAAACCGCCGGCGCTACGTCGACATACCCCTGGCGGTTACGGAACCGCCGGCGCTAATTGTACCCCCGGCGTCTGGAACAAAACCGCCGGCGCTAACTAGGTTTACCCCCGGCGGTTTGCAAACCGCCGGCGGTAAGGCATTACCACCGGCGAGGTGGTCGCCGGCGGTTTGCAAACGCCGGGGATAGGCCAAAAACGGCCGCCGGCGGTAACCTTTTTTCCAGTAGTGACAATCTATTGTTATTCCTACAATTATTAAACAGATTGAGCCAGTGTCATCTGTGAGAATTGAGGAGTATGTTGAGCCACCCCCATATCCGAACCAAGTTAAGAAAAATTTACTTATTGCTGTTACTAACAAGAGTAAAAGAAGATGTCCTCAGCCATATGAACAAGTGGAAGTCAATACTCAAATTTCTGTTATCAAACAATTAAATGAAGAATATCCTGTTGATGTTTATCTATGTGAAGATGCTACTAAAATTATCAGAGGTAATTCGGCCAAGGTGGGAAAACCTATAATATCATGCTCTATTGGGACTTCAAGTTATCAAGGTCTATGTGATATTGGGTCAAGCATTAGTGTCATTCCATATTCTCTCTATCTTGAAATCAAGCCTGATATTGATCCTATTGTTATGGAAGAGACAGGTATGACAATTCAACTTGCTATTAAGGAATATATTAGTCCTTTTGGAATTGTTAGAGATGTTGAAGTTCTAGTTTGTAAAATTAAATATCCTGCTGATTTTATTGTGCTTGGTTGCCCTCAAGATTCATTTTGTCCTATCATTTTTGGTAGACCTTTCTTGCGTACTGTTGGAGCTGAAATTAATTTGCATAAAGAGAAAGTGTTTATTAAATGTGATAATGAAAGACTTGAGTTCAATTTTTCCAAATTTGCTGATAAACATGTTGTGAAAGAGCCAATTTCTGAAGATATAATTGAAACCCTTGCTCCTATAGCTGTAGCTTCAACAGATGTTGTAGAACATTATATGCTTAATCAAGATGAACCATTTAATGATGAGGAAAAAGAGGCTCTGGAACAAATATTATGGCAACAACCACCACAGTTACGGTTGCATATCCCACATGATAATTTAGGAGTGTTACCACCACCTAAAGGGGATCCTAGTTTTGAATTGAAACCTTTGCCTGACAATCTGAAATATGCATACTTAGATGATAAGAACATATATCCTGTCATTATTAGTGCTAACCTTTCAGCTGAAGAAGAAGAGAAACTACTTGATGTGCTAAAAGCTCATCGACCAGCTATTGGATACTCTCTTGATGATCTTAAAGGTATAAGCCCAGCTCTATGTATGCATAAATCAATTTGGAAGAGGATGCAAAACCTGTTGTTGATTATCAATGCCGTCTCCATCCAAAAATGAAAGAAGTGGTAAGAAAAGAGGTAATAAGACTCATGGAAGATGGTATCATTTATCCTATAGCTGATAGTAAGTGGGTTAGTCCTGTCCATTGTGTTCCTAAAAAAAGGTGGAATGACTGTTGTTCCAAATGATGAGAATGAACTTGTGGCTCAACGAACTGTTGTTGGTTATTGGATGTGCATTGATTACAGGAAACTAAACAAAGCAACTAGAAAAGATCATTACGCATTGCCATTTATTGATCAAATGTTAGAAAGGTTATCTAAACACTCTCACTTTTGTTATCTAGATGGTTATTCAGGTTTCTCACAAATTCCTCTCCATAAGGACGATCAAGAAAAGACCACTTTTACTTGCCCATTTGGTACATTTGCTTATAGAAGAATGCCATTCGGTTTATGTAATGCTCCTGCTACTTTTCAAAGATGCATGAATGCTATATTTGCTGACTATATTGAAAAGATAATGGAAGTCTTTATGGATGATTTTTCTGTGTATGGTACTTCTTTCGATAATTGCTTGTTCAATCTTAACAAAGTTTTGCAGCGTTGTGAAGATCAACATTTAGTTCTCAATTGGGAGAAGTGTCACTTCATGGTTACCGAAGGAATTGTTCTAGGACATAAGATTTCTGGAGATGGAATAGAAGTTGATCCAGCCAAGATAGAAGCTATTGAGAAGCTACCATACCCAAAGGATATAAAAGGTATAAGAAGTTTTCTTGGGCATGCATGTTTTTACCATAGGTTCATTAAGGATTTCTCCAAAATATCAAAACCTCTAACCAATCTTTTGCAAAAGGATGTTCCTTTCTCTTTTAATGATGAATGCATTGAATCTTTTAATATTTTGAAGAATGCTTTGATAACTGATCCTATTATTCAACCTCCTGATTGGAAATTGCCCTTTGAAATTATGTGTGATGCTAGTGATTATGCAGTTGAGGCTGTCTTGGGTCAAAGGGTTGATAAGAAACTGAATGTTATTTATTATGCTACAACTGAAAAAGAATTTTTAGCAGTACTATTTGCTTGTGACAAGTTTAGACCTTATATTACTGATTCCAAAGTCTCAATACATACTGATCATTCTGCTATTAAATACTTGGTGAACAAGAAAGATGCTAAACCAAGATTGATAAGATGGGTACTTTTATTGCAAGAATTTGATTTACACATTGTTGATAGGAAAGGAGAGGATAACCAGGTAGCTGATCATCTCTCTAGAATGGAAAATATAGCTGATGATCCCATTCCTATTAATGATAGCTTTGTTAATGAACAACTTGCAATTGTTAATGTATCCAGTGTTAAGGCTGCATCTCCTTGGTTCGCTAATTATGCAAATTTTATTGTTGGAAAAGTATGACCTCCACACTTTACTTATCAACAAAGAAAGAGATTCTTTTATGATCTTAGACATTATTTTTGGGATGATCCTTTCCTTTATAAGAAAAGTGTAGATGGTATTATTAGACGTTGTATACCTGAGCATGAACAACAGGTTATAATAAGAGATTGTCATGATAGTCCCTATGGAGGGCATCATGCAGGAGATCGCACAGCAGCAAAGGTTTTACAATCTGGTTTCTATTGGCCCACTTTATTTAAAGATTGCCATGAATATGTTAAATCTTGTGATAAATGTCAAAGAGTAGGAAATATTGGTAGGAGAAATGAAATGCCTATGAATTATTCTCTACCACTTGAACCATTTGATGTGTGGGGTTTTGACTTTATGGGACCTTTCCCAGCCTCAACGACAAAGCATACTCATATTTTGGTTACAGTGGACTATGTTACAAAGTGGGTGGAGGCAATTCCAACCAAAAGTGCAGATCATGCCACCGCAATGAAAATGCTCAAGGACATCATTTTCCCAAGGTTTGGTGTTCCTAGGTTTTTAATTACTGATGGTGGCTCTCATTTCATACATGGTGTTTTTAGGAAAGCATTGGCAAAATATGATGTTAACCATAGAATTGTGTCTCCTTATCACCCTCAAAAAAGTGGACAGGTTGAATTAAGTAATAGGGAAATTAAACTCATTTTGGAAAAGATAGTGAATAAGTCTAGGTCTGACTGGCCACTTAAAATTAATGATGCATTATGGGCTTATAGAACTGCATTCAAAAATCCTATGGGATGTCCCCTTATAAAATGGTCTATGGAAAAGCTTGTCATTTACCTGTTGAATTAGAACATAAAGCTAGATGGGCTATTAAACAATTAAACTTTGACTTTAAGACTGCAGGAGAGAAAAGAATCCTTGATTTAAACCTGCTTGATGAATGAAGGAATGAAGCCTATGAAAATGCTAAAATGTTTAAAGAGAAAGTTAAGATTTGGCATGACAAGAAGATTAAGAGAACAGAATTCAAAGTAGGAGATCAAGTTTTATTATGCAACTCTCGTTTCAAGTTTTCTGCAGGGAAGCTAGCCTCAAAATGGCAGGGACCATTAGTCATACAGGAAGTGTATCGTTCAGGAGCTATCCGTCTTTACAGTGATATGAAAGGTAAACCTCATGTGGTCAATGGATAACGTCTTAAACATTATATTGCAGGAAAAAGCTTCATTGGAACAGTGGAAACATTGAATTTACAAACACCGAAAGAAATAATAAATGGGGGTCGATCAGTTTCAGCAACCCCAAATCAATAAAAGGTAACCTTTGTATTGGGAAGTTTCTCGGAATTGCGTAAGAATTTATGGAAGTCGATTTTTATGGAAATTAACGTGTGGGGGAACAAAACTTGACGAAACGGAGTCCCGAGGAGGGAAAGAGGTGGCCCCACGCGGCCAGGTACAGGGGCCTGGTGGGCCCACTCCTTTTCCACCTCAGAGACCTTTTTCGCCTCGTTTTCGATCCCGATGCTCCGTCTTGACCTAAAAACCCTCAATATATACCCCTCTCCGACGATCTAATCTCGCACCGAGCGCTCTCGAGCGATCTTTGTTTCTTGTTGTCTCTGCTTGCCAGGTTTTACCCATGTCTTGCTCCGGATCCAATCTCGAGGGGGAGAGCTCTCCCAAGGAGGGTGTTGTGAACCACTACCTCAACTCCGTGATGGCGCCTCAGAAGACCGTGTGCTTCAAGGAAGGGGTGATGCTCGTGGAGGAGGTGAAGGCTCCTAAGACCACCAGTACCTTGGAAGAAAGACTGGACGAGATGGAAGACAAGACCTTCAGGTATGGGGCTGTGGTTTACCGCAGCCTTGATGCTCATCACTTCATGAACCTGGAGTTGGAGAAGAAGATTGAAGAGTACAAGAAGAGACTTGAGGATCTGGAAGATAGGTACAAGTACTTCATCGACAAGTTAGAGAAGATTCAGTGCTTCATGTGGGATGTAGAAAACCAGAACTACGAGTATGAAGAATGCTTTAAGAAGATTGCAGCAGCTGCCACCCTCAGGTATAATGATCCACCTACATCTTTCCGTGATGGAAGACCCTTCCCATGGAAGATGGCTGAATGGGAGGAAGAATACGAGAAGGAGGAAGCTGCAGCAAAGGAGAGTCTGGTAGAACGTCAAGCTTGGGGGAGTTCCGCCTAGTCTCTCTCTCTTTATTAGTCTCTTTTATCTATCTAGTCAAGGAGTGTTTTGCTTTTATCGTTTAGTTATCAATTTCGTTTAGGCTTGTGTGAGCTCATAGAGCATTATCATATATCGCTATCTTGTGGGTTATCAATGAATATTAAAGTATGGTGTCATCCATGGTTCTCTTGTTTTGGAGATTTATGGGTAACACTCATGCAAATGAGCGTGACATATTTAGAGGGTTCAGTCACATCTTGCCTTGGACATAAATTAACGTGAGTATGTTGGACAACTGTAGAATTATATCATCAAAATATCAAATAATAAACATGAACCATTGTGATTAATATTATGATGATAGTGGCTTGATAAATGTTTAAGGTTGGGAGTTAGCCCATATGTGCTGTCACATGCAAAGCTTTCAACATGTTCCATCATTTATTCAGTTGATATCATGTACTTTTGTTTATGGATGCCTATCATGGTGAAATAATGTGGAAACAGAGTAAGTTTAAATGAGTTTGTATAAATGGTTAGAGAGAAACCTGTGCCGCTAATCTAAGCCATGCATCATTTATGGTGGAAATTTACTTACATGCTATTTTGAACTTTCTGTGATACACCCTACAATAAAAAGCTATATCAAGTGGTAAATAAAAAGGGCGTTGAGGTTGTTCATTATGTTTGTTTGTCTTGTTTTGATGTGGGCTTGATCCATATCATGGGACAAGAGGTACCCCAGTTGAGGCTCTTGATAATACCATTTTTACTTACAATGATAGGTAACTTAAACTTGCTTTGTTTCCCAAGATGAGTAATCATGGTGTAGGTACTTGTATTCAAGGGGCATGAGACATCTAACCTTTACTTTATCAAGGCCACTACTCATATTTGCTTTCACATTTAACTCTAGTCATTCAAATGCTTGCCATAAAGAGCAAAAGCATGGGAAAAGGAGTATGATTCAGTTGTCCAACATACAATAGTTATTTGCTTTCAAAAGTAAGGGGTGATTGCTAGAGCTTCTACTTATGTTGCCCTCATGTGTATGAGGTTTAGCTCATTAATCTTACATTGCAATTGAATATGATGATGATACAATGCCCGTATTTATTTATCAACCATAAGTCCATCGATGCATGTAATGATCTATGTCCTTATTTACTCGAGGACGAGTAAAGGTTTAAGCTTGGGGGAGTTGATACGTGCATTTTATATCATCATTTTTATACCTTATATTATCATATGGGAATGTTATTTGCACTGTTATATCAATGTTTTGCATGTTTTAGATGATTTATGGGACTTTCATACAAAGTCCCTATTTTTGGTATTTAATATCTGGGAGGCAGAATACCCCCCTTTTCTTGTCTTTATTGTTTCAGGAGTTTTGCGAACCCAAATAATTAAAGGAAAAATATCATGGTAGTTTTTCATCAGGAGAAGGGCAGTGGGAAGAAGACCGAAGATAGGAGGACCACGAGGCCCAAGTTAGGTGGGCCTACGCGGCCCATATACCTGGTCGCATGGGACCCATAAAACGGTGCCTCGGGCACCTCCTCGCGAGGGGCTTTTTACCAACACCTTCGTCTTCCCCGAAGAGGGACGCCCTAATTTTCCCCGAATTATCTAAGGCCGTGGCGGCGGCGGAACTCCTAATTCTCTCCGAAGGGGGTTAGATCCTGCTGCTTCGGAGCTCCGGAGAGGAGGGAAATCACCGCCATCATCATCACCTCTCCTCCTTGGCGTAGTAGGAGGCCTCTACATCAACACCATCACCAAGACCATCACCATCTCCATCACCATCTCCGTGATCCACTCCGTTCCCCTCATAGTTTGAGAGTTGCTATACCCTAGATCATTGTCTTGTGCTCCTATTCATGTTTGTGATTGGGTACTTGTCATTATTTGGTGGTGAAGTATTTATTTCATATTGTGTTGTACCCTTTATGCCACTGATTATGATCATGTTTGCACGTTGTGAGTAGATCCCATATGTTCCTGAGGGCATAGGATGAATTGGCAATGATTTATATATAACATGTGTTGGTATTTTGTCAAGAGTTTATCTTCTATGTGATTCTATGATGGTGTTGTGCGAACGTCGACTGCACAACACTTCACCTTTAAGGGCTCATAGGAGAACAACGTAGTGTAATGAATTGAGGAAGTCTTGGGAGGACAAGTAAGCCTAAGACGGAGTCATGCAGTTATATTATGTGGGCAGTAGTGTCGGGGACCTTAGAGTGTAATGCTATGGTGGGACTTTGTGTCTTAATAATTCTTGTGCAGTCATTTTATTGGCTACATGATCCATCATAAGGGGTTGTAGATTATTTATTTAGCTATGCCTAGTTATGGCTCTGCCCCAAGAAGATTAAAACTTGACAAGATATGCAACGTGTTGTTTAATAAATCTCTATGCCTAGTGATATCCATGCCGCCCTCGGGAACGTTTTCCACATATAAGTTACACACCATTTGAGCTTGTGCTCTTGCCACATAGAGGATTGGGCTTTTAACTGTTACTATTTACTTTCGACATTTTTATTATCTTTGCAATCATACAACTGAAAATCCCAAAAACATTTGCATCTTTCATTGCTTCATTTATCATTCTTTCTAATCAATACCTTCAGCTCCTCGTGGGTTCGACAACCTTTTCTAATTGAAAGGTACTACAATTGATCTCCTGCACTTGGGAGTCACCATAAAACCTATCTTTGAGTCTCACCCCTTCGAGGCGTTCGTCGCTTCGGGATCAAGGGAAAATTGGCACCTCGCTATGTTGGTCCTTTCACCGTCCTAGCCAATCCACGTTGCTTCAAAGATCCTATTTGTGGGGTTGATCATGAAGTGTTGGACATCCAGGAGGATCTAACTTACCGGGAGCATCCTACCCGCATCTTGGATGAAGCAGAAAGGAAGACCTGTAACAAGGCCATCAAATTCCTCAAAATCCAATGGTCTAACCATTCCGAAGAAGAAGCAACTTGGGAGCGTGAAACTAGTCTTCGTCAGGAATATCCCGCCTTCTTCACTCAAGCCTAGAATCTTGGCACGAGATTCCTGTAAGGGGGGTAGATTTGTAACAGCCCCAGTTTGGAACCTGAAAATATGAATAAATGTTTCACTTTTTCTTTTCATATTGCATCATGGCATCCATATTTAAATTGCTCAACATGAAATAATGTTAAAGCAACAATTGATAAATCAATGATGGTGAATGTTGTTGGGTAAACAAACTTCAATTTGAACTATCATATTTGTCCAGGAAGTTTCCACAAATTCAAATATGAAAGTTGCAGGGGAAATTCATTTATCAAACTTAATAAATTAAAAGGGACCCCAAATGCCTGTGAGCATTTCTAAAATAATTTACACATAAAAGGTTTTCCAAATGGGCTGAAATTTTTAGAGCAGCTTCTTAAGATGATATACAAGCTAGGTGATTTTTTCCAGAATTTTAGAAATTGTCTAAGTGCCCCTTTTAAATGCTTTGAGCTGCTGGAATTTTTGAAAACAGAAAAACAGAAAATAGAAAAAGGAGCCAGGGGGTTACCTGCAAAATGGCCGTCATCCTCCTCATGTAGCACCATGGCTGTAGTGACCGAGCACGTCTCCCGCGTCCCCGACGCACCAGCTCGGCCGCCTCCAGGCCCTGGTGGATAAGAGCACCCCGCCGCGCCCTGCTCTCTCTCTCCCCCCTCATTTTCCCCCGTTCCCGAAACCCTAACCCTAGAAGACATGACCGCGCTCGGGTAGTGCACGCCGCCGCTCGCCGCCGTCGACTGAGGCCATCTGAAGCAGATCGAAGACTGCCAGTAGCTCCGCCTCGTCGCCCTCTCCTTCCTCGCACACACGAAATCGAGCCGGGAAGCTCGGGCTCGCCGTCATCGTCCTCTTCTTCCCCGACTCCGACCGACGCCGCCAAGCTGATTGACGCTAGTGCCGACCTCCTACGTCCCTGCCGAGCATGCACACGCATCGAGGGTAAGCTGCTGGTCCTCCGGGACATCCCCGTTAGCCTCCTACCTCCCTCGATCTGCGTCGTCGCGTTAGCTCGCCATCGGCCGCCGCATGTCGCCGACGTACTCGTCGCGCCGGCGACCAAAAGGTCGTTGCGTTGCCCGTTTCTGGCTCTCTGTAGTTAGGCGCGTCGAACGCCACCGTTAGGACGTTTCCGCACGTGCTAGGCCGCCGTCTCCAACCGTGCCGTCGTCGGTGATCACCGCGTGCGCGCCGCGCCGGTCCTGGCACGCGCCCAGGGTCAAACCTGGCCGTGGGCCGCCTCGCCCACATGGACGCCAGTGTGGCCAAGGGCCCGGGCAGCCAGCGACCGTGGCTAGCCCCCGGCCGGTACAAAACGTTCGGGCCATTTTTTTCTGAAAAATGTTAAAATGACAGAAATTGAGATGAAATTGTAAATTCAATAACTTTTGTTTTACACCTCAGAAAATTACAAATGATATGTCAAAATGTTCAGAAAAATCATATATATCTATTAGTATCATTTCCATGATCAACTAAAATTATTAAATTGTCTTTAATTAATAAATACTAAAATGGCAGATTTAAATCAATACTTAGAAAGTTCATAACTTGAACAATAACGATCCAAAAATTATGAATGAGGTATCAAAATGTTCAGTAAACAATGAACTACAAGTGTATGTCATTTAAGGGAGTTTTAGAATTTATTTTTGTGCTGTTTATAAAATTTAAGTAAAAAGGCAGAATTAAATCAATAATTGGAAAATTCATAACTTGATAAATAATGACTCAAAAATTATGTTTAATAGCCCAAAATGATCAGCAACTCAAGGGCTATTTAGCTATATTAAGTTCACAGCATGAAAACAACTTTTCCTTTGATGTCATTTCGAAATGGTTAAAATGCTTAAAAATTTAATAACCGTTTAATTCGCCATTTCTTCATCGTTACTCGAAAAATTGCAAACGAAGTACCAAAATGATCAGGAGAACAATACCTATCTAACAATGTCATTCTCATGCATGTAGAACTCATATTTTAGTACTAGACATTTTGGATAAATGCTTAGTTCACTAAGTTAAATATGGAGATATAACCCGTTAATTGCAATAATTATTTTAGGGGTTCCATTTAACTTGTGGGACATGCCCAAGACCATTACAGTGCATAATTTGACCATCTCATCATGAGTGTGCATTGCACCTTTGTATACGTGTTATTTATTTCGTTTCCTGTTATTGTTTGTGTTTCGGTAGATTCCGGAGTCGAAGTTCCACCACAATACCTCGACGATCCGCGCGACCAGCACTATCAGCAAGGCAAGAGATAACCTAACCTTCTTGGCATATAGCATCCTATTGTTTATACAAGTATTTTCCCCACCATAATATTGCATTCGATTCCAATGTCAACTTTTGATCAAGATATAGAGTATCCTATAATATGCATTGTCCCCTAAACCATTACATGTCTTCCTTCCTATTAACCATAGGTTGATGTGTTGGCCTGAGATACTTTATATCTGTTGTTCATATGCTTAGCTATGCTTAGCCATGCTTAGTCGAATGCTATATTGTCCGGTGTTTAAATTCCCTAATTATGATGTTGATGGAATGTTCGGACATGGTGGTTACTTGTGGTACTTATTTAAATTTCTTAAAATGCTTGGATGAGTTGCCATCGGGGTTATGGTGTTTTGCCTCATCCTTGTCGCCTAGGTGCGAGTTCTTTACCTCTTGAACCAAGACGAGTGTGCTTCCATTGGTGGGGGTATGGGCTCCTTACTAACTGAATAACTTGTGCGGGCGTATCCAAGGGTCCTCTAGTTTGCTATTTCCATTTGTGGGTGAGTGTGTGGGTGGAAAGAGGAACGATAAGGTCGGTGGTGTTTAGGAAGTGGCGATGGGGGCAGGGGCTGAAATAGGCTGGGTAAACTTGTCCTGTCGCCACAGATGGCTCTTGGATAGTCTCATGCGAGGTAAAGGTTTAACCGCGCCCACTTGCCAGCTTTCCCTGGAAGAGAGCTAATCAGACGAGCCGGATGGTACCAATGGGTAAATTAGTACACCCCTGCAGGGTTTAAATCTTTTCGAAAATCTGTGTCCGCGGTTATGGACGACTTGGGAATAGACGATAAGATCATAGAGAACCTGAACATAATTACTAAAATTTGGCAGCTAGAGGTTGCAACTCAACATGTGATAAAAGGTTCATTTCCTCGAGGGTGATTCGAGGGAGTGCCCTAGTGGAGATGAATGATGAGAAATGGTTACTATGGGTTCGATGAGAACCAATGATCGAAGTTTACTATCTTATCCCTTTTATGAAAAACCTTCTGAGTAGTCGATGCCATGAGTCATTTATGTCTGTAAGAATGAAAACTAGCTTTATGCAAAACAACCATTGTACAGCTTTAGAGCCTTGTCATCATTGGGCCTATATCGCCCTACTAAACTTGCGAGTACGTCGTACTCAGTCTCTCTTTGTTGATTATTAATTGTTTCAGAGGAGGACGACACCGAACAGACAGGTGCGTTCTTCGTCGACGTCGATGAATAGTCTGGGGTTCCCAGGTGGCAGCTTGGGACGTCTCGGAACAAGCTGGCCGGGATTTGTTATGTGTAGGCCTCTTAGGCCATAATTTGGATCTTGTTGTTTAGAACAACCTAAATTTGCTTCCGCTTGTTGTACTGTTGGGTCAGTGACCTCTGATTGTAATATTGGGCTATCTTTTCTGTTGTTCCGCAGTCTTGATCTCTCTATTATGCATTGATAGCTATGCCAGTGTTCATGGCATGATCGAGGTGTTGCGTTGCCGATGATCCATTCCGAGCACGCCTGCCAAAGGTTTTGGCCTGGGAGTGGTAACCCCAGTAACCTTCGATTGTGTAGCATGGCCTGTGGGGTACATAGTATCTCTGTATAATTCCGGGGTCGGGGCACTACAGGATACACCCACATCACTATCATGGAGAGAAGCAATTAATTTAGTTTGTAGAGCCAGATTGTCACCAATTACTAACCTGCCCTTGTAATGAAGCAGACCCTTTTCGAGAAAAAACCTTTTTCATTTGGAGATTGAATAGCCAATTCCTGTAATAGCTGAGTGGAAGTAGGGTCTGTTGTGTAAGAATTGAGCACTTCCAGCAACCAATCTAGCTGACAAGTGGACATGACTTGAAGATCCAGCAAATGCCCAACTCTTGATAAAGAATCAGCTGCACCATTGTCCACTCCCTTCTTGTATTTGATATCAAATTGCAAACCCACCATCTTGGCCATGGCCTTCCTCTCTAAATCAGAACTAAGCACCTGATTAGTCAGATTGCACAGGCTTTTATGGTTAGTTAAGATAGTAAAGTGTCCCCTCTGTAAGTATGGTCACCATTTGTCAATAGCCATAATCATAACAACTAGGAGGTTGACCCGCACATTTGCGCGGCTAGATAATCTTATGCTTAGGTGTATCTATTTCTATGTCGATAATCTTAAGCTTTAAATTTTAATCAATGCAAAATGAGTTCTTTAATATTTAGAGACTTAGAAATCACTTTTTAGAAATTATTACAATCTACGAATTGGATTATTGCATACCTATTATGTTGTACTCACGTTGGTTCACTTACAAATCTATTTCTTGGTCTACTCGGTAATACAATTCAAGTGCTTGTGGTACATAATTGTATTGACCAAAAGTGAACAAACTCGTATTGAAGATCTAACCAAAGAACTTGGTTGATGTGCTCTTAATGTTATTTTATAGAACATCATCAATTTATATCAAAAGGCACTAATGAAATGGCCCACCTTAGATTAAGAACCCAACATATGTATAATATCTGTTTATTTTCTAGTTTGACGTGTATTTTCGACCACCTAAACTTAAGTTTGATCCCTACAGCAGATTAGCGAAATAAGTATCAATGACGTTTACCTACCATTGGTGAGGGGTCTCTTTGATTTAGAAAATTCTCTTTGAGAAAAAATAGGAAAAATGATTGTTTTATTGTGCGTAAGAAATTATTTGATTCTTTCTATGAGGTTTGACTGGATTAAAAACATGAAATGAAATTAGATCAAACTCCAACAATTGTTGAATCAAATAGGCCAACAAACATTTTATTTTTCTCCGAGATGCATGTACCCCCAAAGAATCACTTTTATTGGCACCATAGAAACATCTTATTATACCTCTTTTCTACATGGTTATGCCACCCATCCATTTAGCTCACCTTAAAAAAATGACATGCAAATTAAGTGCACACACGGATTGTCTTTAAGTCTTCTTGCCAACTATATTGTCACGATGTAGTCTCTCACTACTGGGCTAACTATTTGCTTATCTTAGAAGGCTCTACGTGTGTCATTGTAGGTTTGACAACAATATTACTACAACAGTTCCATATCATAATATGTATCAGTATTTCAATAGTTAAACTTGACTATCATTGATAAAGACTTAGAAAAAAAACTATCAACATTTGAAATACAGAAGAAAAAAGTATTTCTGCAAATTTATTTCATGATAAATATAGTGATATTGATATGGTATTATAAATTCTATTAATATATCTAAGAAATTGGTGAAAGATGGCTACATTTGACTTTTCAAGAAATAATGAAGGGTGTACTTGGCTTGGCATTAGGAAACACATGCAACCTAGATTCCTTAGGCCGTGTGTTCACCTCGACTCATTCCCTCTTGACACCAACATGCTTATAGATGATTTATGGTGGTCACCGTAGCATGTTTATTGTGATCGCCTACATGGAAGATCTAAATTTTGGTGCATTATGTAGTTAATGTTTAATCATTTTAATCACATTAAGGATCAGCTTTACTATCATTATATCGGAATGTCACAACCTGTTTTTCTCAATGTTGGGTACACATTTTAATATTTTTATTCACGTGGAACATGTAGGTCTTTAGCCATGTTGGGTAAATTTTTTCTGTTTGTAACATAAGCTAATTATATTGTGTTGGTCGCTAGGAAATTCTTATGTGACTCAACCTATGTTTCTTTGACTCGTCTCAATGCTAGACTTAGATCGATCAGCATTGGCAAGAAGATATTTATGCTTCTTTACTTATGTGTTCTTGGCTTATAAGGTACACCAGAGGCTTTTTTTTCTTGTCGATCGTAGTAAAATTCTCTGACACATACGGACCTCCATACGCGTATCTGAGACTGCCAGTACGTTTCAACCACTTCTTTGTAAAAAAACATGGGGACGCACATTTGGACGGTTAGATTTTCTTATATTTTTGTTCATTCGATATTATTTTTATTGCCCTTAGTTCTGATTCTGTCGTGATGGGTAACTATACTGCAAATAAGAAACATCTCGGTACACTATCCTTTTAATAAGAAATAAACAGATTTATAAAATTTTAGTGGCTAGTACCTAAACCTTGTGTTCTCTTTCCAGACACCGCTTCACCATTACCTTTATTTTAATTAATTATTCGATCAGTACAATTTCATAGATCCACATTATTCTGGACATCCTTATAGTACTCTATTTTATCTTTCTCATACCCATCCAATGCTACATATTCATGTGAGCAAGAATATAAATATATAAATGATGATATTTCCACCTTGATAAATAACGCGTCATATATTTCTTATATCACTGACACTGATTCCAATTCTTAGGAGAATTTTTCTATTAATTGTTTTCGGATAAAATGAATTAGTCTATCCATATTCGTATGTATCGGCCAAATTCCATAACTTCATCACCCATTAGGAATTTCATGATCAGTCCAGCCTACTTTTTAAGACTGAAGTTACATAGGACGGATGCATTCTTGTGTTTTTTGTTGTTGCATCCAAACACCTCTATCTGCATTTTTTCCACATTTTGAAATCCTCTATTTTGCATAATTTTACGCATGGGCCTAAAATTATTGTTCCATTATTCAGGGTATAGAGTTATGAATTGTTTGTCATTCTATTATATATCTACACCGACCAAACTCAGCTATCGGCGTGGGATTTAAATCCTTTCACCTTGGTTTGAAGTAATGTTTTTTACCATGCGACAAACATTTGCAGTCTGACTTACTTGGATCAGTAGTTGCATTAGGAGTACGCCACGGCCATCGCTTGGACACTTGAACTTAGCCAAGCAACATATGGAAGCAATTTGGCCACCATTCGTATGACTGCCAATTCTAGCTTGCTTCTTGCTCTCATCCCATCATCCGTGGTGTGCATGGTAGCTTCTTTCTCTCATCCGTTGTGTGCATGCATCACTAGTAGAAAAAGGGCCTCTCTGCCGGAGCCCCATAAGCCATTAGTCCAGGTTCGGCCAAAAACCGTGATCAATTCCCGACATTGGTCCGGGTTCGAGCTGCCAGGGCCCCGTGAGCCATTGGTCCCGGTTCGGATAGGGGCATTAGTCCCGGTTCGTGCTATGAACCGGGACTAAAGCTCCCGCGCCCGACACGTGGCGCGCCGCAGAGCATTAGTCCCGGTTCCTAGCACGAACCGGGACTAATACTCCTCCTCTGCCTATATATACCGCACCAAGCCAGCTTTTCTCCTCTTTTTTTTCCTGCTAGGAGGTGTGAGAGGTGAGTGCTAGTTTGTTTTCCTTTGCTATGCACTAGAGGTGTTCGATGAAATGCCCCAGTCACACTTAAGTTCACACAAAATGATATGAGGTGCCCGAGCCACACTTAAGGTTTCTCCTCTCTCTTTCCTCCGATCGATCGAGGTTAGCAACCTTGTCGTTTTCATCTGTAATTGATACAAATATTGCATGTGTCGATGTACGGTGGTCATTTCACTATTCAAGATGTTATTCTAATGGTATTTGGTAAACTTAATTATATGATATGCAGATGGATGCACAGATGCGATGGATGTACGGCGACCGACGCAGTTCCGATTTTATTGCAGGCCTGCATAAATTTATCGATGTGGCTGAGGCAAACAAAGAGGATGGTTTTATGCCTTGTCCATGTGTGGACTGTCGGAACGTCAAGGAGCACTCTTCCTCGAGAACCCTTCAAGGCCACCTGCTTCGGAGAGGTTTCATGCCCAGCTATAATTGTTGGACCAAGCATGGAGAAAGAGGGGTTATGATGGAAGACAATGAAGAAGAAGTGGATGATGACAACTATCCTATGTTCCCTGAAGAATACTGTGATACTGTGATGGAAGACAATGAAGAAGAAGGAGGTGAAGAACAACGGGCATCAGATGAGCCCGCTGATGGTCTTGGTCGGGTCATTTCTGATGCAAAGCAAGAATACGATACCGAAAAGGAGAAGCTGAAGTTGGATGCCATGCTAGAGGATCACAAAAAGTTGCTGTACCCAAATTGCGAAGATGGCAGCACAAAGCTCGGTACCACACTAAAATTGCTGAAATGGAAGGCAGAGACTGGTTTATCTGACAAGGGATTTGAGAAGTTACTGAAAATAATGAAGCCGAAGCTTCCAAAGGATCACGAATTGCCCGAGACTATGTACGAAGCAAAGAAAGCTATCTGCCCTCTAGGATTAGATGTCCAGAAGATACATGCATGCATTAATGACTGCATCATGTACCGCGGAGAGAAGTACGAGAATATGGATGAATGCTCGGTATGCACTGCACTACGGTACAAGATCAGACAAGATGATCATGGTGATGTTGAGGGCGATGACGAGCCCCCTAGGAAGAGGGTTCCTGCTAAGGTTATGTGGTATGCTCCTATAATACCATGGTTGAAACGGCTGTTCAGAAACAAAGAGCATGCCAGGTTGTTTCGATGGCACAAAGAAGAGCGTAAGAAAGACGGGAAGTTGAGACACCCCGCCGATGGGCCGCGGTGGAGAAAAATCGAGAGAGAGTTCTGAACTTATGGTTTGGTCTAAGTACAGACGGCATGAATCCTTTTGGGGAGCAGAGCTGCAGTCACAGCACCTGGCCCGTGACTCTATGTATCGACAACCTTCCTCCTTGGTTGTGCATGAAGCGGAAGTTCATTATGATGCCAGTGCTCGTCCAAGGCCCGAAGCAACCCGGCAACGACATTGATGTGTACCTAAGGCCATTAGTTGATGAACTTTTGCAGTTGTGGGCCAAACCAGGTGTACGTGTGTGGGATGAGCACAAACAGCTGGAATTTGACCTACGAGCGTTGCTGTTCGTAACCATCAATGATTGGCCTGCTCTTAGTAACATTTCAGGACAGTCAAACAAGGGATACAACGCATGCACGCACTGTTTAGATAAGACTAAATGTACATATTTGAAAAATGTAAGAAGGTTGTGTACCTGGGGTGTCGTCAATTTCTTCCAACCAATCATCCCGTTAGAAAGAAAGGCAAGCATTTCAAAGGCGAGGCAGATCACCGGAAGAAGCCTAACCTCCCTGATGGTGATGCTATATTTGGAATGGTCAATGATATAGAAGTAATCACCAGTCTCCAGCGTAACAGTCCTCTTCGCCGCCGCCGTCTCCGCCGCCTCACCAGTCTCCAGCGTAGCCGTCTCCGTCGCCGCGTCAGTCGTCTCCGCCCACTCAGGCTCAGCGTACCACCGCTGGTACTATGAGGAGTGGTAACCGATCACCGAAACGTAAAAGGTCACCCCTACCAAAACTAGCTGATAAGAATCTTCCCAAGAGACCTTACGACTATACGAAGGAGGAAAATGAGGCGATCGCAAATGCCCAAACGAAAGAGTGGTTTGCTAACTTGAAGAAGCTGAAAGCGCCAGAGTTACCCGTCACCCTGATGTCTACTACACGCTTCTATTCTTTTAGACTTGTTGGGCCTCCAAGCGCAGAGGTTTGTAGGACAGCAGCAAATTTCCCTTAAGTGAGTAACCCAAGGTTTATCGAATCCACGGGAGGAAGAGGTTGAACGTATCCTCTCTCAAGCAATCCTACAATTAAGATACAAGAAGTCTCTTGTGTCCCCAACACACCTAATACAATGACTAATTGTATAGGTGCACTAGTTCGGCGAAGAGATAGTAAAATGCAAGTGATATGGATGGTAAAAGGTGATTTTGTAATTCTTTAATAAAAATGGCAGCAAGCAAACAAGTGACAAAAGTGACTAAAAACGGTGTATCAATGCTTGGAAACAAGGCCTAGGCTTCATACTTTCACTAGTGACTACTCTCAACATCATTAACATAATTAAACACATGATAGTTCCCACAAAAGCACATGCATGGTAGACGTTACTCGGAGATCATTCTTTCGCGGATCAAATAGGATGAGAATTGCGTAGGGCTACGAAAAGCACACCTTAAAGTTCGTATTCTACATCTATGGACACTTCATGCTGTCACTATCCGCATCCAAAGATAGTACTAACAAACACCGCAACCTATTTCTTGAATAGTCTCTTTCTTCAATAACACAAGCATCAAGAAACCTCGTGATCTATTCAATCCAATAATAATAAAGAACAAACTCATGATGAAGATTCTTCTAAGCTTTTATCATTAGAGTCACAAACGGCACCCACACTATCACCGAGATACCGTGATCACAACGGTGACCCCTGAACTTATACTAGATGACACCAGTTGAACAAAATCATATCCATTACATGTAGGAAAACATCATGTATTCAACTATGCTAACAAAGCTCATGATCACAATGAGGATCACATCATGGGAGAGAGATAACCATGTAGCTACTTGTATAAGACTCAGCCCCGGTGAAGGACTACTCACGCATGGTCATGGTGAGTAGGAGCTTGATGGAGAGGTGCAGCCCGGAGGGGAGATGGCGGCCGGCGGCGGCGGCCCTTGGGGTAGCGGCCCTTGGCCGCCCATCTTCCTTGGAGATGGTGCTGGTATGGAGGAGGGTCTCCACCTCACAGCGGCTGCCTTGGAGGAGGAAAATTCGTGGTGCCCTTTGAACTAGATTTCTTCTCTTTATATAGATTCCCGAATTCCCGTCATCAGATTTTTGGGTTTCAGTAAAACGGGGATATCTCGGCCGTACAGACTCGGATTGGGCCGAATTTTATGTCTACTAGATCGATTGGCGTAAACTTCCCCACAACTTTCGCGACCAAGCTTTTTTGATTTGACGTCGTCTTCGGGTCGGTACGGGGCCATCTTCGAAAATAGTTCTCAGACAGATTTCAGGAAAGTCCAATTCGACTCCAACAAGGTTTCCTTTTTGCACTCTTGTCAATATCCAATTAAATCCTACACATCAAAGTGTAAAACAAGAAAATTGTGCACTTTTGCCACTATTAATAGGTTAGTCCAATAAATCCATAAAATGATATAAAACATAATAAACACATGTGGCATTTGATATAAAACAGGTATGGAACATCAAAAATTATAGATACGTTTGACATGTATCACAGCCCAGAAGAAAAAGCCGCCATCTTCAAAATGCTGAAGACCGTTGAACAACCCCCGCCAAGGCTGACACCAGACTATGACCGCTCTATT
The DNA here is from genome assembly GCA_012064385.1 of Puccinellia tenuiflora. Classification (NCBI taxonomy): domain Eukaryota; kingdom Viridiplantae; phylum Streptophyta; class Magnoliopsida; order Poales; family Poaceae; genus Puccinellia; species Puccinellia tenuiflora. Next base: position 291,231 of record QRDG01001174.1, read on the forward strand.
CGCAAGTCGGCTGAGGCAAATAAGCAGCTGTCGAAGAGTAGTAGTGCAAGCCGGAAATCAGTTCCCCAGCTCGGAGAACAGAAATACCAATTGTGCCCCCCGCTCAAAGTGTTTTCCAATACCGAGTTGGGGTCGAGCAAAGGTGTGGTCGACATCGATCCTGAGTTTGTTGCAATGTACGTAGAAGCAGCCTCTGCTCAGGGTATGTCTATTCCTCAGTACTTAGACCAATTACAAGGGTTCCAGCAAGTAGCATACAAATACCGGCACGGATATCCTCTCGTCAAACCTGAGTTAGTCAACGGTCTACCAACAAAATGCGAAGATTGCATAAGTGGTACATGCGAGCCTCAAAGGAAGGGGCAAACTGGATCCATGTGGGATATACAAACGAGCATTACGGGCATGGAGATGCCGTGGTAATGATTGAATTTTGTTAATTATTTCAGTTATACCAACAAGTCGCTCTTGACAAAGCTATCATCAGTGCCTATTGTTTGTAAGTATTATTTCTGTAATTAAGTCTCTAGCTAGCTCACCTCGTTCATTGCATGTATAATCTTACTCATCACTATATTAATTATGCAGAATGAAGATTCTCCAATGCAAAAGAGGACAAATCTATGACATTGGGTTCATTGACCCAAATTTCATTCATGAAAAAAGTCTCAACGATTTTTGCATCGACACAGAGAATAACTTGGTAAAGGCGTTAAGGTTTTCCGAAACCAAAAGAGAAATACAATTTCCTTACAATTTCAAGTGAGTGTTACTATCTTGTACACATTCTATTTCGCTTTCTCGATGTTAAGTGTATAATTGATGACTTATGCGTGCGCAGCTTCCACTTTATTCTGCTAATCATTAAACCTGACAAAGGAGTAGTACAAGTCATGGACTCGAGACGTAAACCCCTTGAGAAGTGGCGGACATGCAGGAATGCCTCCAGAGGTAATTTTAATCATTATGGCATTATATCGGCAACTTTCCGTTTATTTACTGATAGCAAGTTATTAATATATAACTCCTTTATTCATTTTCTTTGCCGGACAGGGCTTGGAAATGATTCACCGCCAAGGCTAGGGGTATTTGGGCGTCGGAGCTTATATAGCCAATAAATGTAAATACTACTAGCTAGATCCGCGCATCTCTTTGATTCTAGTTTCAATACCATTACCATGCTTCATTATTATTTTGATTAAACTCTGCTCTCGTAGAGTGCTTGAGGTAGGAAATTGGAAATAATTTATGTGGATACTACGTTTGCGAGTTCATTCGTCGGACGACCCATTCGACGGGCGGCCGGTACTTAGAACAACTTGAAGTGCGTAAACAATATTCACAATTTTAGTTTATTGCCATCAATTGTGTTTAGTTTCATTCATATATATTGACCCCTTCTTTAAATTAGATCGAACCGGTGCGGGACGGTCTTCTACCACAGGATCGCGTACGAGCAATTTAAGAGGAAATTGCGGGATTCTTAGATGCAGAGGTCGTAGATCCGAATTGAGAATACTATCGGAAAGTTGAAGTGAAAGGGTGAGTGTAAAAGAGATGTATATATGCATGAAACTCGTGTGTACATGTACCGTTTGTAATATGTTTGACCAAGCACGACGAATGAGATGTGTGTAATATATTCGTGACGATGATGTGTAATAGTGGTTCCTTCATTGCATGCATTTGACATAATCAAATAGTTCTTATTTTTCTGAACATTTTGATATTTTATTCATATTTTTCTGAATTACAGAATAAAAATTATTGATTTTACAAATTTAAACCATTTTCTGGAATTTCTAAAAACTGTGAAATATCTGACAGAAGAGAGAAATATCAGTCCCGGTTCGTATTACGAACCAGGACTAAAGCTCCTCCCCCCGCTGTAGAATAGGCCACGTGGTACCCATTAGTCCCGGTTCGTGGCTGAACCGGGACTAGCATTAGTTCCGATTTGTTAGTCCCGGTTCGGGAACCGGGACTAATGGCTCAAATGAACCGGGCCTAAATGGGGGTTTTCTACTAGTGCATCTCTTCCACATATATCTGCAAATCAGCGCGGTGGCCGTTTCTTAGTAGCCCTTGCGTTTTGTTAGACAGAAAAGAGACCATGTTGATTGCTTGCTGACATCAAAGGCGATGTCATGCTGCATGCATACAATACAATGGGTTATTCAATTTCGGATCTCACTTCAGTCGCTCCAGCCTCTAGGCGTGATGCAGGATTATGGAGGAGACGGATGCTAACCTCAGCGTGGAACAGGGGCGGACCTAGAGAGAAAATGACACGGTGTCCTTGTATAAATCAAACGTATTTCTCAATTAGATTTAGGGGTGTCACAAGCTATAAATATATGAACTATACCAAGGAAAATGATTTGGACCCGGTGTCCTGTGACACCCCATGCTTGTACCTAGGTACGCCCCTGGCGTGGAACACGGGTGAGCCCCATGGGCAGGAGGAATTCGACATCTCAACCGATCTGTAGTCGTCTCCTTTGATGACGACAGGCAAGAGGTGAGAATATATACGGAGAGCTTGGCAGGGTTTTGATAATGAATCCCAGCAGGTCAATCAATTATATACGGTGCATGATGGTCTAACCAGAAAAAAGAGAATTGTCTAGAAATTTCCACAATAATTAGAAACATCCGGCCTTTAGTTTCACCAGATCAGAAAACCCCGTCCGTTAGATCTAATGGCACTAAAATTACCGGCCAATGCCATGGAAAAAGGAGACGAGACGTGCTTCCCTGTAACCCTTTTACTTCTCCCCCGTTCGTTATTCCATCCTCCTCCCCACGTCCAGCCGATGCCCTCACGGCGTTGTTAATTCAGGATAATCGTACTTCAATCTCCGATACGTGCAATGCGAAGATCAATTAATAGTCGATCAGCGCATGAGGAGACATCAAACGGTACCACGGGAATCTGATGAAGTGGCCAGATCGGCGCCATCGTCTGGATGCGATCTCCGACGAGCACCATCGTCTGGATGCGATCTCCGATGAGCACAGCTGCGGCATCAACTAAACCAGAAGTACTCGATCGGAAGACGGCGACCAACAGCTCGAGCGCGTCAACTGCTCCTGCAACGAAGCCGCCGGCAGCCGCTACATGCCCGTGCGGTGCTCATTGATATGGAGCCACTTACCATTGAATTGGTAGACTTCACGGTCGTTGGTGACCTGCAGGTACCTGACGGGAATCCCCTAGCAAGCTCACAACAACCAGTGCAACATGTAGTTAGTAGTTAGATGCATGCATGTGTTAAGTACGTCCTTTTGCAAATATTTGACATACTTACGGGAGTAATTGAATTTGTGTTGATTAATTTAATTGTCCATCGGCGCATGACTACATTCTACATCCAGCAGAACGAGGGGAAGCCGATACATTAACCGGATCGGCGCCAACTTCTGGAAGCGATCGCACGTTCTCAACTATTCTACCGAGGGACATATAAACAAGGCAAGTTGCAGCTACTGACTGGCGATGTGTTGGACACTAAATTGGAAGAGTAAGATGAGGAAACGAGGAAGAAGTGGAGGAATTTCCCTAGCATGTATGTAGAAGGGAAGACAATGAGAAGTCTGCAGTTCTGCGCTCTTGTATTTTGAGCAATTTTTGATCTATTCTGCGTTGAGTGTGCTTTATATAGGAAGCAGAAGTCGAGGAAGAGGAGCATTCCTGTAGAAGTGAAGACAACTTGGAATCGTGCTTTAGTATGGAGGGTTGCATTCTTGCAACGACCTATTATGCATTGAAGTGTGGTTGATGCATACTTATATTCGTTTATCCATGGTGGTGAACAAATGCTGATATTAGAGCACAGTCATGAACCCCCAATATTCAGTTTTGCCCTCCACTGAAACAGACATGCCAAGAGACGTGATTGGCTATCCTTGGTCGTCACTCGCCACTATGATGTATATTCGTTTTTGTATTATTCACTAAATTATGGTTAGGAAGAGACCCCACTGATTTACTATTCTACTTCAAGTCTGGCAATACTTCGATCTCAAATATGATTCTCTGTCGTCATCTCTTGATCCAGCTCTGTATATACAAAATAGGTAGTGTATCAAGTCTATATTTTTTATCCAAATGAAGAAGCATACGCTTCTTTTAATCCAGACTAGAAGTCACACTTTAGTTTCTCCTCATAATGTTAGTACCTATTAGAGTACCTCCAGTAATCACCATCCGTACGTGCAGGTATATTGGTTATTCTCAAAAATTGGAATCACTTGGTGTGGTAATTTAATTGTCCTTTGACGGGCTGATTCACTGAAGAAATTACATCGCCTCTTCATATTATGTAAAACATATATATGCTATCATTTGAGGTTCTTCCATATAGATTTGTAACTAACACAATGAATCAGAAGGAAGATCAACAAGTAAGTTCATCTATCTACACAGTTTTCACAACATATTCTTTGCTCCTCATTATGTTGCCAATTTTTAGGTTTACACCATATACGGATATCTACTCTCTATTTTCATGTTCAGAAGTTTATATGGAGACAAGATAGCCCAACCATTCCATAGCTAAGAGTAGCAAATATCAGGAATAATCAAAATCCATAAGAGAAACTATTATTTAGATAGAATTACTCAACTTCTCGCACACGATACATAAGGAAACATCTTTATTTTTGGATAAGCTTATGGGCCTTCCTCTTCATGGCAATGTTTTTAATTTAAATTTCTTACAGGTCATTCACGAACACTCCATAGGTATATTTTACACAATCTTTCATGTACCATACCATGTTCCTATCACTGAATATAGAAGCTTTCCCTTAATTACACACCTCAGTAAAAACGTCATAATAATAAAATAATGTTATTGGTGATACACAACTCATTTTATTGACACCGAGTCTATGCTTGAACATACGTCAGTGATAATTGAACGACTAGTCTTACTTTGTAGTCTCAAGTGTGTTAACATATGTATGTAAACAAGTTTTACCTTGCAATCTACACCATATGAAGTTCTTTGGTAGGGGTTCTATGCAGTACTTTCATATGTTCCCTTTTTCGATAATCATTGGTGTTGTTCGCCATTGGTTCATTTCTTTTGTAATCTTATTTCTTGAAAAAGTTATAGGAACTGATTGACAGTTCTGATTTCACGTCCATGGTTACAGAGTCATGGAAAGATGGCAAAATGAGAATAGCTCAATCTACTAGGATGATGAATGTCGGGTGCTCGACTTACGCAACGGATCAGAGGTGGCTTCCATGAATAAGTGACAATGCCGTCCCCTCATTCAAGGGCGCTTGATAAATGATGGCAGTTATCCTAAGTACACAAGGATGAACAATCCACGACGCTTATGAAAGTTTAGCGCATAATTCGGCTTACGTCCAGTGCCATCAGGACAGAAAAAATACAGCTTAATGGGTGAGTATAAGTTTTTTTTTTGAACAAACAGCTCGGCTGCACCAAGCAGCAAGGATTACAAAGTCCTGAAAAAGTACATTTTGGAGAATAGAAGTTACAGGACAAATGTTTCTCGAGTGAGCTGAATTCGAACATCTGTATGTAGGTTTGTTTACGCTACGCCTAAGAACCTGTGCTGCGCAATTGTGAGCCACTACATTGAGATTTCTTGGGGCATGAAACACCTATGGCGAAGTACCAGAAGTAGCTTCATAATAATCAGCTAGGTGGGCTCTTGCGTTCCAGTGAAGTAGAGGATGATCAATTGTCCTGGTTGCTGCTACATTGGCTAGGATTTTATGAATATTGGATCCGCTATCTGAAGAACCTGTGCAATTTTTGCGGCCAACAGGAGCGCTTTTGCTTCAGCTTGGAACACCGTATCTTGTTGGGCAGTTGAAGCTTGTATCATGATGTTCCATTTCGTTGGAATAGAGTTGTCTTGAATGTGGATTCCTATTCCTGTCGCCTCTCTTCCTTCCGCTCCTAGGATCTTCTTACAATTCCAAGCTGCATCTGCACAAAACACGGGTCTTTGAAAATATGTATCAGGAGTGATTGTGGCGCCTTGTGTTGGACCTGATTGTGCCACCAATGCACTGGGTATCTGCTTATGTGACCTTTTTCTTTCCTGCGCCAAAGGAGAGATAGGATTATAAAGTTCAAGGTTATTCCTTAGAGCATGAGCATTTATAGATATTTGATAAGCCTGTCCATCTTTCCTTAGGAATAACATATCATTTCTTGATTTCCAGATGCACCACATAAAGGTGAGAATATTTGGCAAAGAAGCATGAGGATGGTTCATATTAAGCAAATTAGAGATTATTTGAGTTAAAGTGGTGCAGTTGTGCACTATGAGTTCAGTTCTTATATACCAGGGAGCAATAAACCAAGTAGATTTGACAAAGGGGCAAGTAAAGAATAGGTGCACTTCATCTTCTTGGAGTCCACACCTACAACAAAATTTACATATATGTTTTGAATATCGCCCTGCTCTAGCGCCAGTTGGAAGAGCTTTTTGAAGAACGCGCCAGGCAAAAGTCTGGATTCTCGGGATTATCTCCTTACTTTTCCAAACCTGTTGGAGTAGCTGAATTGTATCTCGGGAAGGAGTTGTTGGACGTTCTTATTGCCTTTCTTGATATAACACCTGCAGGCAAGCATGATAAGCAGATTTTGCATTGCATTTGCCATTTTGGGCCAATTCCCAGCATAAAAGGTCCTGGTCATCCGCATTAATAATTGGGGTTTGCTTTATTGCAAGAGCTGTGGAAGTAGAGAATAAAGTATTAACTAGATCTTCGTTCCAAGCTTTCTGGTTGGGCATCCACAGATCGTTGACAAGAGATGGATAAATAAAACCATGGGGTTGAATCACTAAGTCCTCATATATTGTGGCCCATCCACGGAACCAAGGAGTGTTCCAAATGGAAATGTTGCCTTGGGTTAGTTGGTAGTTTATATGGGCTTTTAGGATGGGGAGGACTTTGAGAATGGATGCCCAAAAAACATATTTCGGCATACTGGAGTTGGGGCGCCAGATGGAAGAGTTCGGGAAATATTTAGCTTGCAAGATAAGGTGAAGATGGTCATTCGGATTTTGAGCAATACGCCAAGCTGACATAAGGATGAGGCTTTGATTCGCTGCTTGGAGATTCCTAATTCCTAGGCCACCTTCCTTTTTTGAAGCACAAAGATCTTTCCAAGCTTTTAGACAAAGGCTGCGAGAGGTAGGATCTTCCCTCACTCCTGTCCACCAAAAATTTCTAATAATGGCTGTGAGTTTAGACATGAACTTTTTGGAGAAGAGGATGTTTGACATATAATAGATAGGGATAGATGAGAAAACAGATTTTATGAGCTCAAGACGAGCCGCATGAGAAAGTTTATCTGCTTTGTAAGTACTCAGTTTTGATTTAAATTTGTCAAGAACAAAACTGTAGGCTGAGGCTCTTTTTTTTGGTGGGAGAATGAGAGGGTGTCCAAGATGGATAAAAGAAGCATCTATATTTTGGACGGGGAAAACACTTCTGATAGTATCTGCTTCACTTGGCTGGACATGTTTGCTGAATAAGATTCCAGATTTAGACCAGTTTGGAGTTTGGCCAGAAACTGAACAGAAAGCTGCTAGAATCTGTTTCATAGCTAGAGCTTCTTGGATTGTGGCTTCACCGCAAATGAGAAGATCATCAGTGAAAAGAAGGGAGTGGATGCGGGGACAATTCGGCCCAAGCACTACACCTTGTAGAGAGTTGGCAGCCATAGCATCTTGTAGAGAAAGCGATAATTCATTGATCGCGGAGACAAAAAGGTATGGAGAGAGGGGGCAGCCTTGTTGTATACCTCTGTCGCCATGAAATTTCGCAAAGGGCTGACCATTGATGACAACTGAAAAGGTGGGCGAGGAGATACAAGAAAATATTAAGTTAATAAAATGAGCATGCAACCCTTTACGTGAGAGAGCCGCTACAATGAAATTCCACTCTAATCGATCAAAAGCCTTTGCAAGATCAATTTTAAGCATAAAGGCTCGATGTTTCCAAGAGGAGAGAGCAAAGGAGTGGGTTATTTCTTGGGCCACAATAATATTATTGCTAATGCGACGCCCTTCGATGAAATCCTGCTGAGAAGGGTTAATATAGTCAGGTAGGTGGGCCTTGAGTCTGTTGGCGAGGGATTTGGCAATAAGCTTACATACTACATTGCAAAGACTTATCGGTATGTAATCAGCACGAACTAAAGCAACAAGTTTTTTGGGAATAAGAACAATATGAGTATCATTGATATGCTGAGGCATGACACCTGAGTGAAAGAAAGAAGTTACCAGATTTGTTACGTCATCTCCTATCCAGCTCCATGTTGCAAGATAAATCTCAACATTGAATCCATCTGGTCCCGGTGAGGCATTCCTCTTCATGTCTTGTAAAGTATTCCATAGTTCCTGCTTATTTGGGATTGTGTTAGTGTAGTCCTGGGTGTTTGTTGGAACCTGTGTATGGAGAAAAGGTCTGCCTGTATTTGTGTTAGTGGAAGCAAAAATATGTCGAAAGTAATTCACAGACGTGTCACTGATTTGCTTTGGCATGTGCTGAATAACATTATTTTCATCCTTGATGGAGGCAATCATATTTCTTCTTCTTCTCTTGAGAATTGCCCTATGGAAGTAGGCCGTGTTTCTACCTCCATCTTTAATCCAGTTCTTCTTTGCTCTCTGCATATAAGATTCAGTGAGTTTGGCTAAGTTCTCTTCATACCTTGCAACTAGAGTGTTTTCTAGTTTGTGGTCTTGATTTGTGAGCGGCTTCGCTTGAATTTGTTTTATTTGATCTTCTAGTTCTCCAAGTTCCTGCTGTAGAGGCCTCTTTTTCCTGCACCAAATCCTTAGAGCTTGTGCCAAATGATTACTTCTCTGATTAAAAGGTTTCCGGTTGGACTTAGCCCATGTTTGCATGAGTGTTAAAGTCTTTCTCCTTTAACCACCAATTTTCAAATTTGAAAGTTCGCTTAATTCTACAAATAGCACCCTCAGTTGGAAGGAGAATCGGAGCATGATCACTAATGGTGTACATAAGAGGCAAATTGTATACATTAGAGATAGGAAAAAGAGCACACCAATCTGCATTATGTAACAGCCCCAGTTTGGTACTGTAAAATTTGAACCAAATTTTCACTTTTGCATTGCACTTGCATCATGGCATACATATTTAAATTGCTAAAGTTAAATAAAGCAACACTTGGAAATTATAAAAAAAAAGAAGCAAAACCCTTCCCAAATTTCCAAACCAAATGCATTGCTCAAATTGGCAAAACAAATTATTCTCGAGTTTCCAATTTGTCCAAGAAGTTCCAAGAATACATTTTATAAACATTTGTCAAAGGAAAATTATTGCCAAGCAAAGAAATAAAATTGAGAATTCAAAATTGGTTCAAATTATTTTCTAATTTTGAAACCAAGAGCAACTTTTCAAAAATTCAAAATAAAAATATGGGGACCTTCCGTATCTTATTGTGAGCCTCCCTGAATTTTTCTACAATTTTTGGGCTTATGTAAATGCCCCAATTAATTAGCCAAAGTCTGCTGGTTTACTTATGAGAAAAACAAAGAAAAGAGCCAGGGGGTTTTCTATAAAAATGTCGTCTCCTTCCTCCTGTAGCATCTTCAACCTGTAGCGACCGAGCATGCTCGCTCCCGCATCACCGTCGAACCCGCTCGGCCGCTGCCGTGCTACCCTGGTGGATAAAAGGCCACCGCGACCCTGCTCTCTCTCTCTCTCTCTCCCCCGCTCATTTTTTCTCGTTCCACCGAAACCCTAACCCTAGTGCCATGGCCGAACCATAGCCGAGCTCGCCGCAGCATCGCCGTCGCCTGGAGCCTCCCCGAGTAGATCGAAGCGGGGCAACAGCTCCGCCTCGTCGCCCTCTACCTCCTCGTCCACGGAATCGAGCATCGGAGCCCGGAACCGCCGCCCATTTCCTCATCTTCCTCCGCTCCGGCCGCCGCACGCCGAGCTCGATTGCCGCCATTACCGACCTTCCCTGCTCAAGCGAGCACACGCACGCATCTAGGGTGAGCTCACCATCCTCCTGGACATCTCTGTCTCCCTCCCCTACCCCTAGTGCGCCGTTGCCGCGGTAGCCGCCGTCGGCCGCCGCTAGTCGCCGTCGTGCTCGTCGCTCCGGCGACCATTAGGTAGCGGCGCCGCCGTAGTTTAGTTCTCCGTAGACAGGCGCGTTGAATGCGCCTAGTAGCTCGTCCCCGCGTGCTCCCCGTCGCCGTGTCCGTGCGTGCCGCTGCCGGTGGTCACCGCCGCGCGCGCGCATCGGTCGTGGCCTCGGCTCGGTCAAACCGTTTCGTCGGTAGTACCGTTGTAGAGCTGGAAGTACCGACCGTAAGTTGTTTCGGTACTGGATACCTCTCGTTTTATTCCGGAAGTGGCTCAGAAGTTACTCCGGAAGTACCGACTTGTCCGGTACTATCGAGCAGTTTTCCGGAAGTACCGACCGTAAGTCTTTTCGGTACTGGATACTTCGTATTCTATTCCTGAAGTAGCTCGGAAGTTGCTCCGGAAGTACCGACCGATACAAAAGGGGGCAGATTTAATTTAAATTTGGGAAAATCATAACTTAATAAATACTAGTTCAAATTTTGGAAATGATATACCAAAATGATCAGCAAAGCAAAGGCTATCTAGTAATGTTAATTTCACATCATGACAACAACTTTTCCTTTGATGTCATTTTCGAAATGGTTAAAAGGATTAAATTTGAATAACCATTTAATTCACCATTTATTTATCGTTAATCGGAAAATTGCAAATGATCAACAGAACAATACCTATCTAATAATGTCATTTCCATGCATGTAGACCTCATATTTTAGCACTGTACATTTTGGGTAATAACTTAATTCATTAAGTTAAGTATGGAATTTTAACCCGTTAATTGCGATACTTATTTCCGGGGTTCCATTTAACTTGTGGGTCATGCCCAAGACCATTTCAGTGCATAATCTGACCATGTCATCATGAGTGTGCATTGCACCTTTTGTATTCGTGTTATTTATTTGTTCTCCGGTTATTGTTTGTGTTTCGTTAGATTCAGGAGCCGAGGTTCCACCACAATACCTCGACGATCCGTGCTATCCGCCCCATCAGCAAGGCAAGAGATAACCTAACCTTCTGTGCATATCTCATCCTATTGATTTACACAAGTATTATCTCCACCATAATATTGCATTCGATTCCAATGTCAATTTTGTTCGATGGTTAGAGTATCCTATTAATTGCATTAGTGCCATACACCATTACCTGTTTTCCTTCCTATGATCCATGGGTTGGATGTGTTGGCCTGAGTTAATTTATATCTGCAGAATATATGCTTAGCTATGCTTAGCCATGCTTAGTCGAATGCTCAGTCGTCCGGTGATTATTTCCATGATTGTGAAGTTGATGGAATGTTCGGACAAGGAGGAAACTTGTGGTACTTAATTAAAATGCTTAATGGCTTGGATGAGTTGCCATCGGGGTTGGTGGTGTTTGGCCTCATTCTTGCCGCCTAGGTGCGAGTTCTTTACCTCTTGAACCAAAACCGAGCGTGCTTCCATCGGTGGGACATATGGAATCCTTAGTAACTGAATAACTTGTGAGGGGCTAGCCAAGGGTCCTCTAGTTTGAGCTTTCCATTTGCGTGTGAGTTGGATGGTGGTAAAAGGCTCGATGAGGATGGTGGTGTTTAGGATGTGGCCACGGGGCAAGGTGTTTGAGGCACTAAACATGTCCTTCCGCACACTGATGATCCTTGGGTTAGCCTCATGCAAGGTAAAGGTTTAACCGCGCCCACTCTGTCGGCTTTCCCCGGAAGAGAGCTAAATAGGCGAGCCGGACAGTACCGATGGTTAAAAATAGTACACCCCTGCAGGGTTAATCTTTTCAAAAAGCCATGTCCACGGTTATAGATGACTTGGGAAGGGACAATAAGACCATAAATAACATGAACTTAATAAAATTGGCAACCTGTGAGGGTTCATTTCCTCGAGGGTGATTCGAGGGAGTGCCTTGGTGGAGATGAGTGGTGGAAGATGGATACTGTTGGTTCAATGTGAACTAAAGAATGAAAGTTTACCATCTTATCCCCTTTCGAAAAACCTTCTGAGTAGTTGATATGTCTCAATCGTATCTATAATTTTTGAGTGATTCTTGCTAGTTTTGTGTTATTGTCACATGTTTTTACTATCATTTATATCATTTTTATGCATTTTGTCGGACTAACCTATTGACAAGATGCCAAGTGCCAGTTCCCTGTTTTTGCAGTCTTTTTGTTTCAGAAATTTACTTCTGGAAATATCCTCGGAATTGGACCAAAATTTATGGGGATTATTTTTACGCCAAGACGAAGATGGAGTCCGAACGGCAGCCTCGGAGGCGACCCACAGGGCGCAGGTGGCCTCCTACCGCGGCCCTAGGTGGACCCATGGGTGGAGCCCGCCCCTGCCCATGGGGCACCTCCTCGGCCCCCTCCGACGCCTATAAAATCATAAATAACCTAAAAACGTCGAGGCGGCCATTATTTTCCAGAAACTCGACCCCGACGCGCCGTCACCGAAAACCCTAGTTCAGGGTCCAATCTGAAGCTGATCCCGGCACTCTGCCGGAGGGGAGATCGATCCCGGAGGGCTCTTCATCGTCATGCCTTCCTCCGGGATGATTTGTGAGTAGTCTCACCATGGACTACGGGTCCATGGCAGTAGCTAGTTGGTAGTCTCTCTCTCTTGTGCTTCATGTCTTATGATCTTGTGAGCTGCCTAACATGATCAAGATCGATTATTGTAATGCTATGTGATGTGTTTGCTGGGATCCGATGGATTATGAACTTATGTTCAGATTGTGCATATTTCTTATATGAGTAATTTATGTTCTTGCATGCTCTCCGATGTGCGTAGTTACTTTGGCCAAGTGATTGTGTGTATCTCCAAGAGAGGGTATTTATGCTAGATAGTGGGTTCATGCCCCCTTTTGTTCCTGGGCACGAGTGACAGAAACGTCTAAGGGCGAGGGTGTGCTGTTGCTACTAAGGGTAAAACATCGGTGTTAATGTCTCTTTTGATATTAGTATTGCTTACTTCATGCACTTTACTTAATTCAATTGTCTGTTGCTTGCAACTTAATACTGTAACAGCCCCAATTTGGTAACGAAAACTACCTAAATTTTTTCCACTTTTGCTTTCTTGTTTGCATCATGGCATGCATGTGAAACTTGCTACTTCTCACCATCAACATATGCAAACACATCTAAAATGGGGAGGCAAACTTCCCAAGCATCCAAACCAAATACAATTTCTCAACTTGTCAACCAAATCATTCTTGGATTTCCAAATTGTTTAGGAAGTTCCAAGTTTGCATTTTATCACCAACTCTCAATTTCCAAATAGTTGTCAAATAAGAAATGAATATGAGGATTCAAATTGGCTTAATTCAATTTCTATTTTTGAAACCAAATAAAACATTCCAAAAATTCAAACTAAAATCATGGGGAGCTTCAATGTTATTGTTAGAGCCTCCATGAATATTTTTAGTATTTTTGGAAATGTTTAAGTGCTCCAAATAAATACAAATTGGAAATTGTCAAAACAACTTTAACTTAAAAGTTGTGAACAAATGTTGGCCAAAACATTTTATTTTGCCTCACCAATTTTTGTGGAGCACCTAAAGGTTAAATGGAGCCTATATGAATTTTTGAAAATTTTATAAAAATGTCCTAGTGCCTCTTTTAAATCGTTAAAGCCTGCTGCTAGACCATTTTGCAAATTATTTAAAAGTTGACAGGGGGGTTTCTAGAAAATTTCATCGCCCCTGTGAGCCATGGCATACTAGCGCCATGCCGCCGAGCTGGCCGACGCCCATGCCGCTTGCCGCCGTGGCCTGGAGGACTAGGAGGCCCCCCCACCGTCGCTCACCTGCTCCCCTCGCTTTTCTCTCTCCGTTCCTCCCGTAAATTCCGGATCGGGGCGACATTTTTATCCTCCCCGAGCTTCTCCGTTGCCGCCGACCGCCGCGCACCGTGCCGTCGTCTGGAGTCGCCCCCGAGCAGATCCAGCAGCACCACGGGCTCCGCGTCGACGTCCTCTCCCTCCTGGTGCCAGGAATCGAGCCGGTGATGTAGCCTGTCGTGGGGTTACTCTTTGACTACCCCACGGTGGTGATACCTGGGTCACGCCAAGTCCATCAACCCTATGGCGAGGGTCCAAGGAAGGCCCAAGAAGGACGACGTGCGGCCCAAGATAGTCGAAGTTAGGTCATCAGCCCTGATCGTCCTGTAAGTGCCATCGGCACCGTTCACCCGAGACCCAGCCTATCATATAAAGGCTGGGAGGGTCCCCCGTCCAGGGTAACTTAACTTCAACTCATAGCCGCCATCTCAAACCCTAGCGAGATCCCAATCTCGCCATTGTAGCCACGCTCAACATCAATACCAGATAAGCAGGAAGTAGGGTGTTATCCTCCGGGAGCCTGAACCTGGGTAAACGCCTCGCCTGTTAGCCGTCGTGATCACCAGCGCTCATCTCTCTCCCCCTCAATCAACCCGGGGTACTCGACCCAGGGATTTGCCGAGTCCCAACCTCGTCAATTGGCACCGTCTGTGGGAAAGAACGAGCGCTGGGACCATGGTCGCACCGGCTCCATCAACCTTGGAGATCGACGCCTGCACCAGGGAGCCAACCTGCCTCGGCTCCCTCGAGTACGTCAGCCACCCGCCGGCCCATCGCTCGGTGTACGCTGAACTGTGTGAAGGTATGTGGATCACCTTTGGTACCATGCACTACCTCATAAACAGCTACGGAACACTCCGATCTACGGTGGCCGCGCTACGCGCGGAGACGACACTCGCATCTGCATCAACTACATCAACCACGCCTTCACCTGCCGTGGAGATCGCATCTGCTGCGAATGCAACCATCGCGTCTTCGACTGCCTCGAAGATCGCATCTGCCACGACTACGACGACCACGTCATCACCTGCCGTGATTGCATCTACCGCGACTACGGCGATCGCATCTTCGACTGCCGCAAAGATCGCGCTCGTCTCGACTGCACCCACTGCCTCCATGGCAAAGATCGCGCCCAACGCGACCACGACACCCGCATCTCCGGCTGCCAAGGAGATCGCATCGGCTGCGACCCCTGCGCGGATCAAGTCTACTTCAACTACCTCGATCGCGTTGCGGGCAAGGCCAAGATCTACATCGACTCCGACTACGTCAGCCACGGCTTCACGCCGCGAGATCATCCACAAGCCAATCGCACCCGCGCCGACGACAGCGACTCCACTCCTCGCGTCCACGGTGAAGGTCGCGAAACTCTACGAGAAGAGCCTCAATGGCGACTGTGGTACCCACCACGTTGCAGCCATTTTCGACCCCAAGCACGACTCGGACCACGGAAGTAGCAGTGGAAGCATCAGCCCCACTCCCCAGATTTACCCCGCACAAGTCTACATGGCCGGCCCGTCGCGGGCCAACGGCGACGAACCGCATATCCAATGGAGGTGGTCATGCCGGACCAGACGACGCGACTCACCATCACCCGCGACATGGCAATCAGAGCCCTGAAGCACGTTGAGGAGGGCACGTACCCCCCACCAGACGCACCCCGAGAGGACCTCATGGCGGTCCAGTACCTGCTGCGGAAGGAAGGCGAACGACTCCGCGCAGAGAAGGCCGAGCTACTCCGACGCAACGAGGAAGCCAACGCGGCGAGTGCCAGGAGGGCCGCTTATTCATTCACAGCTGCCTCGACAGAGGTCTCGCAAGGAGCAAGGCGCCACAGGGCCCGCGTGTCCCGGATGACAGAGGCCGAACGCGCCGGAATCACCCGCAACCTCGAATCATCATACATGACTGAAGACGCGGACGGGATACCCGTCCCCAAAACACCCGGAGCTGCCCTCATGGCAGTCGAAACATACCTGCGACTGACACAGCCGCTTGAGGGTGACGCCCGAGCTCTCCTCCACAAACAACAAATCATGTCCATCAAGGCAGTTGAAGAGGCTCTGGCGAACAAGGCGCCAACAGAAAGGGCGCAAGAAAATCGGGGTCGCCACGACCGCGAACCCGCAGCGCTCGCAGGCCCAGCTCCAAGACAACCGCGACAGCCGCAGCCAGGCGAAGACCTCCGCAACGTCATCACACAGAGGACGGTAGACCGCAACCGCTCCCAGCGGATTGTCAGCACACCCAATGCTGACGACCGCGACGATAGCGACTTCGAGCCACGCGGCGCCGCATGCTTCAGCTTCAACATCCGCGACACAAGAATGCCCAAGGGCTTCAAGCTCACGGCAGAAGCGGTCAAGTACGACGGAAAGCAGGACCCGAGAGACTGGCTGGAGGACTACCTCATAGCCTGCAGTTGCCAGGGCGGTACTTCGACTACAGCCATGCAGTACATCCAGCTGATGCTCACAGGATCTGCACGCGGGTGGCTCAACACTCAACACAAGGACGCCTTCAGCACGTGGGACGAATTCGCGGATGCCTTCGTTAAGAGCTTCCTGGGGACATACTCAAGGCCGACAACTTTCATCGAGCTCCAAGCATGCAAGCAAGGACGAGACGAGCCACTCCGGTCGTACATCCAGCGATGGACCCTGCTCCGCAACACCATGGAAGCCACCTCGAAGGACCGAGTGATGGATGCCTTCATGCACGGCGTCTACTGCCGCGACCTACGCGAGGAATTTGGTAGGCTCCGGCCGAGAAACATGATTGAACTCATGAAGATAGCCAACCAGTGGGAAGATGGAGAAGACTCGGTCCGTGATACTTCACGTTACTCCCCAAAAGACGAAGCCGGACTAAGCAACTGGCGGGAAGGACGCCAGAAGAAGAAGCCACGTTACCGCGACAATGACTCAATTGAGTTAGTAGCGGCGGGATTCGAAACCCCCCGCGAGGATGAAGCACGCGACAACAGTCGCCAATACAGTCAAAGGCAGTACAGTCGAAGCGGCGACGACCAGAGTCGCCAATACGGCCAAGAGCAATTCACCCGAAGCGGTGGTAGCACCTACCGTGGCGACGGAAGCCGCAAACGAGAGTTGCAGAGGCGCACGCTGACTCCGGAGGAAGAGCTGGAGCAACCCTGCAAGCATCATATGTTCAGGAACCCGGAAACGGGCAAGTGGGGATCCCGCCACCTGTTGAAGGACTGCAAAAAGGCACGCAGGATATACCAGGCAATGCAGAAGATAGTCGCTCCGCAAGCCACGCAGTTGACTCTCCAGGCAGCACCCGTAGCGCAGCCAGTCGCGCTGCTAGCTCTCCAAGCAGCACCCGCACCCATACCGGCAGTCGCTAATCCAGCACAGGCAGCAGGAGCTTTCTTGCAGCAGCAGCAGCCGCAGCAAGAAGCCCCTGACGCATATCCAGCGGCACGCGGACAACTCAACATGATACAGAAAGGGTGCCCTTCAAACAGGACCCAGAAGATCATCACCCGCCAAGTATACCAGGCTGTCACCTGTCCACCTGCAGTACCCGAATACCTGAGAGGGTCAGAGACACCGATCACGTTCTCCAGAGCAGATCATCCGCCTGCGGTACCACGACCCGGGCACGCCGCTCTGGTAGTCGAAGCTCTGATCGGGGATTACACCTTGAAAAAGGTGTTCATGGACGGAGGCAGCAGCATCAACATTATCTTCGCCGACACCCTCAGAAGGACGAACAGGCCAACAACAAATTTGACGCCATCAGAGACCACCTTCCATGGCATAGTACCAGGGCAAGCAGTCACGCCCATGGGAACAATCACACTCGACGTCATCTTTGGCACACCCGACAACTTCCATAGGGAGGCGATCGACTTCGAGGTAGTCAACTGGAAGTCGCAGTACCATGCGATACTTGGGCGCCCAACCTTTGCCAGATTCATGGCGATTCCTCACTACGCTTACCTTATGCTCAAGATGCCTAGACCCAAGGGCGTCATCACGGTGCACGGCGACTTCGACCGCTCCAACAGCTGTGACCGCGAATTCAGCAAGATCTCTGAGTTCTTCGGAATGGAGGAGCACCTTGCGCTGATGGCAGTCGACAATGACAAGACCATCTTCCCGCCATCCAAGAAGCCAGCCAAGGGCTCCGCCTTCAACACGACTGACGACACAAGAACCCATCAAGTCCACCCGACGGACGCCAGCAAGACAGTCAAGGTGTCGACAAGCCTGCCTATCGCATAGGAAGGCGCGCTCGTCGAGTTTCTATGTGAGAACTGGGAGATCTTCGCCTGGCAACCTTTAGACATGCCAGGCATACCCAGGGAACTCGCCGAGCACTCCTTACGCGTCCACAAGGACGCCAGACCCGTCAAGCAGACCATGCGACGCTTTTCGGGTCCCAAGCGAGACGCCATCAGCAAGGAGATCGACCGGCTGCTCCACGCCGGATTCATCCGAGAGATCAAGGACTCGGACTGGGTAGCGAACCCGGTCCTGGTGGAGAAGAAGAAGACGAAGACACTCCGCATGTGCGTCGACTTCACCGCCATTAACAAGTGCTGCCCCAAGGACCACTTCCCGCTTCCGCGGATAGACCAGATCATCGACTCGACTGCAGGCTGTGCGCGCCTATCCTTCCTGGATGCCTACTCCGGGTACCAGCAGATCAGGATGAAAGTCGAGGATGAAGAGAAAACTGCATTCATCACACCCCATGGTGTGTTCTGCTACCAGATGATGCCCTTCGGGTTGAAGAACGCTGGAGCCACATACCAGCGCACGATGCAAGCCTGCCTGAAGGAGCTAATAGGACAGATCGTCCAAGTCTACGTCGACGACATAGTTGTCACCACTCGAACGGAGGACAGTTTAATCGCTGACCTCCGCAAAGTCTTCGCCGCACTCATCGAGTATCAGATCAAGCTGAATCCGGACAAGTGTGTTTTCGGCGTGCCAGCCGGAGAACTGCTCGGGTACCTCGTCTCTGCAAGAGGAAGCGAAGCCAACCCTGAGAAGGTGCAAAACATACTCACAATGCCAGCACCGACCAAGCTTCATGAAGTGCAACGCCTAGCCGGCCGAGTCGCAGCTCTTAGCCGGTTCATTAGTAAGTTGGGAGAAAAGGCCCTGCCTTTCTACCAACTGATGAAAAAGACGGATAAATTCGAGTGGACAGAAGAAGCGCAAGACGCGTTCGACAAGCTCAAGAAAACCCTCACGACTCCTCCAGTACTGGTGGCGCCACTGGAGAACGAGCCGCTGTACCTCTACGTGCCAGCCACGAACAGAGTGGTTAGCACGGTACTCGTAGTCGAACGAGAAGAAGAAGGGCACAGTCACCCTGTTCAGCGACCTGTCTACTTCCTCAGCGAGGTGCTAACCTTGTCCAAGCAGCGGTACCCGCACTACCAGAAGCTAGTTTACGGAGTCTTCATGACATCAAGGAAGGTCGTCCGCTACTTCTCCGAGCACCCCATCACGGTGGTAAGCTCCTCTGGGCTCTCCGACATCCTCACCAACCAAGCCGCGACAGGACGAGTCGCCAAGTGGGTTGTTGAGTTGGGACCCTGGGGGCCAAAGTATGCGCACCCGAAGGCAATCAAGGCTCAAGTTCTTCCAGAGTTCACTACAGAGTGGATAGAGGCCCAGCTGCCAGACATACCCGACTTGTCCAACGCATGGACAATGTACTTCGATGGGTCCAAGAAGTTCAGATCAGCAGGGGCGGGAGTCGTCCTCATCTCACCCAAAGGCGACAAACTGAAGTATGTACTGCAGATGGACTTCCCAACACCCTCCAACAACGAGGCAGAGTACGAAGCCCTAATCCACGGCATGCGGATGGCCAAAAACTGCGGCGCAACTCACCTCATGATCTACGGAGACTCCTACCTTGTCGTGCAGCAAACCATGAAGCAATGTGACGCCATCGCCGACAACATGATAGCCTACAGGGACCTATACAACCAGTTGGAAGGCACCTTCGACGGCTGCGAGCTGCGGCACATCGGCCGCGAGAGCAACGAGGAAGCCGACACCCTCGCCAACCTAGGCTCAGACAAAGTACCGGTGCCACCCGGAGTCTTCCTCGAGTGCATCACGCAACGCTCCATCAAGCTCCGGCCTGCGCCGGGATCCTCTGCACCGACAACGAGCACCACCAACCCGCCCAGCACGGAGAAGGAACCCATGGAGGAAATGCTGGCCGAACCCACATGGACAAGCCCATACCTGGCCTACATACTGCATCAGAAGGTGCCAACGAACTCAGTCGAAGCCAAGCGCATCATCCGCCGCTCCAAGAGCTTCACCGTCATCAACGGGGAACTCTACAAGCGAAGCATCTCAGGAGTCCTCCAAAGGTGCATCGACCCAGTCGACGGTCAAGCCATCTTACTCGAGATCCACGCCGGCATCTGTGGACACCACGCCAGCAGTCGAGCCTTGGTGGCCAAAGCCCTACGAGCAGGGTTCTACTGGCCCACCGCAATGCAAGACGCAGAAGAACTTGTGAGGAAATGCATCGGCTGCCAGGAGTTCGCCAACAAGCCGCACGCACCAGCATCAGCACTGAAGACCATACCACTCGCATGGCCCTTCGCTCAATGGGGGCTCAACATGGTGGGTCCACTCAAGAAGTGTTCTCCGGGTGGACACACTCATCTCCTGGCGGCAGTCGACAAGTTCACGAAGTGGATCGAAGCCGCGCCCATCACAAGTTCGACTGCCTCCTCGACAGTTAACTTCATCAGGTCGATCATCTTCAGGTTCGGCGTGCCACACAACATCATCACCGACAACGGCTCAAACTTCACAGCCGAAGAATTTAAGGACTTCTGCTCTGACCAAGGCACCAAGCTCAACTACGCATCTGTCTCGCACCCGCAGTCCAACGTTCAAGTCGAGAAAGCCAATGGCCTAGTCTGCAAGGGCATAAAGAGGCGCCTGCGAGTACCATTGAGGCGCGCTGCAGGTGCCTGGGTCGAAGAGCTGCCATCAGTGCTGTGGAGTCTGCGTACCACGCCAAACAGATCTACCCAGTATACGCCATTCTTCATGGTGTACGGCGCTGAAGCAGTCCTGCCGTGCGACATCAAGTTCGACGCCCCCCGGGTGGTGGCCTACGATGAGTCTGATGCAGAAGAAGCACTCGAAGATGACATGGACACCCTGGACGAAGCACGCGACATCGCCCTTACCCGCACAGCCGTGTATCAGCAAGACCTGCCCAACTATCACGGGCGGCGACTGCGGCCCAGAGCGTTCGTCCCTGGTGATCTTGTCCTCCGTCTCAAGCAGAAGAAGGTGCACAAACTTGCCTCCCCGTGGGAGGGTCCATACATCGTGACAGAGGCAATCGGCAGCGGAGCTTACCGCCTGAAGGACTCGAAGACGGGGGCAGTCTGCAACAACCCGTGGAACGTTACGCAACTGCGCCGCTTCTACGCCTGATCGACCCCAATTTGTAACAGTGCAATGTCAAGAAGCGGCAGGTTTCACACGCACTCTTTCCCTCGCCAGGGTACCCGAGGGGACTGGAAGGGTTTTAATGAGGCGGCCTGCTCGCAAAAATCAATAAAGTGATTTGAGGAACAAGCTCTCCCCTCTACTTTTGTCAGCAAGCAACATAAACCTAGGCCGCCACCTGATGCACTCGGGGGCTGTGCCATACAGGTCCAACCCTAAAATCCTCGGCCGCCACCCGAACCACTCGGGGGCTGCGCTGTACAGGTCTAAGACAAAACCTAGACCGCCACCCGAACCACTCGCGGGCTGCGCCATACAGGTCCAACCCTAAAATCCTTGGCCGCCACCCGAACCACTCGGGGGCTGCGCCGCACAGGTCTAACTCAACCTAGGCCGCCACCCTCGGGGGCTGCGCCATACAGGTCCAACCCCAAAATCCTCGGCCGCCACCCGAATCACTCGGGGGCTGCGCTGTACAGGTCTAAGACAAAACCTAGGCCACCACCCGAACCACTCGGGGGCTGCGCCATACAGGTCCAACCCTAAAATCCTCGGCCGCCACCCGAACCTCTCGGGGGCTGCGCCGCACAGGTCTAAGTCAACCTAGGCCGCCACCCGAACCACTCGGGGGCTGCGCCATACAGGTCCAACCCCAAAATCCTCGGCCGCCACCCGAATCACTCGGGGGCTGCGCCGCACAAGTCTAAGTCAACCTAGGCCGCCACCCGAACCACTCGGGGGCTGCGCCATACAGGTCCAACCCCGAAAATCCTCGGTCGCCACCCGAACCACTCGGGGGCTGCGTTGTACAGGTCTAAGTCAACCTAGGTCGCCACCCGACGCACTCGGGGGCTGCGCCATACAGGTCTAACTCGAAAAATCCTCGGCCGCCACCCGAACCACTCGGGGGCTGTGCCGTACAGATCTAAGTCAACCTAAGCCGCCACTCGAATCACTCGGGGGCTGCGCCGCACAGGTCTAACACAAAAAAGCCTCGGCCGCACTCGAAGCACTCGGGAGCTGCACCGCACAGGCCTGACTCGACACACCTTGGCCGCACTCGATCCGCTTGGGGCTGCGCCATATAGGTTTACGGAGGTCTACAAGATGCAATTGATTCACTCGGAGGTTACCCCCACCTCGGCATACATACACTCATGCTCCCACTTGGGGAAAAATATCTTTTACAAACTAATGCTTCACAACAGCAGTCTGGTAGTCTTACTCTACAGGCTCATCCTTTGGCGCATCGAGTGGCCCTACAAGTTGCTCACTGAAGCTCTGGACCTGTTGAATCATCTGACGCGCAGCCGCAAGGGTATCGGCGTAGTCATCTGTTCCAGGCAAGCCGTCAAGCACCTTGTCCAAGGGAAGATGAGGCCGGTGCATTCGAACATACGCCAGCGCCACGTTCGCCCTGCCAACAAGCTGGGTGTGCACGACTTCCTTCAATGCCTTGCCTTCGCGGAATCTCTCGAGCAGCGCAGCCAGTCCATTAGGCTGCTCGTTGTGCGGAAAGTACACCTTGTTCATCTGCAAGAGGGTCTTTCTACAACCTTCCAGGAGCAAAGCAGCCCGCCAGGTGCGATCCAGCATTCTGGCCAATACACTGCCTTGGGGTTTGTTCGACCAAAACGTACGCACTTCGGGTGAGTCATTGGCGGCCTCCCTTTTCACCCGCTCGTCCACTCGACTCTGCTCGGCCTTCCAGTCAGAGTTCACATCTGCATCAAGACCCAGCACTTAGAACAGTGGAAGCATAAAGAAGCCAAAGCAAAGCGCTAGAAGCCCAACCTTGCAGCTATCGACTGATCAAGCCTATCTGGCCAAAAAGGAATTCCTCACGCTGGGAGAATGGCGCAGCGGGCCATGACTTCAAGCGTCCCAACTCCAACTCGGCAACCTTCAGCTTCAACTCGAGCTTAACAACCTTGTTCCTCATGTAGGTGAACACTCGTTGATCATTCACGCTTCGTACAGGGGCTGGAGAAGCTCGACGACGATGGCGAGTGGGTGCAGCCGAAGAGGTGTCCTCATCCTCACCCGCACCAGTAGTTCCAGCGACCTCAGGAGCCTCGCCCATCTCAGACTGCCAAGTTCGACAGTGTCAAGCAAGGAAAAGAGCACTTTCATTCTAGCATAAGTATGACAGAAGACTCGAAGGCACAAGTTCACATTTCAACATTAGCATGTTTGCGGCCAGAAGACCCGCAAACTATATGGTTCATTACAGACCAAGACCAAAAGTAGAAGAATCTTAAAATAAAGGAGTCTACATCGCAGATTCCGACTGAGAACGGTTTTTCCTAGCGGCCAACTCTGCAGCCTTGGCGATTTTCTTCTCGAAGGTGGCAATCAACTTCACAGCCAGCTGACTCGCCCGCGCCTTCACACCGCTAAGGGACGCGGTTCTGCCATCAGGCCTCCGAGGGAAGTCGCTGACAACCTTCTCAAAATCACCTACGACTTGGTGACCAAGTAGGAGCTGGAAAGTGAGCTCTGAGCCACGTACCGTCTGCGCACGCGTGTAGTCCGCCATGGTGGTCGCGTCGCCTTCAAACGGAGCCGCAAGCGCGTCAACAGCGACCGGCGGTGGCTGGTTGGGGAAGATGCTCCGGTGCACAGTCGCCAAGGCGCCTGTCGACTTCTGCAGCGCCGTCGAGGCGTACGCACAGACGCAGTCGATGAAGCCAACAGCCTCTGTCAAGCCGACATTGGCACTGGAAGTTCCATCTGGAGGAGCACCTCCAGACGCCTCTGAACAACGAAGAGAAGACCACTTGTAAGACATCAGAAGTCAACACAAGACAAAGTAGGCAATGAGCCGAGATACTTACTCCCAATAGTATCAGCGAGGGTGAGCAAGTGTTCAATCTGGGTCTTCTCCAGATCATCCCGGGTTCGCTCACGCTCTTGGCCTTCACCCAGTGATCTCTCCAGCTCCGCGACCCGCTTCGCCATGCTCTCCCTCTCGCCTGTGGATCACCGGAGCAAAGTCAACACTGAAGATAGTCGCAGCACCTCTCGAACGCAAGGGTTAGTACTCACTGTTCGCTTGCTCCAGAGCAGTGCGGAGTCGATCCCTCTCCTTCTCCATTCGCACAAAGGCTGCGGCTCCCTCCATCAGCTGGCGACAAAACGGCTATGGAAAGAACAAGACATCAATCTGCGCCCGACTATTCTAGTCACGCACATCTTCGGGGGCTACTCCCATCGGGAGCGCTGTTCGCGCACCCGATACAGATTTTGCAGACAGAGTTAAGGGACACTTACATGCTCAAGCAACCCAGCGTCCACCGAGGTCGCATCAGCGGTTTTCTTTGGCACGGAGGAGGTCGAAGCGTCACCCGCCTGCGGCTCTTCTTCGGTCACCTTCGCAGTCTACTCGAACACGGGAGCAGAAGTGTGCTCCATCTCTGGAGGCGAAGAACCGACAGCGCCAGTACGGTCGCTGCGACAAGATAATTCAATTCAAATACTCGCAAAGTCAAAAAGTGCACTCGACAAAACAAGGTGATGGTTGCAAGACTAACCTGGTGACGTCCAGATCATCTTCGCTGCCCAGGGAAACGGAGGGCATCCTCGCGAATCCAGTCGGCGGTGCAGAGCTGAGGGGAGGCACGACCAAAGGCTCCGTCTGGTCGCTCGTGTGCCTGGCACCCGAGGATGACTCGCTCGCCTCGTCCACGTTCTCCACCTCCACCTGCTTTGCGGGTGACGAAGCCGAAGCAGACTCGCCACTTTTTCGCCTCTGTCGCTTCTGCAGCGGCTCTTCATCTTCATCGTCCTCCACTACCTCTTCACTCCGAGAAGTGGCGGAGGGAACTTCATCGTCATCAACCTCTTCATCCTCAGGGAACTCTGCCTCTTCATGAGGTCCATTCTCCATCAACGGAGGAAGGCTGACAAAGCTGGAACGACCATGTCAAAAAATTCGGGTCAGACAAAAGAAGATTTCGACAGAACATACAAGACAGAAGCAAAACAAAAGGAAGCTTACCTCAGGCACAGGGTTGTTCGGCCCATACGGCTGGGCCGGGCACTTGACGTTGCACGGATCAGCGGCTCGGAGACTGGTGATGCTCCTCACCTTCGACTCAACTTCGTCATCGCCGAGTTCATTGCCGTGCTCAAGCGCCCACATCGGGTGGACGCAAGCGCGGAGCGGCTGCACCCGAAGCCTGAAGAAGGTGGCAATGAGATGCACCCCACCTGTCTCGCGCCCAAGGCTCTTCAGCAGGACACGGAGAAGCGCCAGCAAGGGTTGAGTCGCCTCACTGTCCCCCTTCGACAGCGGGTGCGCCTATGCCTTCGTCTTCCGCAATTCGCGATCAGCCACGAAGGGAAGAAGCCCCTCCTGGTCGCACCTGACGTAGAACCACTTCTTCCGCCAGCCTTGGACGGAGTCGGATTTCTTCATCTGGAAGAAGGCGGTGTCGCCACGCACCTGGATGCCGAAGCCGCCCACCGGGTACACTTGCCCGCTCTTCCCCACGTTCCTCCTGACGAGGAACAGCGACTTCCACAGCAGCCAGTGGGGTGCGATCCCCAAGAAGCACTTGCAAAGCACGATAAAGCTCGCGATGCTCAAGACGCTATTGGGAGTCAGATCGTGGATCTGAATCCCATAAGCGTACAGGAGACCACGAACGAAATCGTGGAGGGGGAACCCGAAACCCCGCGGAAGAAAATCCACGAAGCACACGCGTTCCCCCTCGCGAGGGGCAGGAAATACCTCCTTCCCTGGAGCGCGCACCGCCGCCTGGTCCGCCGGCGGCAGCAGTCACTGCGCGCGGAGGGCCTCGAGATCGGCCTTCTTCCTTCGTCCAGTCGCCGTCGGGCTTCTTCATCACGCTAGCCTCGGCGGCGGCGACGGCGCCGGCGGCAGACTTCCCCCTCTTCATCGTGACCTTGCTCATGGAGGGTGGAGAAGAATCTGACAGAGGAGCAGTAATGGAGGAGAGAGCAGTGGAGACGACGACGAAATGGGGATGGGATGAACTGTTCCCCACCGCGGTGAAAAATATATACCGCGGGGTCAGTTCATCCTGGCCGTTCCCCACGAAACCGCTCTCCACAACCTCATCTGGCCGTCCACGCGTCGCGCAGAGATGCCAACCGTCGCCGCCCACGCCGCCCACTACGCGCGGGAATCGAGGAGCCTTCATCACGCCGCGAAAAGTTCGCGCCCAATGTTCAGATCAGTCAATGCTGACACTGGGACCACCATGTCACGTCCCATCGCATGCAGAGTGCGCCAAAAACGTCAGCGCTGACGTCAACTGCGGAGGCGTAGCAAGTAAGCCAATGGGATGATGGAGCACCCGAACAGTTCATTCGAGTGCAACAAAGATACAGTAAGCTCTAAGAGCTGAGTAGACTCGACAAGTCCATTTGAGTGCAAAAGAAATATAGTAAGCTCCACGAGCTGAGCAAACTTAATCAGTAAGCCAAACCGGCCGAGTACAAAGTAAGTAACGCAAAGCAAGTTTCGACTCCATCAATTCGAGTCCCTTCTTCACTCCCATCGGGAGCGGGCTTTTCGACTGAAGAAAAATTGAGTTTAACCTCAATTGCAAGCAATTCAGCTTAATCTCGGGGGCTACTCCCATCGGGAGTGCTGTTCGCGCTCCCGAATGACTCAGAACAATCGCAGTCGAAAAATCACCGACCAAAGCAGTACTCGCAGTTTTTACCCTGCAGTCGATGTTTCGACTAAGAAATCCTCCATAAGCCCTGAACGGCCGGACTCGACCAATTTTATTTGTTCCTTTCAGGAACCTGGTGGCATGCCCAGAAGGAAGGAGTCCTTTACCCGACTCTATGATTCGACTAAGCACTCGGGGGCTACTGTCGTGGGGTTACTCTTTGACTACCCCACGGTGGTGATACCTGGGTCACGCCAAGTCCATCAACCCTATGGCGAGGGTCCAAGGAAGGCCCAAGAAGGACGACGTGCGGCCCAAGACAGTCGACGTTAGGTCATCAGCCCTGATCGTCCTGTAAGTGCCATCGGCACCGTTCACCCGAGACCCAGCCTATCATATAAAGGCTGGGAGGGTCCCCCGTCTAGGGTAACTTAACTTCAACTCATAGCCGCCATCTCAAACCCTGGCGAGATCCCCATCTCGCCATTGTAGCCACGCTCAACATCAATACCAGACAAGCAGGAAGTAGGGTGTTATCCTCCGGGAGCCTAAACCTGGGTAAACGCCTCGCCTGTTAGCCGTCGTGATCACCAGCGCTCATCTCTCTCCCCCTCAATCAACCCGGGGTACTCGACCCAGGGATTTGCCGAGTCCCAACCTCGTCATAGCCCCACATGTGGACAACACCATGGACACCACGCCGAATGGCCCAATGACACGATCAAGAGTCAAGGCTCTTCATGAAAAGGTGACCTCGCTCCTCTCGGTGTGTGATCTCGACCTCCCTTTGAATGGTTTGCTACTTCATGCTGGTACATTATGCATACTCAGGATCCACCCAGATGATGGCCCACAATGGAGTCGAGAAGAGGTCCAAGATGATGGAGAAGGTGACCAAGAGAAGACCCCAAAGGATGGACAACGAGGAGAAGAAGGAGGCGAAGACAGGCAAACCGGCCTCCAGCCCGGCCTAGGCCGGCCCCCAGGCCGGAACCCCTCCAGTGCTGGCCGGCTGGGACCCCAGGCCGGCCACCCTGCCGAGATCACCGGCCTCCCAGCCGGCCCAGGCTGGCCACCCCCCAAAGGCCACCGGCCTCCCAGCCGGCCCAGGTCGGCCACCCCCCAGAGGCCACCGGCCTCCTAGCCGGCCTAGGCCGGCCTAGGCCGGCCCCCAGGCCGGAGCCCCACCTGCGCCAGCCGCAGCCACCTGCTCCTGCCGGCCTCCAGGCCGGCCACCCGATTGCACCCGCCGGCTTCCAGGCCGGCCCAGGCCGGCCCCCGGGCCGGTTCCCCACCTTCCTGCCCTGTTTTGTACTAAGACTATAAATAGCTTTCCCTTTTCCCCATTCGAAGGTCAGACTGAATTTGAGACTTGTGTGAGCTGTGCTCCTCCTCCCTCGTAGCTAGGGTTCCTCGTTGAGGTAGATCTTGTTGTTGCTACTCTTTCACTGCGGTGTCTCTAGTAGTGCAAACCAATCTTTCACTGCGGTGATTCTATTGGATCGGTGGACCGGCCGGTAAGAGCAATCGGTTTCAACAAGAGTAAGTTTGGCTTTGATTCTTCGATCCAAAGGCTACCTTTTTGAGGGTTTGTTTTTGGGTGGAGTTCTCAGCAGGATTTGCTAGTTATCTTTGTGTTTTGCCCACGAACCTCCCTCGTTACCCCCGCACGACTATTCACCGACTTCATCTTCGTGTCGCTTCATCGCTACCTCGACGGCATCAAAGGTATAGCTTCCGACACATCCCTTTCCATTTCGCGAAACTTTTTCTTAGGAGCTAGCTCTTCATAGTGTGAGCATTGCACTAGTGTGACACCAAGTGACCATATCATAATCTTGTGAGCATCTAGTTGTAGCGGACTCGGCTCGGGCAAAAGCATAAAGCAAAAGAGAAATAGAAAAGATTCAAAAAAAAAGAAGAGAAAAGCCGAGCCGTGATCCTAGTCATCCTCAAGCTCCAATAACCAATAGAGAAATGGGTACACTTGTGCAAATCGGGTGCTCCTTCCCATACACTTGAGCTAGTTGTCCTTCGAGAGGTGGTGCGTCATGAGCATAGTCTTCGTTAGGTCCAAGTTGCTCCTCCCTATAGTCGCACCATCCACGTTTGTCTCCATGTGTGAGTCTCCTTTGTTTCTTGGATTGTGTGGTTAGTCTCTTTTGTTTCTTGATCTTTGTGGTTATCGTCCACTTATTGCAATAGCCTTTTCGTTGGTTTTGTTTCGATTTCTTGCCACTTTACCATACCTAAGCTCTTCATAAGTTTGTGTGTGAGTCGCTTTTGGATCACTAATCAACCAACTCTTACTCTTGTGACAAATTTGTCTCGGAAGGCAAGGCCACTTATCCAATACTATCATCCAAAGGTAAGAGCGGTTATTAGCCACCAAATTTTCCACATATCACTTGTGTTGTCTTATCATGGCTAGGGAAGAACAAGACGCCGCCTTCGGCAAGCAAGAGGAAGCCCTTCGGAGGTACATCGACGACAACTTACGCCGCTATGAGGAGCGCCATCAAGCCGCTCAACGTGAAAACAATGAGCGCTTCGCTCAAATCCAAGATTCCATGAGCAAGCTCCTCGATCGAGATCAGAGTCGCTCTTCAAGGTCAAGTTCACGAAGCTCTCGCCACTCCACTGCAAGAAGCCACGCACGGAGTGAGAATGATCAAGGACATCGTCATCGCCAAGAGCGCCATCGCCAAGAGATACCTCATCAACAAGCGAACTTGGACCCTCACCAACACCAAGACCAACATCGTCAAGAAGCGCCTCACCCTCAAGCAAACGTAGACCATCAACAACATCAAGATCGTCATCGACAAGAGATACCAATTCCAAATGCTAACTTGGATCCCCAACATCGCCATGAGGATAATCGACATCATCGTCATGACATACCTCCACATCGAGCCCGCTGAGTGCCATTGGCCGACAATCATGTTGATCTTGAAGACAATGAGGATTATGTTCCACGCCACCATCCAAGGCATCATCACCGAGACCGCCATCGCCACCATGATGATGATGATGATGAGGATGATCACAAAAACCGTTTCAATCCTCCCAAGCTCGTCATTCCTAAGTTCCATGGCACCAACGACCCGGAGGACTACATGGCATGGGAATCCAAGGTCTCCAAACTATTTCGAGTCTACAAGGTGCCGCAAGACAAACGAGTTGACCTCGCATCCCTCGAGTTCGAAGGCTATGCGCAACTATGGTGGGAACAACTCCAAGCCTCCTTTGAAGACCCAATCGACACATGTAATGACATGAAGAAGGAAATGCACAAGCGCTTTGTGCCACATCATTATGCACGAGATTTATACAAGAAGCTACAAGAACTTAAGCAAGGTCTCAAGACGGTCGACGAGTACTACAAGGAGATGGAGTCAACTCTCTCCCGCGCACACATTGTTGAGTCCGAGGAACAATCAATGGCACGCTTCTTGAACGGCCTCACGTACCCCATCAAGAAGATAGTGGAATTCCAACCTTATGAGAACCTTGTTGAGCTCATTCATCAAGCCATGAAGGCCGAGTGCCAAGTCGCCGAAGAACTCAAGTATGTCAAGGCCAAGTCCTTCTTCGCCACTAGAGCTTCTTCATCAACACAACCCATCACTCAAGTCCAAGCTCAAGGCAATATCAAAAGTCCTACACCGCAAACCACTACAACCTCCAAGAAGACGTCGCCCTCACCCCAAGCCGCCAAGTCATATATCACTTGCTACAAGTGTGGAGGTCAAGGTGATGATCGTCAATGACAATGGAGACTATGAGTCTATGAGTGAAGATGAGTACCACGCATTGAACAAGGTGGCCACGATGCAAAGCTTGGATGACGCCGATGACTACATCTATTGTGATGGTGACCCCAACCCCACTCTAGTTGTCACTCGAGTCTTGACTACAATCAACCAAGGTGATGACGCTCAAAGATGCAACTTGTTCCAAACCAAGGCCGGCATCAACGGCAAATCAATCAAGGTAATCATTGATGGTGGGAGTTGTCACAACTTGGCAAGCAAGGAGCTATGTGAGAAACTCAACTTGACGTACAAGAAGCACCCCAATCCTTACCATGTGCAATGGCTTAGTGACTCCGGCACCGTGAAGATCCAACACACGGTTCAAGTATCCTTCAAGATTGGCTCTTACGAGGACACGGTGGATTGTGATGTGGTACCAATGTCGGTGTGCCACTTACTTCTTGGCCGCCCTTGGCAATTTGACAAGGCCGCTACTCATGATGGGCGCACCAACTACTATAGCTTTAAATGGAACAATAAGATCCTAGTGCTCCGCCCAATGACTCCAAGCCAAATTATCGCCGACAATGCGAAGACAATTGTAAGAGCGCAAGGAAAACAATCCCCTAGTGAGTTGAGTGGTGAGAGAGCGAACCACATTCACGTGAGTGAGAGCCACAAGCCAAATATGAGTGAGAAAGGGAAAAGAGTGAGTCCCGGCGTAGTCTTGTTAGCCACCAAAAGTGAGATGAGAGAAGTGAGAGCAAACCCATCCACTTTCCACTTCGTGCTCTTATGCAAAGGAGATGGCAAAGACACTAACGACTTAACCCAAGTTCCCCCGTCTATGTTGTCTATTTTGCAGGAATTCAAAGATGTCTTTCCGGATGAGCTACCTCAAGGACTTCCTCCCCTCCGTGGAATCGAGCATCGTATCGACCTCATTCCCGGTGCCCCTCTCCCCAATAGAGCGGCATACCGCACCAACCCCGAGGAGACAAAGGAGATTGAGCGCCAAATTCAAGAACTCCTCGCCAAGGGACATGTTCGTGAAAGCTTGAGTCCGTGCGCCGTTCCGGTCATCTCCGTCCCCAAGCAAGACGACACACTCCGAATGTGCATGGATTGCCGTCCCATCAATAATATCACGGTGAGGTATCAACATCCTATCCCACGACTTGATGACATGCTAGATGAGCTTAGTGGTGCCACTATCTTCTCCAAAATTTATTTGAAAAGTGGCTATCACCAAATCCGTATGCATGAAGGAGATGAATGGAAAACCGCATTCAAAACAAAACTTGGTCTTTATGAGTGGCTTGTCATGCCCTTTGGTCTTTCCAATGCTCCTTAAACATTTATGCGTCTTATGAATCATGTCTTGCGCACTTTCATTGGCAAGTTTGTGGTTGTCTACTTTGATGACATCCTCGTTTATAGCAAATCTTTGAATGAACATGTCGACCATGTGAAGCAAGTTTTGTTGGCCCTTCGTAATGCCTCGCTTTTTGCCAACCTCAAGAAATGCACCTTTTGCACCGACAAACTTGTTTTTTGGGGTTATGTAGTTTCTTCCAAAGGGATTGAAGTTGACACCTCTAAGATTGATGCAATCACAAATTGGCCACCGCCAACTAATCTTGCTCAACTTTGTAGCGCCCTTGGTTTGTTTGGGTTTTATCGCCGCTTTGTGAAGGATTTTAGCACAATCGCTTGCCCCTTGAATGAGCATACCAAAAAGAATGTACCCTTCATTTGGGGCAATGCTCAAGAATCGGCTTTCAATGAACTCAAGAAGAGATTGACCGAAGCTCCTCTACTTTCTTTGCCGGATTTCTCCAAAACCTTCGAACTTGAGTGTGACGCTGGTGGCCTTGGCATCGGTGGCGTCCTCATGCAATGCGGCCGTCCCGTTGCCTATTATAGCGAAAAACTTGATGGTGCTCGCCTAAACTACCCAATCTACGACAAGGAACTCTATGCCTTAGTCCGTGTTTTGGAAGTGTGGCAACACTACCTTTGGCCAAAAGAGTTTGTTATCCATTCCGATCATGAATCTTTGAAATATTTGAAAACCCAAGCCAGTTTGAACAAAAGGCATGCCAAATGGGTTGAATTCATCGAGTCTTTTCCCTATGTGGTGAAGTACAAGAAAGGCAAGGACAATATAGTCGCGGATGCTCTTTCCCGCAAGATGATTTTACTCACCCAACTTGAAATCAACGTTTTGGGCCTTGATGACATTAAAGAACTCTATGCTTCCGATCCTTTCTTTGGTCCTATCTTTACAAAGTGCCCAATTGACAAAGGATGCGATGATTTCTACCTGCACAAGGGTTTCTTGTTTAAGGCTAACAAACTATGCATTCCCGAGTCCTCATTCTGTTTGTTGCTTTTATAGGAATCACATAGTGGGGGCCTCATGGGACACTTTGGACGTGACAAGACACTCGCCATGCTATCTACACACTACTTTTGGCCAAGGATGACGCGTGATGTGGAGCGCTTGGTGCGCCGTTGCCCAACTTGCCTCAAAGCTAAGTCCACGTTGAACTCTCATGGTCTTTATATGCCTTTACCAATACCACACACACCTTGGTCCGACATTAGCATGGATTTCGTCTTAGGATTACCTCGAACAAAAAATGGCAAAGATTCAATATTTGTTGTTATCGATCGCTTCTCTAAAATGGCACACTTTATTCCTTGCAATAAGACCAACGATGCTTCACACATTGCAACTTTGTTCTTTAGGGAAATTGTTCGTCTACATGGAGTGCCGAAGACCATTGTTTCGGACCGAGATGTCAAGTTCACAAGCTACTTTTGGAAGGCATTGATGGCAAAGCTAGGAGTCAAGCTCCTCTTCTCCACCGCTTACCACCCACAAACCGATGGCCAAACCGAGGTGGTGAATCGAAGCTTATCAACTCTCCTTCGCGCTTTAATCAAGCCAAACCTCAAAGGTTGGGAGGAATGCATACCGCACGCCGAGTTCGCCTACAACCGTGCATCCCACCGGGCGACCAAGCGAAGCCCGTTCGAGGTTGTCTATGGGTTCAACCCCAACATCGCCCTAGACATCCTACCACTTCCTCTACACGAGCGCACCGACATGGACGTCGACAAAAGAGCCGACTACATGAAGACATTACATGAGTCAACTCGAGCAACTCTAGAAGAGCACACCAAGCGCCAAGCTACCAGGATCAACAAGTTGAAGAAGCCCATGATATTCGAAGAAGGAGATCTTGTGTGGCTACACCTCCGCAAGGACCATTTCCCGGATGAAAGAAAATCCAATCTTGCTCCTCGTGGTGACGGGCCTTTCAAAGTGCTCAACCGCATCAACGACAACGCCTACAAGATCGACATCCCAACCTCCAAGTACTTGGTGCATGACACGTTCAACGTCGCCGACCTATCCCCTTTCCACGGAGATGCAAGCGTTCAAGAGGATGACGAGTCGAAGATGACTCTTTACGAAGGGGGGGAGATGATGTAGCCCCACATGTGGACAACACCATGGACACCACGCCGAATGGCCCAATGACACGATCAAGAGTCAAGCCTCTTCATGAAAAGGTGACCTCGCTCCTCTCGGTGTGTGATCTCGACCTCCCTTTGAATGGTTTGCTACTTCATGCCGGTACCTTGTGCATACTCAGGATCCACCCGGATGATTGCCCACAATGGAGTCGAGAAGAGGTCCAAGACGATGGAGAAGGTGACCAAGAGAAGACCCCAAAGGATGGACAACGAGGAGAAGAAGGAGGCGAAGACAGGCAAACCGGCCTCCAGCCCGGCCTAGGCCGGCCCCCAGGCCGGAACCCCTCCAGTGCTGGCCGGCCTCCTAGCCGGCCTAGGCCGGACCCCAGGCCAGCCACCCTGCCGAGACCACCGGCCTCCCAGCCGGCCCAGGCCGGTCTCCAGGCCGGCCACCCCCCAGAGGCCACCGGCCTCCCAGCCGGCCTAGGCCGGCCCCCAGGCTGGAGCCCCACCTGCGCCAGCCGCAGCCACCTGCTCCTGCCGGCCTCCAGGCCGGCCTAGGCCGGCCCCCAGGCTGGCCACCCGACTGCACCCGCCGGCCTCCAGGCCGGTTCCCCACCTTCCTGCCCTGTTTTGTACTAAGACTATAAATAGCTTTCCCTTTTCCCCATTCGAAGGTGATGAGGGCATCGTCGGCATCGTGTTGGTCGGTTGACACTCTAGGACAGGCTTTTATAACGCATGTAATGTCTAAGGTTATGTTAATTAGGCCTGCGTGCCACTTGTGTTTGGGCCGGACCTATAACAGGTCGGTTTTGTATTGAGTCCAAGTCCAACTAGGTCGGTACTGTAGCTACAGTACCGCGCTACAGTACGTCCCACCTCATCCATATAAGGGGCTGGGCGCATTAGGGTTTCTCAGCTTTGGTTGAATTAAATCTTGTAATCCTGAAGCTCACCACCAGCCCTACGGGGTTGGCCCCCATGACGGCGTCTCGGACATTCGTCTAGTTATCTATCAATAAAGACGTGAGAGTTCTGGAATTGTCAAGAGTAATCATGTGTGCTTGGGTGTCCTTGAATCTGTCAAGGGAGTTCAAGATCTATCCAAGTTCTTCAGGTTACGTGTATCACACACGTGATTGGAAGGATAGTTATCCGGTGGTTCTTGCGGTGAAAGATCGGGCCAAACAATCCGTATCATCTTGGTATGAGAGCGCTAGGTTGATCACCGCGAGGTTTGTCCAGTTGAAGATCGATCTGCAGGTCAGCAAAGATTGGCAGATTTGTTTTTTTGCTGGAGTTGTTTGAAGGAAGAGCGACGAGTTGGCAAGATTGCATCTCGGCGCATTGAGGTGGAAGGGCGACGAGTTGGCTAGTTTGGCATCTCGGCGCATTGAGGCAGCAAGATCGTGGCGTTGGTCGAGTTGGAGTTGAAGTCGAAGTCGAATTCTCTGCCGCGAGTTCTGCCGCGACAGCAATTTCTGCCAAAAACTCTGCCGCGAGTCCAATTTGCACTAGGAGTCCTGCCGCGACACGGATTCGGCCAATTTTCCTGCCGCGACACGAATTCGGCCAGTTTTTCCTGCCGCGACACGGTTTCGGACAGGGTTTTTGACAGTTTTAGCAAAACGGGCGTAACTTTTGCATACGAACTCCGTTTTCGACGAACCACCTATCAAACTGCTCAGGGGAAAGAGAGACACAGGTTTGGAAGTTGCATCAGCGACGTATTCAGCTTATTTAGATCCGTGGTGTACAGGAGTTGTCCTGCTGCGTTTCGGGTGATTTGCATGGTGCGTTTACTCGTTGCAAACTCGAGAAATTATGTGTCACAATCAGGTTGGTGGTGCCAAACATGGAGGGCGCCAAGAACAAGTCTAGCTAGCCGAGAGGGAGGATGTGGTGTGGCAGGCCGGCGAAGACTTGAGGATGGAGAAGAAGCGTGGCGATGTTGCAGATTTGACGCCACAAGCGCTGGAGAAGACCTTCCGGCGTTGAGGACAACGCCTTTCCAAGGAGGGGAGGATGATGAGGGCATCGTCGGCATCGTGTTGGTCGGTTGACACTCTAGGACAGGCTTTTATAACGCATGTAATGTCTAAGGTTGTGTTAATTAGGCCTGCGTGCCACTTGTGTTTGGGCCGAACCTATAACAGGTCGGTTTTGTATTGAGTCCAAGTCCAACTAGGTCGGTACTGTAGCTACAGTACCGCGCTACAGTACGTCCCACCTCATCCATATAAGGGGCTGGACGCATTAGGGTTTCTGAGCTTTGGTTGAATTAAATCTTGTAATCCTGAAGCTCACCACCAGCCCTACGGGGTTTGCCCCCATGACGGCGTCTCGGACGTTCGTCTAGTTATCAAGCAAATAAAGGCATGAGTGTTCTTGAATCTGTCAAGGGTTATCATGCGTGCTGGAAGGTCCTTGAATCTGTCAAGGGTGTTCGAGCTTGGCGTGAGGTGTGTTGTTTATCTTCATGTTGCTCGCCTAAATCTATCCAGGTTCTTCAGGTTGCGTGGATTGCCACGTGGTTGGGAGAATAGTTATTTTGGTGGTTCTTGCGGTGAAAGATCGGGCCAAATCATCCGTATCATCTAGCTAGTTCGGTTGGACAGGCCCAAACCGAACACTTATTAAAAATAGCAAAGACATAAATAAATTAGACTGCACCTCCTCCGTCATGCCCATATCATCCTCCCCCCCCTTCAAGAAGCGTTGTCCCCAACGCGTGAGGGTCTGCCGGAAAGGGTGGCGCCAGATAAGCAACATCGCCGCTCTCCATCCCCAAGCCTCGCCAGTCTTCCACACCTCATCCTCCCTCTCGACTAGCTTGACTTGCCCTTGGCGCCCTTCGGTCTTCGACGCCGTCAACCTGATGGAGACACAAGCATCCTCCAAATGCAAACTGAAGGTGCAGCATGCATATCACCCAAAACACACAGAACAAACTCCTGTACGCTATGGATCCAAATAAGCTGAAACACCTGAGTATGCACCCGTCTGAAAAACCCGTGTCTTCTTTTATTTTCTTTGTCCTTTCTTTCCTCATACAAAATTGCGCCATCGACTGAACTGAAAATATCAGGTAGAAATAGTACCAATCAGATGTGCACCAAATTCTTTGCCTTACGTATCCACTAGATGCCAGCAAGTCTGTTTTTTTTTATCTTTTGCTAGCTGGACACCACGCACCACAAAGGAAGACAAATCCGATCCAATCTTTCCTTTCCTATATTTTTTTTTCGCCTGGACTCTGCACCTGGACTTCACGATCGCTGCGTCAATCGTGTCACACGTGGGACTCTGGAAAGGAAAACACGGCCATGTCCAACTACTGCTCCTTCCCTCATGATCAGATCGTGCTCCTCCTAGCGCGGCGGCCGCTGATTTCACAAGACAACGCGGATCAACATCCACGTGATGTTCCTCTGCTGCTTCTTCCTCGTGATCAGCACCACCACGACGTGACGAAGCTGGATCCGAATCGATCTTCACCCTGCAGCCGATCCTGATCCTTTCTGGACGCTGTTCCGTCTGTGCGGGCGCGAGCAGGCCGGATATTCCGGGGACTAGGCCGACGTAACTTTTTCTGGTTCGTTGTTTCCTTCCTCGCCTTTCGCCTGCGCCCCCTCAGAACGATCTGTGACGAACGCCGCCTTCTTCCTGGTAACTTGACGCTGCTGGTCTCCACGATCTTCACCAACAATAAGGCGGCGGCGTACCCAATGGCAGCCACTACAAATCGAACAGAAAAACCAAACAACAAATCAATCTGCACCGTGATCAACCTGGCGCTCTGATACCACATGATGAGGGCTGTTTTCCCGATCTTTCACGATGCACCTTGATGGTCCATAGGACCGATAGATCTTGAACTCCCTTGACAGATTCAAGGACGCCCAAGCACACATGTTCACTCTTGACAATTCAAGAACTCACACATCTTTATTGATAGATAACTAGACGAACGTCCGAGACGCCGTCATGGAACCAACCCCGTAGGGCTGGTGGTGAGCTTCAGGATTACAAGATTTAATTCAACCAAAGCTAAGAAACCCTAATGCGCCCAGCCCCTTATATGGATGAGGTGGGGGCGTACTGTAGCGCGATACTGTAGCTACAGTACCGACCTAGTTGGTGCGCCCCACTAATGGGCCTAGCTAGTTCGGTTGGACAGGCCCAAACCGAACACTTATTAAAAATAGCAAAGACATAAATAAATTAGACTGCACCTCCTCCGTCATGCCCATATCAGAAGGTCAGACTGAATTTGAGACTTGTGTGAGCTATGCTCCTCCTCCCTCGTAGCTAGGGTTCCTCGTTGAGGTAGATCTTGTTGTTGCTACTCTTTCACTGCGGTGTCTCTAGTAGTGCAAACCAATCTTTCACTGCGGTGATTCTATTGGATCGGTGGACCGGCCGGTAAGAGCAATCGGTTTCAACAAGAGTAAGTTTGGCTTTGATTCTTCGATCCAAAGGCTACCTTTTTGATGGTTTGTTGTTGGGTGGAGTTCTCAGCAGGATTTGCTAGTTATCTTTGTGTTTTGCCCACGAACCTCCCTCGTTACCCCTCCGTGTTCTTCGTGTTCATCCCCTTTTCCCCTCAAATCCGTGAAGATCGGGCCTAGCCCTACATCAGCCGGGACCGGCCGGATCAACGCCGGCGTCCTCGACACCGTCCGCACCCGGCCGAGCTCCGCCGGCCCGATTCGGTCGACGCCGGCCATCCCCTCGCCACACCGATCACGCACGCGTGCTCACGGGTGAGCTAGCTCCCTTTTACGCGTTTCCCCTCTCCCTCTCTCCCTCTCTCGCCGCCGTTCGCCGTCGGTCTTCGCCGGTGTCACCGTGTCCTGCTAGCCCAACCTGGCCGCTGCTCGGGCCGGCCTGAGGCCGGACGGTTTGGGCTAGTGCCCGGCCTGACCCCTCGGTCTGGGCCGGCACGATGCCGGCCGCTTCTGGAACTCTCCCGGCCTACCAGCCCGGTCTGGGCTGGCCAAAGGCCGGTGCCTTCGGGCACCCACCCGGCCTGCAGCCCGGCCTGGCCGGTTTGAGGCCGGCCTGCCAGGGAATTGTTTTCCCTTTTTATAAATAAAACCAATTTGAATAGTTAATATCGTTTTGTCTGTTGCTTCAAAAATTACAAATTAAATATCAAAGTGTTCAGCAAAATGAAACCTAGCTGCTAGTAACATTGCCCTGCCCTTTTGAGGAAATAATTTCTCCTTCTTTTAAGAATTCCTAAGATGGGTTAAAGAATACCTAATTTGGGAAAATCATAATTCGTTAAATCTTATCCAAAAATTATGAATAAATTATCAATGTGATCACCACTTCAAATGCAATCAAACCATGTTAATCTCACATCATGATCTCAAATATTTATTTGATGTTATTCATAATTTGATTAAAAGTTTTAAAAGCAAATAACTAATTAATTCGCTATTTATTCCTTGGTACTCAGAAAATTACAAATGAGGTACCAAAATGATCGGAAGAACAAACCCTATCCCTTCATGTCATGTTCATGCATTTGAGCCACGTCTCTAATAATGTAATGATTTATAAGTAATGTGGTCACTAAGATAAATATGGAGTTGTGTCCAAATAGTTGCACTAATTATTTGGAACTCCATTTAATTTGTTAAATAAACTAAATGTTGATATCTTGCATAAACTTGTCATGGCATCATGTGATTGTGCACTGCACCTTGTCCTCGTGTGATTTCTTTGTTCTTTGTATTTATTTTGGGTATCGATAGATTCCGGAGTCGAGGGTTCCCCTATCTACCCCGACGAGCCGTACTACATGCCCCGGCAGCAAGGCAAGAGATAACCTAACCTTCTTGGCATCTAGCACCCTATGGTTTTATAAACTTATTTTATCCACCATAATATTGCATGCGGTTCAACTGTCACTTTTGTTCGAGATGTAGATTATCCTATGAATGCATGTTTATCCCCTGAACCATCACATGCTTCCCCTCCTATGAACCTAGGTATGATGTGTTGGCCGGATACAAAACATAATTGTTGGTATACATTCTTAGCTATGCTTAGCCATGTTTAGTAGAATGCTTAGCTGTACGTTATTTAATTCCATGATATTGATGTTGATGGAATGATTCGGGCATGGTGGATACATGTGATGCTTAATTAAATTGCTAAAAGGCTTGGATGAGTTGCCCTCGGGGAGGGTGTTTTGCCTCATTCTTGCCGCTTAGGCTGAGAGTGCTTTTAGCTAGAACCAAGAACCAAGCATGCTGCCATTGATGGGTGTATGGGCGCCTTACTGACCGAATAATTTGTGAGGGGCTTGTCAAGGGTCCTCTAGGTTGCTATTTCCATTTGCGCGTGAGTGTGTGGGTGGAAAAAGGAACGAGGATGGTGGTGTTTAGGATGTGGCCTGGGGGCAGGGCGTTGGAGGTGCTGAACCTGTCCTACCGCACACTGATGGCCCTTGAGTAAGCCTCATGCATTGTAAAGGTCTAACCGCGCCCGCTCGCCGGCCTTCCCCGGAAGAGGGCTAATCAGGTGAGCCGGACGGTACCAATGGGTAAATTAGTACACCCCTGCAGGGTTAAATCTTTTCGAAAAGCCGTGTCCGCGGTTATGGACAAACTCTTGGGAAAGGCGGATTAGCTCATAGAGAACCTTAAGCTAATTGATATGGCAGCTAAAGGTTGCATAATCAACTTGTGAGAAAGGTTCATTTCCTCGAGGGTGATTCGAGGGAGCGCCTTTGGTGGAGATGAGAGATTGTTATGGCTACAAGTAGGTTCTATGAGAACCGAATATGAAATGTTAGTCTCTTACCCCTTTTATGAAAAACATTCTGAGTAGACGGTGCCATGTGTCACTTATGTCTTGTTTATGAAAATTAGCTTTATGCGAAATAACTACAGATACAGCTTTAGAGCCTCCGTCAATCATTGGGCCTATATCGCCCTACTAAACTTGCGAGTACGTCGTACTCAGTCTCTCTTTGCTGCCTTTATATTTGTATTTCAGAGGAGGACAACACCGAGCAGCTAGGTGGGTTCTTCGTGGACGTCGACTAGTAGTCCGGGGTTCCCAGGTGGCAGCTTGGGACCGTGGAACAAGCTGGCTGGGATCTTTTATTTGTAGGCCTCTTAGGCCATATATTTGCCTCTTGTTGTTAGACAACACTACCCGCTTCCGCTTGATGTACTGATGGATCGGTGATCCCTTTTGTGTGTAATATTTGTATCTTTCTCATATATGAGTTGCTATATGAGTTTTGTATCGTAGAGTCTGCAATGTGCCAGTTTGTTCCACAAGTCTTGATCTCTCTACTATACGTGATAGCGATGTCTGAGCTTATGGCATGATCGAGGTGTTGTGTGCCGATAATCCATTCCGAGCACACCTACCAATGAGTTTTGGCCTGGGATTGGTAAACCCAGGAACTCTCGATTGTGTAGCATGACCGGTTGCACAACGCTTCACTGTATAGTTCTGGGGTCGGGGCGCTACAAATACCGTTGGGTGACAGGCTGGATAGCGATCCCACGGTGGACTTTTTAGACAAAGACGCAGTTGGACTCAACGGTCTTTGTTCCTTGTCGTGATGCCTCCATAAATATTATCATGTCCTTTTTGTCATAGCTAAATTGGGTTTGTATCATGATCTTGTCAATTGCCTAGCTGTAATTCGTTCACCCATCACATGCATATTTTATTTACTTGAGAGACTCCACTAGTGAACCCATGGTCCCCGGTCCATCTTTTTACATTGTTTACAACCTCATTTACTTGCTTTTAATTATCATTATTTCTCTGGTAACTTTTCATATTTCATCAAACAATTAACCGCTTTGTTTTCTGCGAGACCGGAAAGATTGACAACCTTTCCGCCGTTGGGGGCAAAGTATTTTTGTTGAGTGTGTGCAGGTCCACGTCTGTTGAAGGTCAAGCTCCAGATATCTTCAACATTCACCTCGTTGTTGATTTCAAAGTCTTACTGGTTTGATAAACCTTGGTTCGTTAAACGAGGAAAAACTGCTACTAGCTGCAATTCCACCTTCGCTTGGGGCACCACCCAACTTATTTTAATACATCAGCAAACTCTTTTCTGGCACCGTTGCCGGGGACTTTGGAGCTACAGCAAGGGGAGTCTCATACTCTCAATCTCTTTACTTTGTTTTTGTCTTGCTTGCTTTATATCTCGTTTAGTTTATTTTCTTGTTTTAAAATTTTAAAACCCAAAAAAAATAGTGTAGTCTTTATTCCTGTCT
This sequence comes from Puccinellia tenuiflora, assembly GCA_012064385.1. Taxonomy (NCBI): domain Eukaryota; kingdom Viridiplantae; phylum Streptophyta; class Magnoliopsida; order Poales; family Poaceae; genus Puccinellia; species Puccinellia tenuiflora. The sequence continues at coordinate 333,815 of QRDG01001174.1, forward strand.
TGTTATTTTATCTTATCTTCATGACTAGTTCTTTACCTCCTGTTGAGACACCTGAGTCCGAAGTCCTCACCTTCAAACAAAGAGGTGGGGAGAGTTTGAAAGATGCTTGGTACAGAATTAATGATGCTCGTCATAGATCCGCTAAAAAACCATTGGCCACTGTTCTCCTTAGAAATTTTTATATTGGCATCACAAGTTGGTATAGGTATGTCCTAGATACTATCACAGGTGGAAACTTCCTAGGAATTAATGCTTTGGAAGCATTTAATGTTATAGAGGGTCTTGTGGGGATTCCACCAACTAATGATCGTAAAATTGAAATCACTTTAGAACATGTCATGCAAAGGATAGAAGTTATAGAAGATGATGTACCAAGTGTGGATATGATAAGAGAAATAGATAAGGGAATTCTTGATGGTATTAACAAGCTTGATGGGTGCCTAAAAGACATTGCTAAAAGTATTAAGTCCCTTGAAGCTACAAGAGCTATTAATCGAATTGATAAATTGGGGGAAGCAATGGATACCTCGGGAGCACCCTTTTCTCCATCTAAATTTAAAAAGAGAGAGGCTTCGGTCCCCAAAGTGCCTAAATTTATATTTGTGCCAAAGAATACTACTAAAATTAATACGTCATTTGCAGGAAAAGAGGAGTTGAGGATGGTGAAGGAAGCTCAAATTTCCAAGGATTTTAAGGGAGGACCCCTAGTGGGTAAAACTACTTTTGCTCCACCAATTGTTGGTACTAATAGTATTGCTGGAGGTTCTTTTCCAAGTTCCACAATTCATGAATTTCATAAGAATGAAGATGTCTTTGATCCCGAAAAAGCTTGATATTTGGCATTGCGCCTAGCTAAAAGGCGTTAAAGAAAAGCGCTTGTTGGGAGGCAACCCATCTTTTATTTTCAGTTTGCTTTTTGATTTTCTTGAGTCATGAAGTTATTACCTCTGTAGCAACTTCATTGTATCTTTTTCTTTTGGTTTTTTTTTGTGCCAAGTTTAGCCTCTAATGCATTGAAAGTGTGAGGTATTGTGTTGCTGTCCAAAAAGAGATTCTGTGCGCCTGTTGCACAAAAATCCTAAAATCCCCAGAATGTTATATCTATCCTTCGTTAGTGTGATGTTTCTCATAATTTTTGACAGCAAGCCTGATGCTTTTATCTACCCTACGTTAGTTTTAAGTTTTTTGATTTGAGCTGCAGAAGTGCCTCGAAAAATTCGATCTTTACAGACTGTTCAGATTTTGACAGATTCTGCTTTTATTTTGCATTTGTCTCTTTACTATCATCATATGTGATACTCTAGGGGTAGTAAACAGTAGCTAATCTTTAATGAAGTTGGGTTGCAATTTGTCATGAGTTGAACACATGTGCATTTTAATTTATGAGCACTAACCCTCTAATCAAATTATGAGAAGTTTTGTGTGAAGTGAGTTTTTAAGTTCCAAAGGAGAGGAATATGAAGAAATCGAGGATGGATCAGAGCTCAAGCTTGGGGATACCCCCATGGCACCCCCTCTGAATATCAAGAACTATCAAGAGTCAAAGCTTGGGGATGCCCAAGGCATCCCCTCATCTTCATCGACTATCATAAGGTCGTCTTCGTTGAAGAGAGCGACACTCTCTGCTTTTTCGTTTGAATACTCCTTCACTTCGCTTATATCTTTTTGAGTATTCTTACCTACTATCTGTTTTCTAGTAAGCTCTCACTTTTAGCTTTTATCTTGTTTAGAGCTGCTAGTTGTTAAGTTAAACTCTCTTGTTCTTCACTTATACTTGTTGGAGAGTTGTTGTTGTTGAAAAAATTGCTTGAATTGTCAATGCGACAAAATGCTGTTTGTGTGATGATTGAATAAAATGAAAAGCCTGCATAGTTTTGTAGATCATGGTGTGGATACTTGATGCTTCTCAATTGTTTTGGGATGTTAAGTTGAATGCTTAAACTTGCTGGTAATTTGAGTGGAATTGATTAGTAAAGAAATATGGTTGAAAGCTTGAAATTGTATGGTTTTTCACAGTTGTTAATTCATAATGCTAATCTTTCCATGAAAAGAATTGTTTGGTCAACAAGGGAGACGGTGTAGAGTTTTTATGGTTATGACCGGTAAATGTCTTATGTTGTTCTGTTACCAGTTATTGTTAGATGTTTGCTTCAAACACTCTTTTTGCTAAGCCTAAAATTTCGTACTGAGTGTATGGTTCACTCGTGCATCCAATCCCCAAAGCCAAACTTTCTTGCCAGCTGAGTCCACCATATCTACCTATGCATGGTATTTCTACCATTCCAAGTAAATTTGTCATGTGCTACCTTTAAAAATTCAAAATACTTCTTCTTTGTGCCTCTGTTTTGAAGCTCATGAGGGAGCAGTAGAGAGCTAGATATAACTTGTGACAAGCGAGGTCATTTCCCCCCCCCCCCTTTTCACCCGGTGTTGATGGATTGCGTCTTCACTTTAATCAACCCGAGAGCAGCTTAAGCAAAAATATAAATATAACTCACAATTCTCCTCCGCGCAATGCAAATCTGAGAAATCAGCCCAAACATTGGACAGTGGTGAAACCAAGGAGAAAGAAGAACGTACTCGCTCTTCTAAGAACCAGCTGCTCTCACAAGTCTAAAAACCTTGCTTGTCATGAGGGACTAGATAGTTTCTCTGTTGTGAAGTCATTGACGAAAGCATGCATACCTCAAAATAATTTTACTTCTGTTTTAAAAACCAAAAATCTCTAGCACATGACTAATCCCTGCTTCCCTCTGCGAAGGGCCTTTCTTTTACTTTTAATGTTGAGTCAGTTTTCCCTTTTTCCTTCTATCTCCACAAAAGCAAACATCTAGCATTGACCCTGGGTATCGTTGAGCATATTACATTATCAAGATTAAACATGAGTCTTTATATTGACTTTATCTATAAGATAAGCCGTTGGAAGTTGAAGCTCTTTGCTAATGCTTATATCTTCCTTTGTGTTGATTCTCAAACACTTTTGTCATGGAATTATTATCCTTGTGAATTAGTCAAATATGTTGATCACATTGTTTTCATGTCTTTGACATACTATTTATGAAAGGTTTTGCTTGGATGATTCGACTTGTTTATTCATTGCTTTCTTGCTATCAATTATAGACAATTGTTTTGTATCTCTTCATTCACATCCTTTGATTTGCATCACTATCTTGATCAAGAATGTGTTGGTTGCATGTCTCATCAAAAATTATTTGTTATCACTTACCTACTCGAGGACGAGTAGGAGTTAAGCTTGGGGATGCTGATACGTCTCAAACGTATCTATAATTTTTGAGTGATCCATGCTATTGTCACACATTTTTACTGTCATTTATATCATTTTTATGCATTTTGTCGGACTAACCTATTGACAAGATGCCAAGTGCCAGTTCCCTGTTTTTGCTGTCTTTTTGTTTTAGAAATTTACTTCTGGAAATATTCTCGGAATTGGATTTATGGGGATTATTTTTACGCCAAGACGAAGACGAAGTACGAAGGGCAGCCTCGGAGGCGACCCACAGGGCGCAGGCGGCCTCCTGCCACGGCCCTATGTGGACCCATGGGTGGGGCCCGCCCCTGCCCGTGGGGCACCTCCTCGGCCCCCTCCGACGCCTATAAAATCAGAAATAACCTAAAAACGTCGAGGCGGCCATTATTTTCCAGAAACTCGACCCCGACGCGCCGTCACCGAAAACCCTAGTTTGGGGTCCAATCTGAAGCTGATCCCGGCACTCTGCCGGAGGGGAGATCGATCCTGGAGGGCTCTTCATCGTCATGCCTTCCTCCGGGATTATTTGTGAGTAGTCCCACCTTGGACTACGGGTCCTTGGCAGTAGCTAGTTGGTAGTCTCTCTCTTGTGTTTCATGTCTTATGATCTTGTGAGCTGCCTAACATGATCAAGATCGATTATTGTAATGCTATGTGACGTGTTTGTTGGGATCCGATGGATTATGAAGTTATGTTCAGATTGTGCATGATTCTTATATGAGTAATTTATGTTCTTGCATGCTCTCCGATGTGCGTAGTTACTTTGGCCAAGTGATTGTGTGTATCTCCAAGAGAGGGTATTTATGCTAGATAGTGGGTTCATGCCCCCTTTTGTTCCTGGGCACGAGTGATAGAAATGTCTAAGGGCGAGGGTGTGCTGTTGCTACTAAGGGTAAAACAGCGGTGTTACTGTCTCTTTTGATATTAGTATTGCTTACTTCATGCACTTTACTTAATGCAATTGTCTGTTGCTTCCAACTTAATACCGTTGGGTGACAGGCTGGATAGCGTTCCCATGGTGGACTTTTTAGACAAAGACGCAGTTGGACTCAACGGTCTTTGTTCCTTGTCGTGATGCCTCCATAAATATTATCATGTCCTTTTTGTCATAGCTAAATTGGGTTTGTGTCATGATCTTGTCAATTGCCTAGCTGTAATTCGTTCACCCATCACATGCATATTTTATTTACTTGAGAGACTCCACTAGTGAACCCATGGCCCCCGGTCCGTCTTTTTACATTGTTTACAACCTCATTTACTTGCTTTTAATTATCATTATTTCTCTGGTCACTTTTCATATTTCATCTATTTCATCACACAATTAACCACTTTGTTTTCTGCGAGACCGGAAAGATTGACAACCTTTTCGCCGTTGGGGCAAAGTATTTTGGTTGAGTGTGCGCAGGTCCACGTCTGTTGAAGGTCAAGCGCTAGAGATCTTCAACATTCACCTCGTTGTTGATTTCAAAGTCCTACTGGTTCGATAAAGCTCGGTTCGTTAAACGAGGGAAAACTGTTACTAGCTGCAATTCCGCCTTCGCTTGGGGCACCACCCAACTTATTTTAATACAACAGCAGTAGTCGATGCCATGAGTCAGGTCTTTACAAAGGAAAACAAGCTTTATGCAAAACAACTACTATACAGCTTTGAAGCCAATCATCTGAGCGTATATAGCTCTAGTAACCTTACGAGTACGTCGTACTTAGCCTTGCTTTGTTGATTATTTCTGTTTAATAGGAGGACGTCACTGACTAGGAAGGTGGGTTCTTTGTTGACATCGACGAGTAGTCTGGGGTTCCCAGGTGGCAGCTTGGGACGTCACGGAACAGGCTGGCTGGGATATGTTATTGTAGGCCTCTTAGGCCATAATTTGGATCTTGTTGTTAAGAAAACTAAATTCGCTTCCGCATGATGTAATGTTGGGTCTGTGAGCTCTGATGTGTATTTTGCTATCTTTCTCATTATATGAGTTGAACTATGATCTCTTTGTGTCGTAGAGTCTGTGATGTGCCAGATGTTCCGCAGTCTTGATCTCTCTATTATGCATTGATAGCTATGCCAGTGATTATGGCATGATCGAGGTGTTGCGTTGCCGATGATCCATTCCGAGCACGCCTGCCAAAGGTTTTGGCCTGGGAGTGGTAACCCCAGTAACCCTCGATTGTGTAGCATGACCTGTGGGTTATATAACATCTCTGTATAATTCTGGGGTCGGGGCACTACAAATTGGTATCAGAGTAGGACTGCCTGTAGGAAACCCTTCTATTGGTCGATGTTGAGTCTAGTGTTTGTGAAAATTATTTAGAACCTAAAAATGAGTTGTGAAAACCATCTTAGCCTTCTTTTTACTCCTTACCTGGTATCGCTCCCTATCTGAGTTATCTTACCTCTATTTGTTTTAACAGTTGTTTCAAAATTTAAGATTCTCGGGTTGGGTTCTGACCGTCCAGTGTATGTCTCGAGTCTTTTGCTTCTGTTTGCTTCCGCCGCATTGACGTGATGTCACACGTGGTTGTCTTGTTCTGTTTACTTGTGGTACTGCCGTCTCAAGTCTCTGTACAAGGGAGGACGCTAATGTTCGATCCTAAATATTCGGAGATAGATACTAACTGTGTCCTTGTTCAAATCTCCAGAATGGCTCCTACCCGTCGTGGTAGCCAAAGCGATGCTGAGCCACCGCCTCCATCCTCTATGGCGGAGGTTCTGATGGCCATTGAAGAGAACCGCCTGCGCAATGAGCAACTGCTCACCCAGCTGGTGCTCCAGGGGGCGCGACGGAACAACGATTGCACTACCCTCACTGAGTTTTTACACTCCCAGCCGTCGACTTTCTCTGATGCTAGAGAGCCGCTGGATGCGGACGACTGGCTGCGTGCTCTTGAGCGCAAGTTTGCTGCCCTACATGTTCCTGCTGCTGAGCAAGTCAACTTCGCTACTTACCTACTGGCGGGTGCAGCGGGATCTTGGTGGGAGAGTCATGTGTCGATGTTTGCTGCGGGTTGTCAAGACCCAGGCCTGACATGTGGTGAGTGGGCATTGGTGGGATATCTGAGGATTGACGCGATACCAGTGCTGAGGTGGAAAGGTGCTCTTATGGCTAGGCAAGATCGTTATAAGCAAACCTCCCGTGTGTGGGAAGGGTATCGAATATGAGAGGAAACATTGTAAACTTCTATTCCTGAACCTGTACTGCTACTGTCTCCTCCCGAACCCCTGTTTTCCCTCTCCAATCTCCTTTCTTCACTGTATCGAACCCTACCAGTACGTTACAATTGGTATCAAGAGCCAGGAACATCCGCTGCATAAGGCGTCGATTGGAGCAAATTCACGAGAATTTTTTCTCCTGGTCGTCTGGGTGCAGATCAGTTTCTGATCTCGAAAGCTTCCTACGGGAACACCGATTGGTCGAATTTTGCTTGGATCCGAGTCTCTCGCGCACTGGCTCCACGGCGAACGCAGCTTCAGATCGAGGAGAATCTCACTCGCACCATGGGGGATTTGGCGGCCCAGAACGCGGGCATAGAGGCGATGCTCAAGCAAGTCCTCGATCGCATGACCGCCATGGACGTCAAGGTGGATGAGCTCCAGGAGCAATTCGCTAACAGCAACAAGCGCACCGATCTGCTCGAGTCCCGTCTCGCGGCGGCAGCGCTGGCGCGCACGGCTACCGGCAAGGAGGTGGTCCTGGAGAGCGGGGATACCCTCCGTTCTGCGGTCGATCAGGCGTCCTCGTTGCCTTCACAGCGATCGCCGCAAAGGGCTGCTCTGTCGCGCCCACCAGCGGCGGAACTAGGCCTCGGGTCTACGGACCATGGTGATGCCCATCTGCGCCGGGGTGATGCTCGTGGTGTCCTTGGGGCACCATCACATCCCCCGGGAACAGGTACTTCACACAACCATCGACCTGTTGCGCCTGATGCCTTTCTTTACATGGAGCGTGATGAACATGTTGGGAGTGCTGAGTATCGTTCTCGGTCTCATGGTCAATTCAATCCTAAGATGGAGTTTCCCAAATTTGATGGGGAAAATCCAAAGCTATGGCAACAAGAGTGTGAGACCTACTTTGAGCTGTTCCATGTGTTACCGGGCCTCCGCACTCGCTATGCTTCTCTGAATTTTCGGGGCACAGCAGCACTTTGGCTTAGAACAGTAGAGGTTAAGGGCAAAATAGAAGAGTGGGGCGAAATGTGTCGGCAAGTGCATGAGAAATTTGGCAAAAACAAATATGTGCAGTACCGTAGACAACTGAGACAACTAAAACAAGTAGGTTCAGTTTCTGAATATGTTGAACAATTTGAGAAACTACGGCACCAGCTATTACTTTACAATGCAGCTTTAGATGAAAGTTTCTTTGTAGATGAATTCATAGAGGGCTTGAAAGTTGAATATCGCACTGCTATTCGTTTGCAACTTCCCAAAGACTTGGATACTGCTAGTTTGTTGGCCTTATTGCAGGAAGAGGAATTGGAAGCATAGCCAAAAGTGCATCATGACAAGGCATCCAAATATTCTCAGCGTTATGATCACAGTCACAAGGATCGCACGACAAACAGAACTGATGAAAATAAGAAACCTGATTCAGGGAAGTGGGAAGAGCGGTTGGATTCTCTGAAATCTTACAGGCGGGCACGAGGACTCTGTTTACTTGTGGTGAGAAGTGGAGCAAGCAACACAAATGCCCGGAGCAGGTGCCATTGCATGTGATTGAGGAACTTTTGGATGTGTTGCCTAGTAGTACAGCTTTCACTCGGGAGGATAGTGACACAGAATCGGAGCCGGACGACTTGATGATGTTAGCAGCTGTCAATTGCAGTAGACAGGGAGCAAAATTGTCTCCAGCAAGGGGCAGCAAACCACAATGCACTATTCGGTTACCAGGTGCTGTGGGCAAGCATCAATTGTTAATCTTGATTGACTCCGGAAGTGCAGCTTCTGAAAGAACAAACGATGCCCAAGATGTCGCCTAGAGGGGGGGTGAATAGGCGATTAACACCTTTTCTAATTAGGGGCTTGATAATTGCGGAATAAAACTATGTGTTTAAATTAACAAGCCAACAACCTAATTACTAGGCTCACCTATGTACACCAACAACTTATGCTAAACAATACAAGCAACAAGGTGATAGCAAGATATAAACTTCAAGCACGAAGGCTATCACAATGTAAAGTGCATAAGTAAAAGCTCGGGTATATAGATAACCGAGGCACGCGGAGACGAGGATGTATTCCCGAGTTCCTCCTTGTTAAGGGAGTACGTCTCGTTGGAGGGGTGTGAGCTCGCCACAAGAGGCCTACTCAAGATGCCACAAAGGCCTCACCCTATTCTCCGATGAACCTCACCCAAGGGATTGGTTCACCTACCACTATTGGAATCCTTCGAGGCGGATTCCGGAGCCCTTTACAACTTCTCTTGGGGCACACACCCACAACTCAATTGGGGGCTCCCAAACTTGTGCCGAAGCTTCACAACTCGAAGTCTTCGCGGCACCTCCAAACCGTCTAGGGTACACAATGCACCCAAGAGGCACAAAGCTCTTGGGAACACAATGCACCCAAGAGTACCAAGCTTCTCAACGTCGCTCTTCACGTATCACCGTAGGGAGAGCAACCCGATTCAACAAATGCAAGAGGCAAGAACACACAAAGTGGTCAAGTCCTTCACTCCCAAATTCCAACCAAGCAATAAATTTTGGGGGAATAAGAGAGGAAGAACAAAGGGGATGAACACAAAGCAACCCCAAAATCAATATCCACTAGGTTCCCTCACTTAGAGGGGAATTTGATTGGTGGAATGATAGATCTAGATCTCCTCTCTTGAATCCCTAAGTTTGGGCAAGAATCATTGGAGGGATTGAGAGGAATCAAGCTCACAAGGATGTGCAACAATGGAGGAGAGAGAGCTTGAAGAGATTCATCAGATTGGAAGAAGTGTTCAAAAAACAAAAGGGGGAAGAAGGGGCTCTTAAAAGGGTGCCCTGGGAATCTGGCCGTTGGGCACAGAATCCCGCAGGACCGGTAGTACCGGCCCAAGGGGCGGTACTACCGCCCCACGTAGAAACAGCCCTCAACGGCACTCAGCCGAACAAAACCCGCCGGGTCGGTAGTACCGGCCCGAAGGGCGGTACTTCCGGCCCACACACAAAAAACCCACCAACGGCTAGAGAAAAACACCCGCAAGGCCGGTAGTACCGGAAAAAGGACCGGTAGTTCCGGTTTAGCGGTAGTACCGGTACTACTTCCGGTGCTACTTCCGTTGAACTCCAGAACCGAACTTTCGTAAGCGGTACTGGGTTCCGGAAGTAGCTCCGGAAGTTCCGAGCGGTAGTACCGCTGGGAGGACCGGTACTTCCGGTTTAGCGGAAGTTCCGGTACTACTTCCGGTGCTACTTCCGTTTGAGTCCAGAACCGAACTTTCGTAAGCGGTACTGGGCTCCGGAAGTAGCTCCGGAAGTTCCGACCGGTAGTACCGCTCGCGTGGCCGGTACTTCCGGTTACTGAAAATAGCCGAAACCAGAAACTGAATAACTTTTGCGTGGAAGCTCCGAATCGAGTGAATCCAATTTTGTTGGAAAGAGGATTGTCCAAAGGGTTGGAGAGGTGAAACCTTCCAAACGGAAGAACCGGCAAAAACTCCAAAACTGAAAACGCAATAGGGGACCCATATGAAAACCGTTTTCGGTGAACTTGGCCTTGTCATGACGAGCACGACAAGCACCAAGACCACACCTGATAAGGTAAAGGGGCCCGATCTTTCGATGAGATGGATTTCTCTCGATTTGGGTGGAGGTCGACGTTGACGATCCGACTACAAACGTGCGGGAGCTGTTGCGCCTTAGCAATCGCTACACCAACTTCCGAGGCTATTGATCTCGCCGGGGCTAGATCAACCTGATCCGAAGATCAATTCCTGCAAGCAATCGAAGAACTAGCAAGAATTATAGATGCAATCAAGATATTGCGGATTAAGATGAAAGCTTTATAGATGGGATTCTGCAAGTGCGTAGTACAAAAGGTCTGAACCGACACTGTTGTCTATGGCGAAGAATAGCAATGGCTAAGTCTTAAACTAAACAAAATCCGAGTCTAAACGATGATCTATGGGGGTATATATGGAGGAGAGCCTTGGGTGGTGGCCAAGGAGGTGGGAGCACGCCCCAAGACACCCAAAACTGAACCCTAATTCGTACAAGCCCTTTGGGCCCAATTAGAGGTGACGCAGCACCTTTTGATTCAAAATCTGGCCCAGTTTCTGCAACAGCTTTGTACTGTTTTGGACGCCAATTTATGCTCGTAATGAATTTGGAGGTGCGGCCAATTGTGTTGGAAAGTTCACGAGTTCCTCTTTCCAACAAAATAAGAATCACCCAATTCGGAGTCCGGATGCAAAAGTTATCCTCGTTTGAAGTCAGGTATATTTCTGCAGTCCGAATCTGCGTCCTGAACGTGAAGAACTTGATCTCTAACTTCTTTTGGATCCAAGGTGACGTGGGAGAACGTATTGAATAACACCTAATCATGTATCTTCGTTTTCCCATCATTTCTTGATCAACTATGGTCTTGTTGGTCGTATCCGGCCTAGTTATGGCCTCATCATCCTCCCTTTCTTGAAAATTAAGCCGTCCTCGGCGCTGTTTCTTCTGAAACAGGAATAACAAAAGAGACAAAGTGTACACATGGTATATGTATATGTCATCCATTTTTATATCCCTCAATTGTTGCACATATGACACGTTTATGTGGTTGTAATTGTCATGTCTTGTGAAATATAAATTCAAAGAATGATCAGCAAAAAGAAACCACATCAATCTATTGCAACGCAGTTTGCAAATATAGTGAAGCTCTTATTCATATGATCAGATTCGCAATGCTTATCATTAAACCATCCCAACAACGGTGAGTAAAAGTTCAGTGTATCATAATGTGAAGCCACAACTTTCTTAGATAAGTAATCGTGTTTCAAGTTATTTGACATAAAATCAGCACCAATATTGGAGGTCATATCAAAATGATCAAGCATTTGCACCAAACTATTCTTTTTCAAAACAGCAAGGTCATCACATGTTATGAAAATTCTACACACCAAAAATTCATTGTCTACACCATACTCTCCGATCAAGTTAAATGTAACATTAGGTGCATAAACATTGTCTAAACATGTGAGTTCAACTATCTTATTTGTAGCATGTGACAAAGACATAGGTGGATCCATGATAATAGACCACAATGATGTATCATAAGCAACTTTAGCGAAAAGCTCATCATGTTTAAACAATTTTATGTGATCCAAATCAGATTTAGTAGACAAGACACTCGGTTCATTCCCATCATGAATTATTTCAGGAGACGCACCCAAATCAATAGAAGAATTAAATTCAGTAATAGGTGCACCCGAAACATCATCTATCTCACTTGTTTGCGCACATGGTAAATTCAAATCAGTAGCAATGTCCTCTAAAACAGGTAGTGTGACCAAATCAGCAGGAAATTCAACACATGAATTATCTAAAGAACTAGAGGATAAATCAATCTCATGCCAAGAAATATCATTGGTACCTTTATTATTACCGTGTATGTATGACTCAGTTTGTGTAGGTACTGTCGGCGGCGACGATTCACATGTTGGAGGCGGGGTAATGTGCAGATCAGTAGACGTGGTTCCCATAGTAGGTGCAATGGTGGAAGTGACAACCGACTCAACTCTTGGTATATGCACCTGATGCTTGGTTAATGTAGCAGCAACACGTCTCTTTATTTCCTGTTCAGCTTTGCAACAAAGACAATACAAATGGTCGACAGAATATAATTCCTCTACATGCATTACTATGTCCTGAATATCATGGTTTAACCCTCTCCAAAATCTATCCATAACATCTTCTTCACTTTCTTCTACAAACGAACGCAACAAGGTAGTTTGTAAAGTATCATAATATTCTTTTACACCATTATTACCTTGTTTCAGATTTTGTAATTTCTTAACCATGTCACGAGTGTAGTATGATGGAACAAACCTATACCGCATAGCAAGTTTTAAATCATGCCAAGTAGTAGGTATATAATCAGGATATGTTCGACAATATTCATTCCACCAAATAGATGCAAAACCAGTGAATGTACTAGTGGCATCTTTTACTTTCTTACCCTCAGAAAAATCATGGGACACAAATATAGCATTTATCTCAAATTCCCATTCAATATATATATCAGGATTATAACGACCCGCAAACGGTGGCATAGAAATAATATCATGATCAGCTGCATTTGTATGTGTATGTACCTCTCGCGGTGGTTGTTGTGTTGTTGTAGATGATCGTGGTGGTGGTAAATCTCCAACTATAGACGCAGCCCAAGAACTCCTAACTCCGGAAGCTGTCATGATTAGTAGAAAACAAGAAACAAATTACAAGTATATGTTCCTATCAACTACTAGGATGTGGTGGTAAGTCGCTCACAGATATACAAATATCAAAGTCTTACAAGTTCTTACCATGCAGCAGGTGGTGACCAGCAACCAACGATGTCAAAAACACTCCGAAGATTGAATAAAGCGATTGCCAGACGAACGTAACTTGCACGGTGTAGAAAATATGTGGAGCTGTAGGTAGGCTTAAAATATATGTGGAACCACAATCACGTTAGTCAATGTAAAGTTGAAAATCTGTTCAAAGTATGTCAAGTGCTGGTCTTAGGACTAAATTGTACTAGAGACGCGAGCCTAAGACACAAATGTAATCATGCACTGAAAATCTTGATGAGTTGTGTAAATAGCCTGCACACAGATTCCGATCGGAGGGATAAGAGACCAAAGTGTAAAGAGTATGATCAACACAACGCAGACGTGGAAGAGCCGATGGTACTCGGTTGCAAAAGATTAAACCACCGGGACAGATGGCAATTTGGTGATCAAGAAGCTAGATCGGTAAATTTTTGTTTAAACCGATCCAAATTGGCACATGATGGAAACAGCAAGTGGGAGGGAAACAAAAACTGATCGTACTGCCCACGTCCGACAAGGAGGCAAAATATATGATTTCCTCAAGTCTCACGGCAACGCACAAAACTTTGCCCCCTTTTTTTTTATATATATATACTTTCTGGCCGGTACTTGGGAGCAACAAACCAAGTCGTTGTTTTCCTTTTTTTTCACCGGCCAGTACCAACTTTGCAGCACCGTAATCAAGCAAAACATGTGATTTCCTTTAAGCAAAACCGATCTGGTCTATCGGGACTTTCCGAAACTAACTATTATACGTCTGCTTGATTTCCTTGGAACTTGGACCAAATTAAAGATACGTGGATACTATGGCCAAACGTCCAAACAACCAAGATAGGATCGGCCGTCCCCTTTTTTTTTTTTTTACGCTCAGACTTTCCAACTTATGATACTTGAAAGATACTTGAACTAGGGATCGGACTTTCCTGGATACACGAAGGAACTCTCAATTTTCTATCTCCTCTGCTTGCCGAACTGAAAGCTAGACTCCGATGACAGATAAGATGAACAAAAATATGTGTGGCGAGGTAACAAAAGAAGCGACGAGGGCGCGAACAAAAGTGTGGCGAGGAGCGGTGCAACAGCGGTGGTAGATGACGACAAAGAAGTTATGGTGGAGACAAAGGTGCGGCGGAAGACGATAAAAAGGAGAACAGCGTGATGAATTGTGAATAGAACTCGAAACTCTAAAATCTAGACACTATAACCAGCAACTCGACACACGATGCAACGAAAAATTCAACAAAACAAACTTAAATGATTAGGCGAAATGGCTAAGACTGTTTGGACAAGGATGAACTAATCTAAATATTTTTGTATGGCTTTTTCGTGGACTTTAGGTATGAAAAACAAATCTAATCTAGGGATAAATTTTCTCACCGATCAACCAGAAATCTGATACCACTTGATAAGGTAAAGGGGCCCGATCTTTCGATGAGATGGATTTCTCTCGATTTGGGTGGAGGTCGACGTTGACGATCCGACTACAAACGTGCGGGAGCTGTTGCGCCTTAGCAATCGCTACACCAACTTCCGAGGCTATTGATCTCGCCGGGGCTAGATCAACCTGATCCGAAGATCAATTCCTGCAAGCAATCGAAGAACTAGCAAGAATTATAGATGCAATCAAGATATTGCGGATTAAGATGAAAGCTTTATAGATGGGATTCTGCAAGTGCGTAGTACAAAAGGTCTGAACCGACACTGTTGTCTATGGCGAAGAATAGCAATGGCTAAGTCTTAAACTAAACAAAATCCGAGTCTAAACGATGATCTATGGGGGTATATATGGAGGAGAGCCTTGGGTGGTGGCCAAGGAGGTGGGAGCACGCCCCAAGACACCCAAAACTGAACCCTAATTCGTACAAGCCCTTTGGGCCCAATTAGAGGTGACGCAGCACCTTTTGATTCAAAATCTGGCCCAGTTTCTGCAACAGCTTTGTACTGTTTTGGACGCCAATTTATGCTCGTAATGAATTTGGAGGTGCGGCCAATTGTGTTGGAAAGTTCACGAGTTCCTCTTTCCAACAAAATAAGAATCACCCAATTCGGAGTCCGGATGCAAAGTTATCCTCGTTTGAAGTCAGGTATATTTCTGCAGTCCGAATCTGCGTCCTGAACGTGAAGAACTTGATCTCTAACTTCTTTTGGATCCAAGGTGACGTGGGAGAACGTATTGAATAACACCTAATCATGTATCTTCGTTTTCCCATCATTTCTTGATCAACTATGGTCTTGTTGGTCGTATCCGGCCTAGTTATGGCCTCATCATCCTCCCTTTCTTGAAAATTAAGCCGTCCTCGGCGCTGTTTCTTCTGAAACAGGAATAACAAAAGAGACAAAGTGTACACATGGTATATGTATATGTCATCCATTTTTATATTCCTCAATTGTTGCACATATGACACGTTTATGTGGTTGTAATTGTCATGTCTTGTGAAATATAAATTCAAAGAATGATCAGCAAAAAGAACCACATCAATCTATTGCAACGCAGTTTGCAAATATAAGTGAAGCTCTTATTCATATGATCAGATTCGCAATGCTTATCATTAAACCATCCCAACAACGGTGAGTAAAAGTTCAGTGTATCATAATGTGAAGCCACAACTTTCTTAGATAAGTAATCGTGTTTCAAGTTATTTGACATAAAATCAGCACCAATATTGGAGGTCATATCAAAATGATCAAGCATTTGCACCAAACTATTCTTTTTCAAAACAGCAAGGTCATCACATGTTATGAAAATTCTACACACCAAAAATTCATTGTCTACACCATACTCTCCGATCAAGTTAAATGTAACATTAGGTGCATAAACATTGTCTAAACATGTGAGTTCAACTATCTTATTTGTAGCATGTGACAAAGACATAGGTGGATCCATGATAATAGACCACAATGATGTATCATAAGCAACTTTAGCGAAAAGCTCATCATGTTTAAACAATTTTATGTGATCCAAATCAGATTTAGTAGACAAGACACTCGGTTCATTCCCATCATGAATTATTTCAGGAGACGCACCCAAATCAATAGAAGAATTAAATTCAGTAATAGGTGCACCCGAAACATCATCTATCTCACTTGTTTGCGCACATGGTAAATTCAAATCAGTAGCAATGTCCTCTAAAACAGGTAGTGTGACCAAATCAGCAGGAAATTCAACACATGAATTATCTAAAGAACTAGAGGATAAATCAATCTCATGCCAAGAAATATCATTGGTACCTTTATTATTACCGTGTATGTATGACTCAGTTTGTGTAGGTACTGTCGGCGGCGACGATTCACATGTTGGAGGCGGGGTAATGTGCAGATCAGTAGACGTGGTTCCCATAGTAGGTGCAATGGTGGAAGTGACAACCGACTCAACTCTTGGTATATGCACCTGATGCTTGGTTAATGTAGCAGCAACACGTCTCTTTATTTCCTGTTCAGCTTTGCAACAAAGACAATACAAATGGTCGACAGAATATAATTCCTCTACATGCATTACTATGTCCTGAATATCATGGTTTAACCCTCTCCAAAATCTATCCATAACATCTTCTTCACTTTCTTCTACAAACGAACGCAACAAGGTAGTTTGTAAAGTATCATAATATTCTTTTACACCATTATTACCTTGTTTCAGATTTTGTAATTTCTTAACCATGTCACGAGTGTAGTATGATGGAACAAACCTATACCGCATAGCAAGTTTTAAATCATGCCAAGTAGTAGGTATATAATCAGGATATGTTCGACAATATTCATTCCACCAAATAGATGCAAAACCAGTGAATGTACTAGTGGCATCTTTTACTTTCTTACCCTCAGAAAAATCATGGGACACAAATATAGCATTTATCTCAAATTCCCATTCAATATATATATCAGGATTATAACGACCCGCAAACGGTGGCATAGAAATAATATCATGATCAGCTGCATTTGTATGTGTATGTACCTCTCGCGGTGGTTGTTGTGTTGTTGTAGATGATCGTGGTGGTGGTAAATCTCCAACTATAGACGCAGCCCAAGAACTCCTAACTCCGGAAGCTGTCATGATTAGTAGAAAACAAGAAACAAATTACAAGTATATGTTCCTATCAACTACTAGGATGTGGTGGTAAGTCGCTCACAGATATACAAATATCAAAGTCTTACAAGTTCTTACCATGCAGCAGGTGGTGACCAGCAACCAACGATGTCAAAAACAGTCCGAAGATTGAATAAAGCGATTGCCAGACGAACGTAACTTGCACGGTGTAGAAAATATGTGGAGCTGTAGGTAGGCTTAAAATATATGTGGAACCACAATCACGTTAGTCAATGTAAAGTTGAAAATCTGTTCAAAGTATGTCAAGTGCTGGTCTTAGGACTAAATTGTACTAGAGACGCGAGCCTAAGACACAAATGTAATCATGCACTGAAAATCTTGATGAGTTGTGTAAATAGCCTGCACACAGATTCCGATCGGAGGGATAAGAGACCAAAGTGTAAAGAGTATGATCAACACAACGCAGACGTGGAAGAGCCGATGGTACTCGGTTGCAAAGATTAAACCACCGGGACAGATGGCAATTTGGTGATCAAGAAGCTAGATCGGTAAATTTTTGTTTAAACCGATCCAAATTGGCACATGATGGAAACAGCAAGTGGGAGGGAAACAAAAACTGATCGTACTGCCCACGTCCGACAAGGAGGCAAAATATATGATTTCCTCAAGTCTCACGGCAACGCACAAAACTTTGCCCCTTTTTTTTTATATATATATACTTTCTGGCCGGTACTTGGGAGCAACAAACCAAGTCGTTGTTTTCCTTTTTTTTCACCGGCCAGTACCAACTTTGCAGCACCGTAATCAAGCAAAACATGTGATTTCCTTTAAGCAAAACCGATCTGGTCTATCGGGACTTTCCGAAACTAACTATTATACGTCTGCTTGATTTCCTTGGAACTTGGACCAAATTAAAGATACGTGGATACTATGGCCAAACGTCCAAACAACCAAGATAGGATCGGCCGTCCCCTTTTTTTTTTTTTTACGCTCAGACTTTCCAACTTATGATACTTGAAAGATACTTGAACTAGGGATCGGACTTTCCTGGATACACGAAGGAACTCTCAATTTTCTATCTCCTCTGCTTGCCGAACTGAAAGCTAGACTCCGATGACAGATAAAGATGAACAAAAATATGTGTGGCGAGGTAACAAAAGAAGCGACGAGGGCGCGAACAAAAGTGTGGCGAGGAGCGGTGCAACAGCGGTGGTAGATGACGACAAAGAAGTTATGGTGGAGACAAAGGTGCGGCGGAAGACGATAAAAAGGAGAACAGCGTGATGAATTGTGAATAGAACTCGAAACTCTAAAAATCTAGACACTATAACCAGCAACTCGACACACGATGCAACGAAAAATTCAACAAAACAAAACTTAAATGATTAGGCGAAATGGCTAAGACTGTTTTGGACAAGGATGAACTAATCTAAATATTTTTGTATGGCTTTTTCGTGGACTTTAGGTATGAAAAACAAATCTAATCTAGGGATAAATTTTCTCACCGATCAACCAGAAATCTGATACCACTTGATAAGGTAAAGGGGCCCGATCTTTCGATGAGATGGATTTCTCTCGATTTGGGTGGAGGTCGACGTTGACGATCCGACTACAAACGTGCGGGACGTTGCGCCTTAGCAATCGCTACACCAACTTCCGAGGCTATTGATCTCGCCGGGGCTAGATCAACCTGATCCGTAGATCAATTCCTGCAAGCAATCGAAGAACTAGCAAGAATTATAGATGCAATCAAGATATTGCGGATTAAGATGAAAGCTTTATAGATGGGATTCTGCAAGTGCGTAGTACAAAAGGTCTGAACCGACACTGTTGTCTATGGCGAAGAATAGCAATGGCTAAGTCTTAAACTAAACAAAATCCGAGTCTAAACGATGATCTATGGGGGTATATATGGAGGAGAGCCTTGGGTGGTGGCCAAGGAGGTGGGAGCACGCCCCAAGACACCCAAAACTGAACCCTAATTCGTACAAGCCCTTTGGGCCCAATTAGAGGTGACGCAGCACCTTTTGATTCAAAATCTGGCCCAGTTTCTGCAACAGCTTTGTACTGTTTTGGACGCCAATTTATGCTCGTAATGAATTTGGAGGTGCGGCCAATTGTGTTGGAAAGTTCACGAGTTCCTCTTTCCAACAAAATAAGAATCACCCAATTCGGAGTCCGGATGCAAAAGTTATCCTCGTTTGAAGTCAGGTATATTTCTGCAGTCCGAATCTGCGTCCTGAACGTGAAGAACTTGATCTCTAACTTCTTTTGGATCCAAGGTGACGTGGGAGAACGTATTGAATAACACCTAATCATGTATCTTCGTTTTCCCATCATTTCTTGATCAACTATGGTCTTGTTGGTCGTATCCGGCCTAGTTATGGCCTCATCAACACCACGATAAGAGACAAATAAGAACCAATAAAGATGATAGCATGCATGCAAAGGATTGAGCTCTCCACAAACGATACGATCACGATACTCGGTCGAGAGCCCCTCTTGATAGTACGTCTATCTATCCTATAACCCGGTCTCTCACTAAACATCATGAGACCGGTAAAATAAGAAACCTATCAAGAACATACCTTTGCCTTGCGCTTAAACCACTTGAGGTCGATGAAGACGATCTTCAACTCCTCAAGACGCACCACCTTTCTTCATTGCGCTTCGCTTGGTGAAGATTCACTTGATGCTCCCCCATATGCCAAGATGGGAGACGCACTCTTCGGCATATCTTCACTTGGCCTTGAGTGATGATCAACCCGCACAAAGCCTTGATCAACACAAACTTCTCTTCTTCCCTTAACCTTGACTCCAACAAATGGAGAACAAGCAAACAAATGGACAATCTACAAATATAGCTCAATGCAAATATTAGTCCATAGATATTGTCATTAATTACCAAAATCATGCATGGGGGCAACCATGCACTTTCAATCTCCCCCATTTTGGTAATTGATGACAGTTCCTTTTAAGAGGGTTTATATAATGAATAGAGCATCTTTGCAAGACAAACAAGCAAGGATGCAAAGCGCATTAAGGGCAAATGCAACAAAAGCATAAAACCCAAACTCCCTTAAACCCTCTAAACTTCTCCCCCATTGGCATCGATTGCCGAAATGGGAATAAAAATTTTGAGAGCCAATATAATATGAGTTCCTCCATAAAGATGATGACAATCCCTTTTAACGAAAAATTAGAGGAAATCAAACTATATTGAGGATCAAAAGATTGCAAAAAGGATGAAACCATTTTAAACAACTCCACAAAGGAGAAAAGCAATCAAAAAGATCCAAAGTGAGAGTTCTAAATAAAAACGAAGAAGCTCCCCAATTTTCATGCACAATTGAGTAGTGCACAAAAACGGCATCCTCGCTCCCCAAAATTATCTAGAACACGCAACAAGTGCAAGAGTGCATAATGCAAAAGCAAATCATAGCACTTGCACCAAAGATGTGGTTGAGCCATAAGAAGATATCAATTTTCAAAAATTCATCATAAGATAGGCCCAACCGAGAAAAGAGATCTTTTAAAGAAATATGTTCACAAGCTTAGGGATACCAATTGGAAACTAAAACCAATTGAAAATGCCAAAAACTAGTGAGAGCATATAGTCAAATGAAAAACAACATGCTCACCATGGTAAGCATGAAGTAAAAGATCCTCAACAAAAACATGAGTGTGCAAAGATACCAATAAACAATAAGACAAGCACTCATGAGATAAATTTGGAGCCACCAAAGAATTATAAATAAAAGCAAGGTAGCTCAAAAGAATTAGGATACCAACTAAAGGTGACCTCTCTCATATGTATAGGTTTCTAATTAGACAAACCATTGAAGATATACATCCGCAGAGAAACATATACATACGAAATGGTTAGGGAAAAGGTGAACAAGGTATCCAAAAGGAAGTCATAAATATACAAACGAGACTTTTGCTTAAAAGCATAGCACATAGCTCAAATTTATCTCATTGTATATAAATGAACTTCAAATATATCAAATGCATCACACATATCACTAAGGGAACAAGAGATAGTGGAGATGCTTTGAGTTAGGCAACAAGTATCACAAGGAAATAATGATGAGGCCATAACTAGGCCGGATACGACCAACAAGAATTATAGATGCAATCAAGATATTGCGGATTAAGATGAAAGCTTTATAGATGGGATTCTGCAAGTGCGTAGTACAAAAGGTCTGAACCGACACTATTGTCTATGGCAGTACCAACTTTGCAGAAAAGGTTTTTGCAAATTCAACACAGATATCACAAAGATATATGAAGTGAAGGAAAAGGCCAAAACCACAACAATTGGATATAAGAGATTTCATGCCAAGAGGCAACCTACACAAGGTTGAAAAACTAGAAAGGTATGCATGAAATGGATACTTGTTACCGAGATGCATTTGACGATTAAGATGATGAGAGTTGGTTTGTCATCAAAGCTTGACTCCGACAATCACACGGTGAGAACACTTTCCTTATGAATGAGGCAAGCATCCAATGCATCTCCATTGTACCTAAAACACAATTAGAGTACAAAATGGTTCCCAAACTCATTGGGTCCCATATTAGTTAGATAAACTACAATATATAGGAAACACTCCACATAAATATGTGCATATGGATATGAAATTGAATTTCATGCACATCTTAGCCGATTTAGGATTCGGTGGAGTATCCCCTATATATTGGAACTAGAAAGACAAGCATGCCATGATATATAAGTTAAAGGATATACATACAAAGCCTTTTAAGAACCAAAACGAGATACAATTTGGACAAAAACTCCAAGTAAACCAAGAAGAGAGCACACCAAGGTGTGACACAAAAAGGTTGTCCAAATTATATCAAAATCCAAATCAACACATGATTGAGGAAAAATCAAATCAACATATGATTGATTCCAAAACACATCAACACATGAAGTGTGATATCAAAAGGAATCAAATCAACACAACAAATGATCGATAAGACACCAATTGAAGATAAGATACCAATTAAAACAAAAAATATCAATTAGGAGAAAAGATACCAAGAAGAGGGTGATACTTGACCGAAATCAAGTAAAGTAAAATAAGGCAAAAGGTATCAAGACTCCCACAATAAATATCAATTGGAACAAATATCTATGGAGGAGATATTAAATTCCAATTAATTCCAATTGAAGGTACCAACACAAGATAAGGAAACAAATGCCAATTGAAAGGATCAAAAATTGATAGATAGGTTAGTGTTCTAAATAAAAAGGAATGCTCCCCCAATATTCATGCATTATCTTTGATATTTGCATTTGAATACAAAATGCATGCACAAGGGATCATTACTCTCCAAATTTTACTTACAAGACTAAACACTACCAATTGAAAAAAAAGGATCCTTGCAAGAGGCAAAGAAGGCAATAAATAGGAAAATTAACGCAAGAGCCAATATGAGGATGAACAAAAATATTCTACCACAAATGTGTATATCTATTGTCCAAGGACAATGAGCAAAAGGAAATATTTTTTCCCGGTGAGTAGAGATATCAAAGATCATCCTCACAAGATGAAACATATGGCAAGAGATAATAAATAAACACACCATATTTAAAAGGTTTGTTGGTAGTTTCAACTATTCGAACCAACCGGCAAAGCCATGGTTAGAATAATATGAAACAAATGGTTTCTCACATAATATATGGAAATGGATATTGGAGAAAAACCACACCAAGCAAACTCACACAAACAAGAGCCAAAGAATAACCAAAAGGAAAATTGGAACTTGTTTGAGCAAACATGCCACATAGGAAAGATAACTTAATATATCAAATCTAAGTGGCAAACCTCAAATGTTCACATAATGTGATAATTCATTTTATTTAAACAAGAGGCAAATAAAACCAACTAGAGAAATTAATGGATATTGTAGAATTTGAATTTCTCATGAATATGACATACCACATAGTAGCTAGATAATATTGAAATATCAATACTAGGTGGTGTGCCTCATGTACACATATTTATAGGTTTGTGAGGTGCACAAAGCACATGACTCCCCCAAAATGGGATAGTCCATTAACATCTCAAAGAGCCAAATGAAATCCACACAAGATTCAATAAAGCTCAACACACAAATTACACATACATGATACACAACTAACATACACAACCTTGAGTAACAAGACAAGTAGGAAAGAAGTATATCATATACAAGCACATGCTAGGAACAAACTAACACATGCAAGGGAGCAAGCAACTTTCAAGGTATATATGAATTAAATACAAGTTACCACAAGGAGGAAGCATTGGATATGAGAAAGATATGTGATAATCCAAATGACTTGGCTTGAGAAATAAAATCATGAAGATCCCTTAATTCTTCAAAATTAGCCAAGTCACCAATGTCCTCCACAATCACTTATTGATCAAGTTGAGGCTTGTTGGTCCCCAACCAAGTTGGGTCCTAAGAGGTTAGTCACAATAGGCTTGGGAACCCAAATGGTGCGTTTCTTGACACCACTTTGAGCTCCCACATAGTTGGCAAACACATTGCCAACTCTATCCTTCCTAAGAGAATATACATCATCAACTATGATAGGAGAGGATGAGGTACCGTTAGTGCATGAAGAAGCAAGATGACCTTTGCCACAGCAAAGGTAGCAACACCGACTCTTCTTCTTCTTAATAGGATCTTCAACTTGAGGAGCAATAGCTTGAGTCTTCTTGGGAGGTGGCCTTTGTTCAACACGTGGTTGAGCACGAGTTTGAACAAGAGGCCACTTCCCTAGTTGCTTCTCACTAAGAGGCTTCTTCTTCTTCATTGGGCAATCCCGAACGTGGTGCCATTCTAGCTTGCACTTGAAGCAAATGATGTTGGCCTGATTCTTGATTTGAACTTGGCCCTTCTTCTTCTTCTCAACCTTGGACTTGTTCTTGTTGTTGGAGTTGAATCCAAGTCCACTCTTGTCATTGGGGGATTGTTGCACACTCAACATGTTCTCAAGTGCACGCTTCCCTTCATGACGCTTTTCCAAGCCTTTCTTCATAAGAGTGGCTTGGTCCTTGAGCTCTCCTCTTTTCTCTACATGGTTAGTGACAACACAAGTACTAGAGAAGGTAGATGCATCAATGTTAGAGCAACAAGGCAAAGCAAGTAATTCATCACAAGATGTACCAACATTTTTAGTGGATGAACTACTAGGACTAGCACATGGCAATATAGCATTTTTGGTTAAGGTTGTGCTATCATCCACATGAGGCTCACAAGATGTTACCTTGGTAGTGAGGGCCTCATGACCTAACTTAAGACAAGCATAGGATGCAAGAAGTTCATCATTAGAGCTAGATAGCTTTTCATGATTTTCTTCCAACTTACCATAGGATGCTAGAAGATCATCATTAGAGCTAGATAGCTTTTCATGACTTGGTTCCAACTTCTCATACTTGCTAGTTAGCAACTCAAGTTGAGCCCTTAGCTCAACATTCTCCTTCGACATAGATGCTTCACAAGAAATTGAGTTAGTAGCACAAGCATCATTGACATTAGGGATGGAAGAAGAAATCTTAGAAAGCTCTTTAGTTAATCTAGCATTTTCATTTTTCGTGACCTTATATTTAGCAATGGCATGGTCACGTTCTTTAATGATTTTAGCAATTAATTCATTATGAGACTCCTCGATAGAATCTAGTTTCTCCTCAAGAGAAGCACGAGTCTCATGCTCTTCCTCAAGAGCATCTTCTAACAATGCTTTCTCCATAGCATCATCTCTTTCAATCTTACCCTTTTCTTCAAGGCTTGCTTCCAAGGCCTCAATAGTTTCCCCACGCTCAATAAGAGTGCTCATGATTTCAAAGAGGTTAGCTTGGGCACTTTTATTGCTAGGAAGGGCTTTAAGAATCATAAGACCTTTATTTTGAAGAAGGGCATTAACTTTTTCCATATCATCTTCTTCATCATTATTATCATTATCATTATTATTATCATCACTAGAAGAAGATTTAGCCATAAGACAATGAGTGATGGATGAAGAAGAATAATTTATTTTTGAACTACTCAAGTTCAAATCTTGTTCCACAATTAATTTGATTTCCTCTACATTAATATTCATGCAAGAGTTAGAGGGAACACAAGCATTTTCATCATGGGAACAAGATAAAGCAAGCATATCATCATTATATTTATCTAAGAAATTTTTGGATGATATGCAAGGACTATCAACACTAGCATGTATGACATTTATAGTGCTAGAAGATTTTAAGTCCAAAGATGAGGCATTACAACAAGATAGCGATAAAAGATCATCATAAAAGAGCTCACTATCAATATTGCAAAGCCTATCACTACTCACCATTACATTGGTTTGTGGCTTACCACATTTTGGTGAAGTAGATGAAGACGAGAGCTCATCACAGCCGGAGGTGCAGGGAGAACAATCATCCTCCATAGAGTTGGACAAACCATATTTATCTTGTAGCTTGGTCCAAAGCTCATCAGCGTCTCGGAGAGGCATGATTGACTCGAAAACTACAACACTCACAAATTTGCAAAACTCATTAGAAGCTAGAGCATCTAGATATAAGTTTTTCTCATCCTCTAAAGTCGTACTTTCGTAATCCTTTGGAGGAGAAAAACCTATATCTAAGATACGCTCAATGTTGGGGTCAAGGACCCGTAAGTGACTAAGCATATGAGTTTTCCAAACATTAAAATTTGTGCCATTGAATATAAACATGGAATTGTGCACTAAATCCCTAGACGACATCTTTACTCTCTAGGCGGTAAAGCCAAACAAGAGAGACGAGGCTCTGATACCAATTGAAAGAACAAACGATGCCCGAGATGTCGCCTAGAGGGGAGGTGAATAGGCGATTAACACTTTTTCTAATTAGGGGCTTGATAATTGCGGAATAAAACTATGTGTTTAAATTAACAAGCCAACAACCTAATTACTAGGCTCACCTATGTGCACCAACAACTTATGCTAAGCAATACAAGCAACAAGGTGATAGCAAGATATAAACTTCAAGCACGAAGGCTATCACAATGTAAAGTGCATAAGTAAAAGCTCGGGTATAGAGATAACCGAGGCACGCGGAGACGAGGATGTATTCCCGAGTTCCTCCTTGTTAAGGGAGTACGTCTTGTTGGAGGGGTGTGAGCTCGCCACAAGAGGCCTACTCAAGATGCCACAAAGGCCTCACCCTATTCTCCGATGAACCTCACCCAAGGGATTGGTTCACCTTCCACTATCGGAATCCTTCGAGGCGGATTCCGGAGCCCTTTACAACTTCTCTTGGGGCACACACCCACAACTCAATTGGGGGCTCCCAAACTTGTGCCGAAGCTTCACAACTCGAAGTCTTCGCGGCACCTCCAAACCGTCTAGGGTACACAATGCACCCAAGGAGGCACAAAGCTCTTGGGAACACAATGCACCCAAGAGTACCAAGCTTCTCAACGTCGCTCTTCACGTATCACCGTAGGGAGAGCAACCCGATGCAACAAATGCAAGAGGCAAGAACACACAAAGTGGTCAAGTCCTTCACTCCCAAATTCCAACCAAGCAATAAATGCTTTGGGGGGAATAAGAGAGGAAGAACAAAGGGGATGAACACAAAGCAACCCCAAAATCTAGATCCACAAGGTTCCCCTCACTTAGAGGGAATTTGATTGGTGGAATGGTAGATCTAGATCTCCTCTCTTGAATCCCTAAGTTTGGGCAAGAATCATTGGAGAGATTGAGAGGAATCAAGCTCACAAGGATGTGCAACAATGGAGGAGAGAGAGCTTGAAGAGATTCATAAGATTGGAAGAAGTGTTAAAGAACCAAAAGGGGGAAGAAGGGGCTCTTAAAAGGGTGCCCTGGGAATCTAGTCGTTGGGCACAGAATCTCGCAGGACCGGTAGTACCGGCCCAAGGGGCGGTACTACCGCCCCACGTAGAAACAGCCCTCAACGGCACTCAACCGAACAAAACCCGCCGGGTCGGTAGTACCGGCCCGAAGGGCGGTACTTCCGGCCCACACACAAAAAACCCACCAACGGCTAGAGAAAAACACCCGCAAGGCCGGTAGTACCGGAAAAAGGACCGGTAGTTCCGGTTTAGCGGTAGTACCGGTACTACTTCCGGTGCTACTTCTGTTGAACTCCAGAACCAAACTTTCGTAAGCGGTACTGGGTTCCGGAAGTAGCTCCGGAAGTTCCGAGCGGTCGTACCGCTGGGAGGACCGGTACTTCCGGTTTAGCGGAAGTTCTGGTACTACTTCCGGTGCTACTTCCGTTTGAGTCCAGAACCGAACTTTCGTAAGCGGTACTGGGCTCCGGAAGTAGCTCCGGAAGTTTCGAGCGGTAGTACCGCTCGCGTGGCCGGTACTTCCGGTTACTGAAAAATAGCCGAATCCAGAAACTGAATAACTTTTGCGTGGAAGCTCCGAATCGAGTGAATCCAATATTGAAACAAGCAAGGGAGATTGTGCAAAGGGTTGGAGAGGTGAAACCTTCCAAACGGAAGAACCGGCAAAAACTCCAAAACCGAAAACGCAATAGGGGACGCATATGAAAACCATTTTTGGTGAACTTGGCCTTGTCATGACGAGCACGACAAGCACCAAGACCACACCACGATAAGAGACAAATAAGAACCAATAAAGATGATAGCATGGATGCAAAGGATTGAGCTCTCCACGAACGATACGATCACGATACTCGGTCGAGAGCGCCTCTTGATAGTACGGCTATCTATCCTATAACCCGGTCTCTCACTAAACATCATGAGATCGGTAAAATAATAAACCTATCAAGAACATACCTTTGCCTTGCGCTTAAACCACTTGAGGTCGTTGAAGACGATCTTCAACTCCTCAAGATGCACCACCTTTCTTCATTGCGCTTCGCTTGGTGAAGATTCACTTGATGCTCCCCCATACACCAAGATGGGAGACGGACTCTTCGGCATATCTTCACTTGGCCTTGAGTGATGATCAACCCGCACAAAGCCTTGATCAACACAAACTTCTCTTCTTCCCTTAACCTTGACTCCAACAAATAGAGAACAAGCAAACAAATGGAAAATCTACAAATATAGCTCAATGCAAATATTAGTCCATAGAGATTGTCATTAATTACCAAAATCATGCATGGGGGCAACCATGCACTTTCAGCTTCGTTCATCAGTCAGAAGCTGGCTGATACTTTGCAATGTACTACCCAAGCTATGAATGTTGTCAAGTTCACTGTAGCAAATGGAGCTCAAATGAAGTGTGACACTTGTATGCCGGATTTTGAATTGGCAGTTCAAGGACATACGTTTCAGCATACAGTAAATGTATTACCACTCGGAGGGTATGACATGATTCTCGGGAAGGACTGGCTGGACACTTTCAGTCCCATGTGGGTGCACTGGAAACGGCAGATACTACGTTTCACACACAAGGGCCATCGCATTACACTTCATGGTGTTCAGTCCACGAAGCACAGATGCAAGCAAGTATCAGCACACAAGTTGAGGGGCATGATGAACAGAGGAGGTCTGACTCACATTGTTCAGGTCACAGGCAGCAATCTTGATGCAATTTATGCTTTGAACGAGTCAGACACAACAGAGGAACAAGAAGTTGATGTTCCTCCAATGATTTCCGAATTACTTCAAGAATTTCAGCAAGTGTTCGAGAAACCAACAACATTACCACCAAGGCGAGCACAAGATCACCAGATTCCTCTGCTACCAGGTGCACAACCAGTAAAAACAAGACCCTACAGATATACTCCCGAGTAAAATGATGAAATTGAGCGCCAAGTGTATGATATGTTGTCTCATGGCATTATTCAACACAGCACCAGTCCTTTTGCTTCTCCAGTTTTGTTGGTGCGAAAGAAAGATGGGCAGTGGAGGTTTTGTGTGGACTATCGTCAGCTCAATGAATTGACAGTCAAGAACAAGCATCCCTTGCCAATCATTGATGAGCTACTTGATGAATTATCTAGTTCCAAGGTGTTTTCCAAGTTCGACCTTCGCTCAGGATATCACCAGATTCGATTAGCGGCAGGAGAGGAACCTAAGACTGCTTTTCACACTCATCAAGGGCTGTATGAGTTTTTGGTAATGCCTTTCGACCTGACATCAGCTCCATCAACTTTCCAAAGTACTATGAATCAAATTCTGGCACCATTGCTTCGCAAAAGTGTGCTGGTGTTCATGGACGATATTCTGGTTTATAGTCCCTCATTGGAAGTACATGCTCAACACCTGAAGGAAGTGTTCCTCTTACTGCAACAGAACAATTTATTCATCAAGCGAAGTAAGTGTGCTTTTGCTCTATCTGTGATAGAGTATTTGGGTCATGTCATCGGGCCAAATGGAGTAGCTACAGATAAAGAAAAGGTGAAAGAAGTGGCCCAATGGCCCATACCAATGAATCTGAAAAGTCTAAGGGGATTTCTTGGCCTGACTAGTTTTTACTGGAAATATATCAAATTCTATGGTATTCTAGCTCAACCCCTGACACAACTCTTGAAGAAAGGTGTGCTATTTGTCTGGGTCCAGCTCAACAGGAGGCTTTCAACCTTCTCAAGCAAGCCATGATCACTGCACCAGTGTTGGCTTTGCCGAACTTTAAGCAAACCTTTGTGTTAGAAACTAATGCATCCAACACTGGCATTGGTGCAGTACTGTTGCAAGGTGGACATACAGTGGCCTATCTAAGCAAAGCTCTGAGCATGCGCAATCAGGCATTGTCGACTTATGAAAAAGAATGCCTTGCTATCTTACTAGCAATTTAAAAATGGCGTCCCTATCTACAGCATCAGCAATTTGAAATCCACACTGACCACAAGAGCTTGTTACATCTTTCTGACCAAAGGTTGCACACACCATTGCAACACAAGGCTTTTGTTAAGCTGATGGGCTTGCATTTTAAGTTGGTGTGCAAGAAAGGCAGCACAAATGTAGTGGCAGATGGTTTATCCAGGCAGTCTCATGATTTGACACCTGTTCAGGTGTCCTCTGTCACTCCAGCTTGGTTGAACAATTTGCAACATGGCTATGAAGACGATGCTCAGGCCAGGGAACTGCTAACAGAGTTGAGTGTGACTCATACTAATGAAAAAGGGTATACCCTGCAAGATGGGATTATTCGATACAAGTCCAGGATCTGGGTTGGTAATAACACCCTGGCACAACAACACATCCTACAGGCTCTTCACAGTAGTGGCATGGGGGGACATTCTGGGATTTTGGCAACTTACCAGCGCATTAAGCAGTTTTTGCTTGGCCCAAACTAAAAGAAAGTGTGCAGAAGTTTGTGTCCAGCTGCTCTGTATGTCAACAGGCTAAGACTGAACATGTGAAACAGCCAGGATTACTGCAGCCTTTACCAGTTCCCATGGCAAGTTATTTGCATGGATTTCATTGAGGGATTACCTATGTCATGCAATTACAATGTGATATTGGTGGTCATCGATAAGTTTTCAAAGTACAGTCACTTTATTCCATTGAAGCATCCATTCACAGCTTTCAAAGTTGCCCAGGAGTTTATGAATTATGTATACAGGCTGCATGGCATGCCAGGTATGATTATTTCTGATCGGGATCGTATCTTCACAAGCAGGTTGTGGCAAGAGTTGTTCCGATTAGTAGATACCACACTGCACATGAGTTCAGCACATCATCCTCAAACTGATGGACAGTCGGAGCGTTTGAATCAGTGCTTGGAAGGTTTTCTACGATGTATGGTACATTCTTGTCCAAAGAAGTGGGCGTCCTGACTGCCACTGGCGGAATATTGGTACAATACTTCGTATCATTCTGCTTTGGGGCGTACACCATTCGAGGTATTGTATGGATATCCTCCACGAGCTCTAGGTATTTCTGTTCAGAATTGTGCTTTGGCAGATCTGGAAACTTGGCTCACAGAGAGAGCAACCATGCTGGATGTGATCAGGCAGCACTTGCTGCGTGCTCAAAAAAGAATGAAAGCACAGGCTGATAAGAATCGCAGTGAAAGATCTTTTCAAGTGGGCGATCAAGTGTACCTAAAACTGCAACCCTATATTCAGCAATCTGTGGAAGCTCGTGGCAATCAGAAACTGTCGTTTCGATTTTTTGGGCCTTACAAGGTAGTGTAGCGAGTTGGAGAGGTGGCTTATAAACTAGCTCTACCATCTACCAGCAAAGTCCATCCAGTGGTGCATGTGTCGCAGTTGAAACGCCATGTTCCACCACATGTTCCTGTAAGTGCATCTCTAGCTTCATTTACTTCAGAATCTGATGCTCCAGGGCAGCCACTTTTGATTGTGGAACGAGCCTTCAAACTACATGCGGGCGCAACGGCTGCTCGAGTTCGAGTTCGTTGGTCGGGACTACCTCCAGAAATCACATCCTGGGAAGACGCGGACGATCTCTGTCGCCGTTTTCCGCGAGCACCTGCTTGGGGACAAGCAGTTCTTCAAGAGCGGGGGAATGTCAAGACCCAGGCCTGACATGTGGTGAGTGGGCATTGGTGGGATATCTGAGGATTGACGCGATACCAGTGCTAAGGTGGAAAGGTGATCTTATGGCTAGGCAAGATAGTTATAAGCAAACCTCCCGTGTGTGGGAAGGGTATCGAATATGAGAGGAAACACTGTAAACTTCTATTCCTGAACCTGTACTGCTACTGTCTCCTCCCGAACCCCTGTTTTCCCTCTCCAATCTCCTTTCTTCACTGTATCGAACCCTGCCAGTACGTTACAGTCATGTCTTCACTTGGGAGGATTTTCGCTCGGCTTTCTGCGCAGCATATATCCCCAAGCCCGTCATGGACTTAAAAAGGAGGGAGTTCCTGGATCTGAACCAGGGACGTATGGACGTCCAAGATCATGGGCATGAGTTCAACCACCTCTCTCGTTACGCCCCTCGGGACGTGACCAATGATGCTGACAAACATGAGTTGTTCCGCAAGGGGCATGCACCACGGTTCCGATATGAGCTATTGCCCTTCAAGTTCCAGTCTTACCAAGAGCTGTTCAACCAGACTCTCACTCTGGAGCAAGGCAGGAAGGAACTAGAAGCTTCCAAGAGGCCTGCGCAGGGGGACCATCAGAGTTCCTCGGGTTCTGAGGTCAAGAAGCGCAGGGTCTTCGTGCCTTTCAGCGTTGTGCCACGTGCTCCATACATGCCCAGGCCCTCAGGATACAGGCCACCTCCGCCTCGCCCCGCTACTTCGACAATGGATGCGAGCGGAAGTGGGTATCGCCCTCAGCTGCCTGCGCCACCTAGCATCACCTGCTACAGCTGTGGCTAGGCTGGTTACTACTTCAGAGAGTGCCCTCAGAAGGCTGTCACCTCGGGAACAGCTGCACCAGCTCCCGCAACACCAACAGCCAAGGCTGGAACTGTTAATCGTGGTCGGCTCAACCATGTCTCTATTGAAGCTGCTGAGGAGGATCCCAGTGTCCTCATGGGTACGCTTCAAATCAATGAAATTCCTGCTTCAGTTTTGTTTGATTCTGGAGCATCGCATTCTTTCATATCGGTAACCTTTGCGCAAGACAACCAAATATCATTTGAAGAAATGAACACCCCTCTGGTTATTAACACCCCTGGGTCCCGTTGGCAAACCAAGTGGGTTACTCCTGAGGTTCAGATTAAAATCGGTTACTGGGCTTTCACATTCTTGTTGGTGGCCTTGAAGTCCTCAGTCTTCGATGCCATCCTAGGCATGGATTGGCTAGGAAAATACCAGGCCAAGCTGGACTGCACAGCCAAGACCGTCACTGTAACCGACTCTGCCAGAGGAACCGTGCAATACTGGTCTCCAACGTCCAAAACTCCATCCGTAACCACTCCTCTCTCCCCAGAGATCAGTCTATACTTTATGGAAGGTATCACCCCACCTGAGATGCATGAGGTAGGGGTGGTGTGTGACTTCCCCGACATCTTTCCTGAAGAGTTGCCTGGCATGCCACCTGA
The DNA here is from genome assembly GCA_012064385.1 of Puccinellia tenuiflora. NCBI lineage: Eukaryota > Viridiplantae > Streptophyta > Magnoliopsida > Poales > Poaceae > Puccinellia > Puccinellia tenuiflora. The sequence goes on from QRDG01001174.1 coordinate 366,555, forward strand.
TCGAAGTGTGGAGTTTGTCATAGAATTGGTTCTAGGGACTGCTCCGATTTCCAAAAGGCCTTACCGCATGCCGGTGGAAGAGTTGGCTGAGCTAAAGAAACAAATTGATGAGCTATTGGAGAAGGAATTCATTCGGCATAGTAGCTCACCGTGGGGTTGACCTGTCATCTTCGTCAAAAAGAGGGATTCTAATGTTCCTCGTCTGGTTGTCGATTATCGGCCTCTGAATTCGGTAACCATAAAAAACAAGTATCCTATTCCCCGGATAAATGACCTCTTCGATCAGCTAGCTGGTGCAACTGTATTCTCCAAGATGGATCTGAGGTCAGGCTACCATTAGATCAAAATCAAGAAGGAGGATATTCCGAAGACGGCTTTCACTACCCGCTATGGTTTATATGAGTGTACCGTCATGTCCTTTGGTCTCACCAATGCCCCGGTTACCTTCATGAGGCTCATGAACTCCATCTTCATGGAGTACCTCGACAAATTCATCATCATCTACATTGATGACATCCTCGTTTACTCCAAAACCGAAGAAGAGCATGCTGAGCATCTTCGGCTAGTTCTGACGAAGCTTCGTGATAATCGTCTCTATGCTATGTTCTCCAAGTGTGAGTTCTGGTTGAAGGAACTCATCTTCCTAGGTCATGTGGTTTCAGCTGGTGGAGTAGCTGTAATACCTGACAAGATTCAGTCAATTCTGGATTGGGCGACTCTAAAGTCAGTCAAGGACATCCGTAGCTTCCTTGGGTTAGCGGGTTATTACCGCCGATTCATCGAAGGCTTCTCCAAGATAGCCAAAGCTTTGACAAACCTTCTCAAGAAGGATAAGAAGTTCGTATGGATAGACCAAGCGGAAGAGAGTTTCCAAACCCTAAAAGTCAAACTCACGACTACTCATGTGCTTGTCCTTTCGGACACCGAAAAGGACTTTGTCGTCTTCTGTGACGCCTCGTTACAAGGGATAGGCTGTGTGCTAATGCAAGAAGGCCGTGTAGTAGCATATGCTTCTCGCCAACTTAAACCGCATGAGCACAACTATCCAACTCATAATCTAGAGCTTGCTGCAGTGGTTCATGCGCTGAAGCAATGGAGACCCTACCTGTTGGGCAACCGTTACGAGATCTTCTCGGATCACCCGAGTCTGAAGTATCTCTTCACCCAGCCAGATCTGAATCTCTGACAGAGAAGATGGTTGGAGTTAATTAAGGAAAATGATGTTACCCTCAGCTATCAGCCCGGCAAGGCCAATGTCGTGGCAGATGCGCTGAGTCGCAAGTCTTATTGCAACACCCTGATGGTTGAGAAGGCTCAACCTGCACTTCATGAGGAATTCGCACGTTTGAATCTGGAAATTGTTCCCTCTGGATATCTGGCAAACTTAGAGATCAAATCCACTCTTGAGGATGACATTAAGGCAGCCCAACTGCAAGATGCGGGCATCCTCAAGATCAAGGAGAATATAACTAGTGGAAAGGCTAAATGTTTTTCTGTTGATGACAACGGTGTTGTCTACTTTGGTGACCGTCTGGTGGTGCCCAAGAGTGGGAATACCAAAGGGTTGATACTCTCAGAAGCTCGTGAATCACCCACCTCTATTCATCCGGGTAGTACCAAGATGTATCAGGATCTTCGCTGCCAATTCTGGTGGACTCGCATGAAGCGAGAAATTGCTAAGTATGTTGCTGAATGCAACGTCTGTCGCCGTGTGAAGGCTGAACATCAAATGCCAGCGGGTGCTCTTCGCCCCATAGCTATTCCCGAGTGGAAATGGGATGAAGTTGGTATGGACTTTATTACTAGTTTCCCAAGGTCTCAAAAGGGAAATAATGCCATCTGGGTGGTCATTGACCGTCTGTCCAAGGTCGCTCACTTCCTTCCGATTCGTTACGATATTCGAGCAAGCCAACTTGCTGACTTGTATGTTACTCGGATTGTTCCTCTGCATGGGGTTCCCCCAAGGATTATATCGGACCGGGGAAGCTTATTTGTGTCCAAATTCTGGCAGAGCTTCTAAACTGCTATGGGAACCCATCTCAATTTCAGTACCGCATACCATCCCCAGACTGATGGACAAACTGAAAGGGTAAACCAAGTTCTAGAGGACAGGCTTCGGGCATGTGTTATCTCCTTTGGTAAAGGTTGGGAAAAGTATCTCCCCCTCGCCGAGTTCTCCTACAACAATAGCTATCAAGCTAGTCTGCAGATGGCTCCATTTGAGGTTCTCTATGGACGAAAATGTCGACCTCCACTAAATTGGTCTGAAACCGGAGAATGGCCCCTCTTGGGTCCGGATGTGATCAATGAGGCTGAAGAGAAAGTCCGTATCATTCGAGAGAATCTCAAGATTTCTCAGTCCAGGCAGAAGAGCTACTATGATAAACATCATCAGGAGGTTCACTATGAAATCGTTGACAAAGCCTATCTTCGAGTCTCTCCCCTCCGAGGCATTCGTCGTTTCGAGATCAAGGGAAAACTAGCACCTCGCTTTGTTGGTCCTTTCACTATCCTGGCTAAGCGAGGTGACGTGGGGACCCCGGACTAGCTGTCCGAAATACCCGTTATGCTTAACACAACGATCCCATGATCAGTCTATCGTTGCGCATAACTTGAACTGAATACCAAAGTTTACATCCATTACAGTACCGAATTTAAGTCTTACAACAAAAGGGTCACGAACACCACAGTCTTACATAAATGCCTCAGAGGGCTTAACATTCTTCAAGCAGCGGAGTAGCAACAAGCGTCGTAGGCTAATGCCTTAACAACCCTACAAGCGGCTGGCTGATGAAGATCCCTAGTTCGCATTATTGGCGTCGTAGTCTCCTTCTTCATACGGCTCCTCAAAGTCTGGCCAAGACAATAGCCAGGGACGAAACCAATATGAGTACATTTGAATGTACTCGCAAACCACCCGATAGTAAATTATTGTCAAGATTAATGCATACTACTTAGGTGGGAGGCTCTAAGGGTATTCCTTTGTTTTGCAAAACATTTTTTTCTTTTAAAGAAAAGATATTTCCATATCCTTGTTGAAAAAAAAGATAAGATGTTTGAAAAAGAAGTTTCTTTCAATAGAAATAGTTTTTGTTCAAAAACTCCTCCAGTGGGATCACGGCCCGTCGTGAGGCCTTTCCCTTCCATTCTCTTCATACTGATCCCTTGGTATGACATCAACAACATCTCCGTTTTAAAAACACAAAACTTGCACATAGGTCTAAGTAGGGCCTTCCAACTATCCACAACCGAGGACTCGGCTATTCGAATAGTTTTACACTCTGCAGAGGTTGCACACTTTACCCACACCATCCGGTAAACTCACCGTGTCAGCCAGGTCCCGCCATACAAGTTGTATGCGAAGTTGAGTAACTGATCATAACCTTTCGCTATGTCCATGCTAGTACAAAGTTCCCCTTAATGGGTTTATCATCCCCGACACACCGTGTGGATCCAACATATCCTTTCATCAAACCCGGACTCCACACTGCCACAACGGGAAACCCACCGTAGTCACCCAGTATGATACGCATACACTTTTATTAATCGGTTCGAGGGTCCTTGGACCCTTAGGAGGAGTTTGAGGCACCTCATACTAACATGGACAAACTACGAGTTAAGCCCCATGCCCATATGTGGGGTAATGTGGTTGCACATATTTCGGCTGGTCGACGTAAGTACTAAGACACAATGTGCATTTTTCTCAAAACCTTCATACTCCAACTTTACTTCATTTCCAAAGCTATTAATTTAGCAACATCTTGGGTAAAACACTATTTCACCCAAGGATTTTCATAAGGAGGGTCTTTAAATAAAACACTTATTTTTTCCAACCTAGAATTTCTCTAGCTAAGCACTACTATATAAGGGGGCCTAATCATGGCATATAACTTAGGTAATATTTTAAGGGTTTTAGTGGCACACACCACTTGAAAACCTTTCACGCATCTTAACATAAGTAAAACATGCTTATTAAAAATAATAGGACAAGGGTATGATCAAATGGATGGCTTTCCTTGGTCAGCAAATTGTCCCCGGTCTTGATACTCTTGATCAAAGAAACCTCCTTCCTCGAAATCCTCGGCAACACTCTCGTCTAACGTTAAATAACAAGCAAAACACACAATCACACCTCTACTCAACAATCATCACAAACAAAACAACTGAATTCTCACATGAAGCTACTGGTATAATTTTGACATCATCACATTTAGGGTTTGGCAGGTTTTAAACTCCCACTAATTTGTTATAAAGATTTAATGGGCAGAATTTTGCTATAACACTAGTTATGCCACGATTTAGTTTCTGTTGCTCATAAAAATGTGCCCTTTTAGGGACAGCTAATACTTGTTAAATGTGAGCTAGGAAAATTGGATTTGGTCAATTTTAATTTACCGATTGACAGAAACAAATGGTTTATTACAGAAAGTGCTTAAGTCAACTTTTAGAGCGCAATCATATTCTGCTTAACATAAAATTATGGAATTTTGAGGGTAACTAGCTATTCACAATACAAAGCTAACAAAATTGGCCTCATGTCATTTGGGCATGCCAAATTCATGTTATAATTTAAACAGTACAGAAATGAGCCCAACTACAAATCTGGATGACATTAAATTTATGTTGCTCAATTTAATCTGAAAATTTTATGGTTGCTAAAGTTTCTCTGGACTAAGCTAACAAAATTGGATTCACATTATTTGGGCATTTAGAACATCAGACACAAACAAGTTTAGATTAGAAACCTTCTGTACTAATTAATTTACCATTTGATGAATAATAATCAAATTAAGGTGGGACCAGCACCATTGGATAGATATTTTAACAGGCTACCAGCACATAAAATTTTATAATTTTTGGACATACAATCTCCAGATATTTAATTTCTAAGTGGGGTGCTGATTTTCATAATTTAAACCCATAATACGAAAATGGAAAACGGCCCGGGTGAAAATGGCTTAACGGGCCGGCCCACGGGATTTTTCCCGCGCCGGGAATTGTTTAAAACCCTGACGGGTGGGGTCCGTTCATCAGTTTTAATAAAATAACCGAACCGGTACACTGCCGTTGGATCTAAATCCAACGGCCTGTGACGGCCGCATCTCCGGCGACCTAGAAACGGTGGTGGCCGGAAGGTAGACGACGGAGGCGAGCTCTGGGAGGCTCACCTAGGGTTCTCGGGGACGGTGGAGAGGGTGCAGACTGCGACGGAGGCTTGACGGGGCTGGCTGGCGGAGTTGTACATGCTGGGGAGGTCCGGGTCATCGGCTGCAGCTCCGTGCCGAGCTCGGGACGGTCTCCTTGCCGGCGAGCTCCTCGAGTGGATCCTGAGCACGGGAAAAAGAGGCGAGGGTGAGCGGCGGGTGTGGGAGAAAACAGAGAGGTGAGAGGACAGAAAGGAAAGGCCAGCATTGCCGCATGGCCTTCATCGACCTCGGCAGTTGCCGAGCACGAAGATCTCGGCCTCCTTGGCCGGGGTGGAGAGCAACAGAGCTCCCACCCTCCTGGCGGGTGCAGAGAGGTGGTGGAGAGTGGGGGAGAGTGAGCGAGGGTGGAGAGAGCAGTGTGGGTTGCCTCGAGGGCTCGGGGTGGCTTTATATAGGCCGGGGGTGGTGCACGGTGGACCGGGAGCGGCGAGGGAGCTAGGGCAAGGGGGAGCACGTCATAGGTGGCTAGGCGGTGCAGCAACGGCTCCCGGGCGCGGCTAGGGTTTTGAGTTAGCGAGGGGTGCGCGGGAGAGCTGAGCTGGAGCTCCAGGTGGTGCGGGTCCAGGGTGCAGGCAAGGTATTCGACGGCGGGTATGGGGCAGGTAAGGAACACGATGATGGGGTGAACCACGTCATCCATCCGTGCTCGTGGGTGCAGTGGCGAGGGCTAGGTTTTATGGGGCGGCCGGGAACACCGCGGTGACCACGGTGCGGCGACCACGGACGGGTGAGCACGGTCTCGCCATTAAGAGGGGTTCGGGTGGTCCGGCTCATGTCTGCGGGAGAGAGGAGGGACAGGGGAGAGGGTTGGCGCGGGCGAGGGGGCTGGCCAGCAGGGCTGTGTCCGCGGGCGAGGGTGGCTAGGGTTTCGGGAAAGGGGGGCCAGGGCGAGGGAGAGGGAGCTCGGGGAGCAACGTCTCGCCCGGGGGGGCCTGTTTTGGTGCCAGTGGAGCGGCGGACACACGTCGGGGGCGAGGGGGCCAGTGGGAGAGGGAGTGCGAGGGAGAGAGAGAGAGAGTGGCAGCATGGCAGCTCGGGTTGCCATGGTCCTCCACGATTTTGTCGGCCATGACGTGTTAAATGGAGGGTCAAGTGGTTGGGCAGGTGTAGGTGAGGTAGGGGAAGTAAAAGGGGTCAAGTCCCCACGTTTTTACCACGGTTTTGATTCAATTTTGGAAAGAGGCAGAATGGTGCCCATAAGGTGTTCGATGAAATGCTTCTGTGGAATTTTTGGGTTTGTTTTAATCAAATTAGCTCACATTTGGGTTTAGGAGGGTGGTAGAAGGTTCCCCTAATTTTCCTGAATTTTTTGTGAAGAAGGAAATGAGGTTTCCTTTGATGGCCGAATTAAGAAGGTAGCATTTGAATTCTTGTAATTAAATTCACAGTTTAGGAAAATAATTTAGATTAGTGGGCCAAAGTATGAGGTAGGAGGTCAACTCACTCCCTCGGATTTGTGGCACTCAAGAATCATTTTTCTAAAAAGAATTTAATATAGAAAGGAGAGGTTAGAGATTAAGAATTTACCCTCTTATACTCACCTCTTTAAAAATTAGGGTTTTTGAGTAGTTAGGGGTTTTTATCTTATTTTCAAGTCACATTCCAATTTATGATTAGGTTGGTCAATTTACTAATTGTTGTGTAGATAAATACCCAGACAAGAAAAATTTAAAATAGCAAACAAGCATCACATGAAATAATAGAAGACTAAACATGCATCACATGAAATAATAGAAGGTTTTTGTTGGTTCTAAATTTTTGACTCCTCATAAAGGGTTTTTCTCTGGTTACAAAATATTGGGATGTGACAGACCTTCCCCCTTAAAATAAATCTCGTCCTCGAGATTTGCTAGGTCTAGGAACTAAAAAGGTTTGGGAATTCGTTTCTAAGATAGTCTTCACGCTCCCAGGTTGCTTCCTCTTCGGAGTGGTTGCTCCACTGAACCTTGTAGAACTTGATCTTGCGTCTCTGGGTAAGACGAACATCTTCATCGAGAATCTTGACAAGCTCTTCGCGGTAGGTTAGGTCATAGTTTAGGTCAATGGATTGATGATCGATGTTCTAAAAAACGTTCGGCTTGTCTGGGACTTCAAGACACTTCCGAAGAAATGAAATGTGGAAGACGTCATGAAAATTAGATAGTTCCGGAGGTAACTCTAGCTGATAGGATACTTCTCCTCGACGGCTGATGATCTTGAACGGTCCAATATACCTTGGTGCTAACTTCCCTTTGACACGGAAACGCTGCATTCCCTTAAGGGGTGTCAGTCGGAGATACACAAAATCTCCGATGTTGAAGGTGGCGTCCCGGCGCTTGGGGTCGGCGTAACTCTTCTGACGGGATTGGGCAGTTTTGAGACGTTCGCGGATAAATTGGACTTGTTCTTCGGCTTCACGAAGGATATCGGGTCCAAACAATTTTCCTTCTCCGGTCTCGGACCAGTTCAGAGGGGTACGACACTTTCTGTCATAAAGTGCTTCAAAGGGGGCCATTTGCAGACTGGACTAATAATTGTTGTTATAGGAAAATTCAGCAAATGGAAGGTAGTCCTCCCACTTGGATCCGTAGGATAGGGCACACGCACGAAGCATGTCCTCCAAAATCTGATTCACTCTCTTGGTTTGATCGTCGGTCTGGGGGTGATAAGCTGTGCTAAAAGCAAACTTGGTTCCGAGGGCTTCGTGAAGAGCTTTCCAGAATCTGGAGGTGAATTGCGTGCCTCTATCAGACACAATCTTCTTGGGTACCCCATGCAGGCTTACTATTCTGGACATATACAGTGCTGCTAACTGAGCTCCGCAATAAGTGGTCTTGACCGGAATAAAATGGGCAACTTTGGTCAGTCGATCAACGATGACCCAGATGGAATCATGGCCTCTGTTGGACCTTGGCAATCCCGTGATGAAGTCCATTCCAATCTCGTCCCATTTCCATTCAGGAATTTTCAAGGGTTGAAGCAATCCAGCGGGTCGCTGATGTTCAGCTTTGACTCGCTGACAGATATCACACTTGGCTACGAAAGAACCAATCTCCCGCTTCATTCCATGCCACCAAAATTTCTTACGAAGGTCTTGGTACATTTTGGTTCCTCCAGGGTGGATTGAATATGGGGTCTCGTGGTCTTCTCTCAGGATCAACTCCTTCAGTTCCCTAAGGTCGGACACACAGATACGACCATTAAATCTCAGCACTCCTTCGGCATCTTCGGCAAAACCAGGGGCTTTGTCGAGAGACATCTTCCTCTTAATCCCTTCAATGCTCTCATGGTCTTTTTGGGCTTCTTTGATTTGATCCATCAGGGTTGGGGCTAACTCTAGATTGGCGAGATAACCTTGGCTAACAAGCTCGAGTCCGAAATCTTTGAACTCCTTAAACAAGGCTGGTTGTTCGGCTTGAATCAAGGCATTCAGGGTGCATGGTTTTCGGCTAAGGGCATCGGCCACAACATTGGCTTTTCCAGGATGATAATGGATTCCAATGTCGTAGTCCTTGATCAGTTCCATCCATCTCCTCTGTCTCATATTCAACTCCCTCTGGGAAAAGATGTACTTCAAGCTCTTATGATCTGTATAGATCTCGTAGCGATTACCCATAAGATAATGACGCCACGTCTTCAGAGCAAGAACAACGACGGCTAGCTCGAGGTCATGGGTAGGGTAATTCTCTTCACGCAGTCGAAACTGCCGAGACAGGTACAACACGACTTTTCCTTCTTCCATCAAGACACAACCGAGTCCGAGGCATGATGCATCGCAATACACCTCGAAGCTCTTGGTAATGTCGGGCATGATTAGGATTGGGGCTGAGGTTAACTGTTTCTTCAGTTCTTGAAAGCTATCTTCACACTTCTGGGTCCATTCGACCTTCTTGTCCTTTTTCAGCAACTAGGTCATAGGTTTGGCTATGCTTGAGAAGTTTTCGACGAACTTGCGGTAATAACCCGCTAATCCGAGGAAACTTCGGATCTCCGTCACACTGGTGGGTGATTTCCAATCGACTATCGCTTGAATCTTTTCGGGGTCAACTGAAATTCCTCCTGCGGACAAAATATGCCCGAGAAATCCTACTTCCCTTAGCCAAAATTCGCACTTGCTGAATTTGGCATAAAGCTGATGTTTCCTGAGGGTTTCCAGTACTAGACGCGAATGCTATGCATGCTCTTCTTCGGTCTTGGAGTAAATAAGGATATCATCGATGAAAACCACGACGAATTTGTCGAGGTAATCCATGAAATTTTTATTCATGAGGTTCATGAAGTAGGCAGGGGCATTGGTCAGTCCAAAGGACATTACTATGTACTCAAACAATCCATAACGGGTGGTGAATGCAGTCTTGGGGATATCCTCTTCTCGGACCTTCAATTGATGGTACCCGGTACGAAGATCGATCTTGGAGAAGACTCGGGCTCCGTTCATTTGATCGAACAGATCCTCGATCTTCGGCAGAGGGTACTTATTTTTGATGGTCACATCATTTAACTTGCGATAATCCACACACAATCGTGTGGTACCGTCCCGCTTGTCCACGAAGATAATGGGTGAACCCCATGGCGATGCACTAGGACGGATCAGACCCTTGCTAAGCATATCTCCTAATTGTTTCTTCCGATCGGCCAATTCTTCCGGGTTCATCCGGTATGGTCTCTGGGATATGGGAGCTGTCCCGGGAATAAGTTCGATCAGAAACTCAATGTCCCGGTCCGGTGGCATTCTTGGTAATTCTTCAGGGAAAACATCCGAGAATCTGTGAACAACCCAGATTTCATCTAGGCTTGGTTTGGCTAAACCCTCATGACAGAAGGCTTGGTGGGGTCGTGAATCTGAGACGTATTCCACTTCAACTCCTTCACTTGAGGTGATGGCAACTGCCCTTCTAGCACAGTCTATTCGACCATGGTACTGGGCTAACCATTTCATACCGATTATGACATCTATTCCTTAGGCTCCTAGGATGACCAGATCGGATAGGAAATCTACCCCGAGGATGTTTATGGTAGTGTCCTTACAGGACTTGTGGGCCTTTGAGTGTGATCCAGGGATTTGTATCATCATGGGTTTTCGCATAGCGGTTCCCTCTAATCCCCCTTTGAGACAAAACTTTCCGTGACAAAGGAGTGGGTTGCACCGGAATCAAACAGAACGGTTGCAGGTATGGAGTTGACAAGAAACATACCCAGCACAACATCTGGAGCATCCTGGGCTTCTTCGGCATCAATGTGGTTCAGGCGGCCTTGATTGACAGCAGCATTCCCCCTTGGTGCTCCGTTCTTTCCATTTCCCTTACGACCATTGCCATTGTTGGGCGCATTGGGGCGCGGGGCGGCATTCTTTGGATTGGGGCATTCTTTAGAGTAGTGTCCTCTAACTCCACACTCGAAGCAGACAACATTGGGATGGTTGGCATTGTTGCAGGTGTTGTTGTTGTTGTTGCCTCCAGGACGGTAATTGATATTGGGATGATTAGGGTTATTGGGGCGTGGTGGAGGAACAGGTGCCCTGAAAGGTGGGGGTGCAGGCCTGGAGTTTGGTGGATAAGTGCGGGGCTTCTGGCTGCTAGAGCCTCCTTGGTTCGCCATACGGCGCTTGCGGTCCTCATACATGACATTGCGCTTGGACTCCATCTGAATGGCCTTATCCACGAGGGCCTCTAAGTCACCAAAGGTGTGAGTGACTAACACACACTGCATTTCAGCGTGCAGCCCATTCAGAAAGTGGTCCATCTTCTTCTCCTCAGTATTGGTGTCGCCTGGAGCATATCTGGCTAGGTCCATGAACTCCTCCAGATATTTCACCACATACTTTCCTCCTTGCCTCAGCTTGCGGAACTCGTCCCTCTTGCCTCAGCTCGCCGCTAGCCACATGAACCTTGCGGAACTTGGCCTTGAACTCATCCCAGGTGATAACTTGGCCAGGTGGCTGCATCGCCTTGGTTGCTTCCCACCATGCCCTTGCGGGTCCAGAGAGGTAGTGGGTAGCAAACAAGACCTTCTCTTCATTGGCAACCCTGGCGACTTCGAGATTATTCTCGATGGTGTGAAGCCAGTCTTCTGCTTCCAGGGGCTGAATGGTCTTGGTGAAGACGGGTGGTGTGGTCTTCTGGAAGTCACTAAGGGTAGACCAATGGTCGTCCCCATAGTTGGGGTTCCCGTTGTTGATGTTCTGGGTGTTGGCTGCAAGTTGTTGGAGAACAACAAGGTGGGCTCGGCGTTCTTGGCGAGCGGCTTCACGCTCCTCTAGGATAAGTGCAAGGAGTTGGGCTGGGGTAGGCTCAGGTGGTGGTGGCGGTGGGTCATTTCGGCCATGGCTTCCTCCTCCTCGTGTGTCCACCATCCTGAGATTAAACGGGTATAAGAAGCAAAACAGACCGGGAATGTCTTACTTTAACATGGTAGGAGGGTAGGGTTTCGAGTTGTTGGGTTAGGAGGTCTTCACTACATAGAAGTTTTCGAAAGGAATTTACAAATTTCGAAATTTTCAAAACACAGCACATCATTAAGCAAAATCATCACATGCACTTATCCTAGAAGCATAGTTGCTAAAAGCATATGGTTTCATAGGAACCATTACACGACTCAAACACGACTACAACTAGGTTGACCTAACCCTATGATAACTCGAGATGACTAAGTGGTCCGACTACTGTGGTGGGACACTCGGCACAACGTCGTCGGTGTCGGACTTGAAGATACGCTCCGTTGTGTCCTCCTCGTCCTCGTCAAGAAGGGGCTTGGTTTGCTCCTCCTCGTCATCGACGGTCTCCTCCTCGTCGCCGTCCTCCTCGTAGTCCATCTCCTCCATGTAGTCCTCATCCTCGCCTTCCTCCTCCATCTCATTGGCCCGGCGCTCAAGGTCCTCGATCATCTCATCCTGCTCCGCCACCCTCTTGCGGAGCTTGGCGATGGTCCTCTTCAGGCGGATCCCTCTCTGGCGAAGGTTGGCCTTGTCCTGTTGCAGGAGCGCGACACAGTCACAGCTTGCCTCGAGCGCGATGCGCTCAAAGTGAGACCGGTACCTCACGCTGCTTAGGTCCTCCTGGGTACGGTAAAGTAGGACCTCCATGTCCACGAGGTGCTCTCCGAAGGTGGGGTGACGAACGGTGGAAGTGGGACGTCCCTCGGCGTCACGCCTCCCGTAGAACCTGAAAGGTGAGTTCTCCAACTCCTCGTGCTCCTCACAAAGTCGGGCCAGCAGCCTCTGCATGGCACGACACAGTCCGTCGTCCCAGTTGGCATCCATCGTGGTGAAAGCCATCGTCCTGGAATGGGGGGACTTGATGTTCCCCCGGATAGACGACTCGATGAGCCAACTCAGGTTACCCTGATCGTGAATGTCGACCTGTGCTCCACGGAACTCAGGAGCTGGGTGACCCAAAATGTCACTCAACTTGTACAAGTCCCTCTCGAACATGAGGTTGCCCTTCTCCTTAACTTGCAGAAACTCGGTGAAGTGGAGTGCCATCTACAAATTTTAAGCCATATTTTAAGTTAGTGAGATGATTAGGGCGCAAATTTTTAACGGGAAGTAAATGTAATATTTATATAAATTATAGATTTTTGTAACATAGGAGGGTTTGAGAATTAAGCAGTATCTTTTCACAAATACTCAACTCCCTTATTTTTTTTAGAAAATACTTTTAAGTAGCCCCTTATCTAACGCCCATGCTAACTAAGGTCTCCTACAGTCAGGATGGCTCTGATACCAGCTCTGTGGGGACCCCGGACTAGCTGTCCGAAATACCTGTTATGCTTAACACAATGATCCCATGATCAGTCTATCGTTGCGCATAACTTGAACTGAATACCAAAGTTTACATCCATTATAGTACCGAATTGAATTCTTACAACAAAAGGGTCATGAGGACCACTGTCTTACATAAATGCCTCAGAGGGCTTAACATTCTTCAAGCAGCGGAGTAGCAACAAGCGTCGTAGGCTAATGCCTTAACAACCCTACAGGCCGCTGGCTGATGAAGATCCCTAGTTCGCATTATTGGCGTCGTAGTCTCCTTCTTCATACGGCTCTTCAAAGTCTGGCCAAGACAATAGCCAGGGACGAAACCAATATGAGTACATTTGAATGTACTCGCAAACCACCCGATAGTAAATTATTGTCAAGATTAATGCATACTACTTAGGTGGGAGGCTCTAAGGGTATTCCTTTGTTTTGCAAAACATTTTTTTCTTTTAAAGAAAAGATATTTCCATATCCTTGTTGAAAAAAAAAGATAAGATGTTTGAAAAAGAAGTTTCTTTCAATAGAAATAGTTTTTGTTCAAAAACTCCTCCAGTGGGATCACGGCCCGTCGTGAAGCCTTTCCCTTCCATTCTCTTCATACCGATCCCTTGGTATGACATCAACAACATCTCCGTTTTAAAAACACAAAACTTGCACATAGGTCTAAGTAGGGCCTTCCAACTGTCCACAACCGAGGACTCGGCTATTCGAATAGTTTTACACTCTGTAGAGGTTGCACACTTTACCCACACCATCCGGTAAACTCACCGTGTCAGCCACGTCCCGCCATACAAGTTGTATGCGAAGTTGAGTAACCGATCATAACCTTTCGCTATGTCCATGCTAGTACAAAGTTCCCCTCAATGGGTTTATCATTCCCGGCACACCGTGTGTGATGAGGACATCCCTACTGTGTCTACTACTTCTCCAATTGAAGATGTTGCTGTCCAAGATAATTCTAAAGAAGTGAGACTTGGTCCAATGACAAGGTCAAGAACCAAGTTGATAGAACAACAGGTGAATTCTCTCCTAGCTGATTGTGATAATTTAATTGATGAGAATTTTATACTACCTAAGTCTATGCATTTATGTGTGATTAGGTTTGCTGATAACAGTGCTAATGGAGGGGAACATCAAGACATGAAGGCATGTGATGACACATATGATCATGGAGACACATGAAGGCCATAATATTACAAGTGTGAAGACTTCGTATCTTATATATACATATCTGATAAGGATCAAACCTGCGGATGATCCTAGAGTTTTGCCCGATCTTTCACAGCGAGACAACCAAGGTAATAATTCTCCATATTACACGATGAACGCAAACCTGGAGAAGAGGAACGAATCCAGCAAGCAACGTGATGAAGATCACCACGCCTCTAACCTGAGCACAATAATTCTCGATGAACGCAAGAACCCTCGCAGCGATATATATTGGATAATACGGCAGCGCCGTCCCCGGAGGGATGATACACCACAATCACATGTGATAGTTTAAACCTAATTTTCTGACCCCCTTCTAACTCGCAGCCCCTAACCTTATATGGAGGTGAGGGGGCGCGGCCGCACTGTAGCTACAGTACGCGCTACAGTACCGCCCCACTAGTGGGCCACGCCCTAGTTGAGTTGGACAGGCCCATACTCAACTCTACTAATTATTTAAAACCAATTATTACAAATAATACTGATACAAAATATACTAGCTTGGCGGAGTCCTGAAATTGGGCTGCACCTCCTCCGTCGTGCCCATATCATCCTCTCCCCCTTCAAAAAGCGTTGTCCCCAACGCTTGAGGGTCTGCCCGAAAGGGTGGCGTGATGTCAACAAAATCAGCACGCGTCTTCTCCATCGTCAAGTCTTGCTTGCCTTCCTCACCACATCCTCCCGCTCGGCCTGCTCGACTTGATACAGTCTTGGGCGGCTGCATCTCTTTCCTTCTCCACATGAGCTTGGACCTAGGCGCCACCATCTTCTTCTTCTCAACTCTTGCTGGAACCTCGTGTTGCTGAACATGAACCTGCTTTGCACGACCCTGCACAAGATGCGTAATGCCTGGGCCACACAACTGACGAACACGTCCATCCTTGCCTTTATGCACACGTACTGCTGCTCCAACAAAACGTTTCCTAGGTGTTCTCACAAAACTGTGGCTAACTACCTGCGGCACCATATGCACCGGAACACGATCAGCACCACCGTCATCAGTCTGAACACCCATGTCAACACGAACTGGAACACATGCTGCAATATCCTTCCTCTCATCAATAAGAGGCTTGTCTTCAACTAGCTTGTCACCAACAAACACAGGCTTGTCATCTACATGCATGGTTGAATCAATTTCTGTACCAACGCTCCTTGCATCATGCTCCACTTGCTGCAACTTAACTAACCGTTGTTTTGGTTCAGCTTTATGCAACTTCTCCTTGTGTATTACCAGCTCCACATCAGATTTAATTTGATCATCCTTCATAGGCTTCAAAATCTGCTGTTTACCATCATGCATAAAAGAATATGTATTTGCTCTCCCAGCATGAGTAACATTGCGATCATACTGCCAAGGTCAACCAAGTAACAGCCCACACACCTCCAATGGCAATACATCGCACTCAACCTCATCAACATAGTCACCAACTGTAAATGACACATGCACCTTATGAGTAACCTTCAGCATACCACAATTATTTAACCACTCCAGATGCTTAGGTTCAGGAATACGCCGTGTAGACAACCCTAATGCTGCCACCATTGTCTTGCTAATGCCATTAGTACAGCTACCACCATCAATCATGAGCTTGCAGTGTTTGCCTTTTATCATGCACTGAGTCTGAAATAAACTCCATCGCTGACACTTGTCAACTATTTTGCAAGCCTCATCATGTACCCTTTTGAGTTGCATATTCAGCCCACTCAAAGGTTCAACCTTTTCCACTGCAGTTTCAGCGCACACAACAACCTTATCAACATCAGAGTGCTTCGCTTCAGAAATTTTTGTAACTGCTGCGCTGATCGTTTGCACTGGAACTAGTGCCTTCACACTCATTGCAGGAGGTGGAATAGACATAGCACTCTCCTTAGAACAAGGCTGCAGCCTCGTGGCAAATTCATTCCTCCTCTGCACAATGTTTGTCAACTTCATAGGTTTAATACAAGGTTCCCTATGGTGAGGAGACAGAAAATAAGCACGCAAAAATTTAGTGAAATCATGCCAAAGCCCATATGTGCTTTCCTTCCCATGCCTCTCCTCAGTCCACCAACGAGCAACCTCCTCATCCACACGTCGGAGTGCAAGAAACACACGCGTAGGCTGATCCACTCGTTCCCAAGTATCACATCTGTGAAAACCCGGAAGCATAAGACTTTCCCATGACTCATATTCTTGAGCTGTTGCAACATGAGTAAGTCTCCACGTGACCTTCGATGCAACTGAAGTCACACCGT
This sequence comes from Puccinellia tenuiflora, assembly GCA_012064385.1. Lineage (NCBI taxonomy): Eukaryota > Viridiplantae > Streptophyta > Magnoliopsida > Poales > Poaceae > Puccinellia > Puccinellia tenuiflora. Next base: position 382,941 of record QRDG01001174.1, read on the forward strand.
GCAATTTATCGAGATAGTCATTGAACACATCACCGGACCGTTCACCAGAAACACACCTCTTGCCATAAAAATCCCCCGGAAACGATTTGAAAAATCTGCCCATATTCACGGATGGCTGTAGCACGGAGTATTGTAGGTAGCAGCAGCAGTAGTGCAGTCCAGCAGGGATCTCTCCTTCGCTAAGTCCCGTCCTCTATTTTTTTTTGCACACGCGTGCCTTTCCTGCCTGAGTCCACGCAGGTCACGCTGCTCCTCAGGAGATGAGATCAGATCGCGGTACTGTAGCTACAGTAGATCGCGAATCTGTAGCACGTTCTCCTTCCTTCCTTGAATCTGCTAGCAGCCTCCACACAAATCGATCTAACCAGAAACCAATCTACACAAACGCAACAGCAATCTGCACGAGAGCCTCCAAGCAAACTCTTCCCAATCAACCGATCTAGATGAGATCGATCAACACAACCTCGCCGTGATCAACCCAGAAATCTGATACCACATGATAAGGATCAAACCTGCGGATGATCCTAGAGTTTTGCCCGATCTTTCACAGCGAGACAACCAAGGTAATAATTCTCCCAATTACACGATGAACGCAAACCTGGAGAAGAGGAACGAATCCAGCAAGCAACGTGATGAAGATCACCACGCCTCTAACCTGAGCACAATAATTCTCGATGAACGCAAGAACCCTCGCAGCGATATATATTGGATAATACGGCAGCGCCGTCCCCGGAGGGATGATACACCACAATCACATGTGATAGTTTAAACCTAATTTTCTGACCCACTTCTAAGTCGCAGCCCCTATGTCACATCCCGAATTTTGGTCCTATAAAATTTTCTTTGACAAAAACCAACATTTGGGATTTGAAGAAATTTGGATCTGATGATCTTGGCACCTCCCTTCTCCCTGCTTTTCCCAAAACCCCAAATTATCTAGGGATTTATCTTTTCTCAAATAAAAAAGGCCTAAACCCTAGCTTCCAAAGGAAGCATGTCAATACTATCTTCAAAAATTCTCCAAAAATTCAGGGAGGACCCCTAGCCTATGGGTAACAAAATTATGCAAAAATATTCCCTACCTTGCTAAGGAAATTTTGGAGAATTACTCCACTTTACTTTCTGCCCCAAACTTGTTATTTTTGGAAACCCTATTGAATCTTTTTCAAAAATTACAAAAATTACAGGGTAGATTCTCTGGACCCATACCTACCATTCTTGGTCGCCCGACGGCGCCGCCCATTCTTGGTCGCCGCCGGTGACCTCCCCCTCGCCTTCCCTCGTGTCCCCTAGCTCCCCCACCTCCTGCACGACCACCACGGCACGTCCATGCGCCCCCTCCCCTCCCGTGCACAGCCGTCCGTTAGGCGACGCGCTGCTCGAACAGCACCACCACGGGACCCCCCCTCCACCTCACAGTACCCCTCCACAGCACCCCGCGAATCCCGTCGTCCCACACCCGCACAACGCCGCACTGCCGCCACACCGTCACCGCGCCGCCGTCGTCTCCTCTGCACCGCCCTCCCCGTGTCACCGCCCCGTCATGGCCGCCCGGACCCCTCACCGCCCACGCATGCCACGCCGCCCCGAGCTTATCCACGGGCGCGAGAATTCCGTCGTCTACGACGCTCTGCCACCACCCCATCGACGCGCCGTCCGTCGTCAAGCCCCCGGCCCGGCCTCCATACCGTGACACCTCGCCGCGGAGCTCGACCGGACCCCCACCGTGGGGAGCTATAAAAGGAGCCCCCCGGCCGCTCCGAAGAAGCATCACCACCCACCGTCCCTCTCCACCCCTCCCCCTCCCGGATTGGCAACCGGGGAGCCCCCAATCACCGGCGACCACCCCGCCTCCGCCCCCGGTCTCCGACCGATTCGTCCTCCACCGACCCTCCCCGCACGATCTCCTCGCCTCTCCCTCCAATCCACCCCTCCAGCAAGCCGTAGATGCCCCCACCGGAGCCTAAGACGCCCTAGTTCGCCGCCCTGCCCTCGACGGTGAGCACGCCGGCGTCGGCGACCTCTCCCTCCCTCTCTGTTCTTATTATCGGCGCGTACCGATTCGGATTTTAAAGGGCGGGACCCACCCGTCAGATTTCTATCAATTTCGAATAGTTTTCTTTTCTGTTTTTTTCTCTGCTTGGGAAAAACAGATTATTAGGGTCAACTTTGGAGAGTCATAACTCTCTCAAAAAAATTCAAAAAAATGTGAATCTTTTTGCAGTGGCTTGGTTTTGAAAAGATCTACCCAATGCCCCTGGTTTCACTAGATTCGGAGTTCATTTGCCCCCTGAACCTTGAAATGCCTTGCGGAGGGTTTTAACCATGTTTTCGATTTATTTGATAGATCCAAACCCTACCTTTGAAGTGGAGGTGGAACCTATCCCTGAAGGCAAGCCATCAGCCCCCAACCATCCGTTCCCAAGTCATCGATGCCTTATTTGACTTGTTTGTTACTTGTTTGCGCGATAGTTGCATCCCACATGTCTTATTTCATGCCTATTATTTCATGTGACTAATGCTACTTCTACTTTCTGCAATACGATAAACCCATCAAGTGTGGGTTGAGTTCCGGCCGGCGACTAAATACATGTTGGGCACCGCCCGCGTGGATTGAATCTCGCCTACTTTCAGTACTTTTATTCCAAGCAACTTTACTTTCCTGCAATACGATAAACCCATCAAGTGTGGGTTGAGTTCCGGCCGGCGACTAAATACATGTTGGGCACCGCCCGCGTGGATTGAATCTCGCCTACTTTCAGTACTTTTATTCCAAGCAACTTTACTTTCCTGCAATACGATAAACCCATCAAGTGTGGGTTGAGTTCCGGCCGGCGACTAAATACATGTCGGGCTCCGCCCACGTGGATTGAATCTCGTCTACTTTCCGTAGAGTGGGGTGTGCGTATTTATTTACTCAACCCGTGGCTGCAACTGGCCGGAGACATCTCCGTCCTCGCCCGGTTGATTTTGGCATTTTCATTTCTTACTCGACCCATGGCTGCTACTGGCCGGAGACATCTCCGTCCTCTCCCGGTTGACTTTACTTTACCTTACTGAACCGCTATGTGGTTATTTTATGCTCATGTATATCTTGTGGACTAACGTTTGTTGCTGTCTTGTGGTTGAGAATAAAATTGACTAAAAAGATAACCACCTCCGTCGACTAGATTGAGTCTTATAGTGCCACTCGCCAAACACACCCGCACAACCATGCGTCGTTGAAATGGGCAGACCGTAGCTTAGTAGCCTATCGAGTCTCTTTTGATGCTACCCACTTGGCAAGTCTAGTCGGTTACTGCATAGTTGTGGTCGGGGCTAGTCTTGTGAAGGTTCCGGAGCTAGGCGTTGCTCATGAGTTGGGGACGTGCCGGATTCACTTTGTCATAAGACTTAGCCCGAGTGGTAAGTCGGTAGCTATACAAGGAGTGTCTTGGTAGAGCGGACGGCTACGGGGGAATAGGTTTGTGCTGTCGCCATGATGGGTGTAGTACTTCGGTACCGGCGGTACAAGCTTAGACCCCAACGTGTGGATAAAAGTTGCAACCTCTCGAGAGTGTCAAATCTAGAATCTAGTATTGTTCCTACTTAAGGAACGGTGTTGGGTCCAGTCACACTAGAGTCAGTCCAGTCGAACACGGAGAAATGAATTCACCAAGCGGCCAGAGTTGGCCAAAGTTGAATGAGCTGAAAAGTGGACCATAGTTGGTCAAAGCCAAGCCCAGAAGTGGACCAGAGTTGGTCAAGCTTGAGAACACAAGTGTTGTGGGGAGTGTTGTGTGGAAATGAGACTCGTTCTCATAAGCCACGGTTTCGTCACAGGTTAGTAGGTAAGTTAAGTCCAACCGTTAAGCTTGGACTCGCACCTGCACCCATGCCATGCCATATAGGAACGTTGGTTACGGTTGATTGAGGATTGATGTCTTGCGAGTACATTCCATGTACTCACCTGGCTTTTCATGTGGCCAGATCCTCCTACCCCCGTCGCTGAGTACCCCCTGTACGAGAACTAGATCCGGTATCCAGGCAGAGCCCTGTGGAGTTAGGCCCTCTTCGTCACACGCTTCCGCCAACCCGCTGATGCCCTCTGATGAAGTTATGTTCGATAAATAATGTACAAACTGTTGTGTGCGCTAGGGCGCAGCCTTGTAATGAGACCTTGTAATCCATCGTCGGTTCCCCGACCCCCTTAATAAAGTGGTTATGTTCTGTTATCAAGTTGTCATATATTCAGTGCTCCTGGGACTGATATATGGGTTAACTCGATCTCCGGATCGGGGTGCCACAGAGCTTGGTATCAGAGCCTAACTGCCCATAGGATACCCTAGTTCTGAGCGAAAACCCGAGACAACGAACATTGCCTTGTTGTTTCAATTGTTTCTCTACCTGTTTTGTGTTTATTTGACCTTGTTACTCACCCTCTTATCTATGGTACAGATGACGTTCGAACTCCTCGTAGAGACCACCGCAGTGCATGAGCTTGGTATGGTCAAGTACCTCCGTGAGACTTGGGGCCACCTCTACCCATCCGCGCCACCTCCGAAATTCCGCGTGTTCTACTCCCGCTCTCACAGGCCTCGCACCGAGTTCACCGCCACGGTCTACCTAGAAGCCAGGCCAGATGAAGATGGACCCTCCTACGTCCTCTCCTCCGGCATCACCAACCAGGTGACCCGCGCTGATACGGATTGTTTGGCCCGATCTTTCACCGCAAGAACCACCGGATAACTGTCCTTCCAATCACGTGTGTGATACACGTAACCTGAAGAACTTGGATAGATCTTGAACTCCCTTGACAGATTCAAGGACACCCAAGCACACATGATTACTCTTGACAATTCAAGAACTCTCACGTCTTTATTGATAGATAACTAGACGAACGTCCGAGACGCCGTCATGGGGGCCAACCCCGTAGGGCTGGTGGTGAGCTTCAGGATTACAAGATTTAATTCAACCAAAGCTAAGAAACCCTAATGCGCCCAGCCCCTTATATGTATGAGGTGGGGCGTACTGTAGCGCGGTACTGTAGCTACAGTACCGACCTAGTTGGACTTGGACTCAATACAAAACCGACCTGTTATAGGTTCGGCCCAAACACAAGTGGCACGCAGGCCTAATTAACACAACCTTAGACATTACATGCGTTATAAAAGCCTGTCCTAGAGTGTCAACCGACCAACACGATGCCGACGATGCCCTCATCACGCGCCCTTCAGGAGGTCTCCGGGGACGCCCTCGGCTTCCTTCGCACCCATGACCCCGTCATGAAGGTGTGCACCTGCTACGTCTACTTCCCGAGGTTAGACCTGAGCAACGGGGATGTTCTCTTCCCCAACCCCGGAGGCACCACCCCCGCACTCACCTCACTTCTCCGGTACGCGTCCCACCTCCACCAGTACCTGCAGGACACCCTCTTCCAGATGTCTGTTCTCCATGCCAACCTCACTGCCGCCGAGGCTGCTAGGGCGCCGGGAGTTGTTCCCCCTCGCCCCATTCCTCACCCCCGTAGTACCCTTGATCAGCTTAGGGCGAGGCTCGTTGTCGCACCTGCCCGAGCCGCCCCGTTCCGTAGTTCCACCTCCGCTCCTCGCTTCAGGCCCCGTACCTCCACCGAGCTTCCACCAGCACCCTCCGCTCAGCGCCGCCGCACCACCGCCGCCCCGCCGACTCCCACGTACACCCCCGGGCGCCTTCTTCGACCAACGCCGACATCAAGGAAGAGAGCGATGACAGCCTCGACATCATCGCACCAGCCACTCCCCTCGAGATGGAGTTTTAGGCGCTAGCCGAGAGCGTAAGCGCGTGTATCTTAGTTATGCATCTTAGTGGAGGACCACGTCGTCCAACGCGTGATAGAATAAAGGGCGGTTACGGCTTGTATCCTGTATTATAGCATGTAATGTATGCCATGTAACCCAACTCTCCACTGTGTAATGATGCCTTTGTTTTATCTCTTGCTCTTGTTCGGATTATGGGATGTTGCACTTCTTCCTCCCCATGTGGATGCTCATGGTACGCCCCCCCTTCAGGATGAGGCCCCGCACAGGTACAAGTGGCAGCCGAGGGACTCCAATCCGCCGCTCAGCCCGACAAGCCGGCGTGGGCCCAATGCCTCCACCGCCGACAGCTCCTCCCCAAGAACCAACTCCAAGCCAGCTTTTGATAATGATGGATGAGCGTCACCAGCAGAACATGACTCAAATCATGAGGGAGTTTGGAAGCTACATGCAAGCACAAAACACTTCCCGCCCCTCTCGCTCCAAGCTCTAGAACTTCTAGCGCACTCAGCCACCTAAGTTCTCTCAGGCCACCAACCCACTCGAAGCTGATGATTGGCTCCGTACTATGGAGAAGAAGTTAGAGATTGCTCGTGTTGACGAGCAGGACAAGGTACCCTTCGTCACTCACTATCTTGAAGGACCAGCCGATGTATGGTGGGACAGCCGGTTTATTATGAGAGAAGATGAGGCAGCCATCACTTGGGCCGAATTCCGGGAGATTTTCCGCAAAACCTACATACCCTCGAGCCTTATGAAGATGAAGCAGCAGGAACTTTTAGCGCTCACTCAAGGCAACTCAACCATAAGCGAGTACCTAGCCAAGTTCAACGATCTTGCCCGATATGCCCCCGATGATGTCAACACAGACGAGAAGAAGAAGGACAGGTTCCTCCATGGAATGCACCAAGCCATCAAGACCCAGCTCAGTGTCCTGCAGTTTCCAGATTTTCAAGCCTTGGTCAACACCGCCCTGATCTCCGAAAGGGAGCATCGCACCATTTACGATTCCCACAAGAGAAAGTTCGAACCTCGCAAGCATCAACCGGAAGGGACCCACTCTAGGCCACGCACATGGCCCCAAACCCGCAAGCCCCAGCTCGTCCAAATACGTGGAACCCTCCCAAGCGGGAGGGATAGAACCGGACTGAATTCTACCATAAGCGTCCCCTGGTGGACGACTGCAAGAGGGACAACTCATGCTTCAAGTGTGGAAAGACTGGACATTACATCGCCGACTGCCCCCTGACTCACAACAGCAATGGCGCCAACAACCACCGCACCCCCAACGAAACCACCATCGACGCCACCAAACCACCTCAGGTTGCCCGAGTTCATCACATGACCGCCGAGGAGGCATACGAGGCTTCAGAAGTGGTGCTTGGTATGTGTACTATCAACACTAAACCCGCGCTAATTTTATTTGACTCTGGAGCTTCCCACTCTTTTATCTCCAAGGATTTTGTTGCCAAACACCGTTTTCCCGTTTTTCCTCTGAACCATCTTTTGGTGATACAAACCCCCGCCTCCAAGATGAAGACCAACACGGGTTGCCAGCAGTTGACCATCAACATCAACCAAGTGGAATTTCCCGCTCAGCTCAACACCCTTGACACCCCCGGCCTGGACGCCATCCTCGGGATGGATTGGCTAGCGCAGCATGCAGCCCAGATTGACTGTGCTTCCAGGTCAGTCACCCTTACCAACCTAGAAGGCATCCGCACCACGTATTTGCCAAATAAGCCACACCAAGTGAAGGCCAGAGTGTTCTCAATCCAAGCACCGGAAATAGGCGAAATCTATGTGGTCAGCGAATACCCCGATGAGTTGCCAGGAATGCCCCCCGACCGAGACGTAGAGTTTGCCATTGAAATAGTCCCTGGAACTAATCCCATCTTCAAGAAGCATTATCAGATGACAAGTCCTGAGTTAGTGGAACTAAAAAGGCAACTGGATGAACTAATTGAGAAGAAGTTTATCCGCCCCAGTGTCTCCCCTTGGGGTTCTCCCGTCCTGTTTGCTAAGAAGAGTGATGGTACGCTCAGATTGTGCATCGACTATCGAGCTCTCAACCAGGTCACTATCAAGAACAAGTACCCCCTGCCCCGGATTAATGATTTGTTTGAACAACTTCGTGGGGCACGAGTTTTCTCGAAAATTGATCTCCGCACGGGATATTACCAACTGAAGATTCGAGAGAGTGATATACCCAAGACCGCCTTTACCACCAGATACGGGCTTTACGAGTGTACGGTCATGTCATTTGGCCTAACCAATGCCCCCGCATACTTTATGGGCATGATGAATAAGATATTCATGGAATACCTTTACAAATTCGTCGTGGTATTCATCGACGACATTCTGATCTACTCCAAAAACGAGGAGGAACACGGCCAACATCTTAGACTGGTCCTCCAGCGTCTGCGAGACCAACAACTCTACGCCAAGTTCAGCAAATGTCAGTTCTGGTTGAAGGAAGTTAAATTCTTGGGACACGTACTGTCAGGAGCCGGCGTAGCGGTGAACCCTAGCAAGATTACCGACGTGTTGGATTGGAAGACCCCCACCAATGCGTCCGAAATTAGAAGCTTCTTGGGACTGGCAGGATACTATTGGAGGTTCATCGAGAATTTCTCAAAGATAGCTAAACCCATGACCGACTTATTGAAGAAGAACCGGAAGTACATCTGGACCACGGAATGCCAGTCGAGCTTCGAGAAGTTGAAAACCCGGTTGACCATAGCCCCGATACTCGTGTTACCAGATGACACCAAGGACTTCACCGTTTACTATGACGCCTCCAGGAGCGGACTGGGAGCCGTGCTCATGCAAGAGGGGAAGGTTATAGCTTACACGTCTAAGCAACTCAAGACCCACGAGTCAAACTACCCCACCCATGACTTGGAATTAGCAGCTGTCGTCCATTGCCCTGAAAACATGGAGACACCACCTGGTCGGCCGAAGATGTGAAATCTACACGGACCACAAAAGCTTGAAGTATATCTTCACCCAACCCGACCTCAACCTAAGGCAGAGAAGGTGGTTGGAATTAATTAAGGATTATGATCTCGGGATACACTACCACCCCGGAAAGGCCAACGTGGTAGCTGATGCTTTAAGCCGGAAATCCACTTCTCTACCCCCGAGTCTGGAGAGTGAGTTCGCCAAACTTAACCTGTGCGTAGGAAACCAGGCCTACTTGAGCAACTTGGAGGTGAAGCCCGATCTTGAGGAAGAAATAAAACTTGGACAAGCCAACAATCCTGGCATAGCAGAAATCAAGGCCAAGATTCCTTTGGGAAAGGCTAAGGAGTTCTCAGTGGACGACCACGGCATACTCTGTTATGGGAAGCGCCTTTGTGTACCTGATGACATGGCGCTAAAACAGAAGATTCTCAAGGAGGCCCACGAGTCCGCCTATTCCATTCACCCCGGGAGTACCAAGATGTACCAAGATCTGAAGCAAATATTTTGGTGGGCGGGCATGAAGAAGGAAATCGCGTACCATGTCGCCTGCTGCAACACCTGCAACATAGTCAAGGCCGAACACCAGACACCAGCGGGGCTTCTTCAACCTCTCAAGGTACCCGAGTGGAAGTGGGACAATATATGCATGGACTTCATCGTCGGACTTCCCAAATCCAGCAAGGGGAATGATTCCATATGGGTCATTATCGATCGCCTCACCAAAGTGGCCCATTTTATCCCTGTCAAGACCACTCACCGATCCGACCAGCTCGCCCAACTTTACGTGAACAAGATTGTTAAGCTTCAGGGTGTGCCAAAGACCATCGTGTCGGATAGAGGTACCCAATTCACCTCCAAGTTCCGGACAAGCTTGCACCATGCCATGGGGACGAAACTATCCTTTAGCACGGCTTACCACCCCCAAACAGATGGACAAACTGAACGAGTCAATCAAATCCTAGAGGATATGCTCCGCTCGTGTGTACTCTCCTATGGAGCTGGTTGGGAAGACAGCTTACCTTACGCAGAATTCTCCTACAACAATAGCCATCAGAGTAGTTTGAAGATGTCCCCGTTCGAGGCCCTGTATGGAAGGAAGTGCCGGACCCCACTCAACTGGTCCGAAACCGGGGACAACCGAATCTTCGGGCCTGATGCGTTGCAGGAGGCCGAGAAGCAGGTACGCCTAATCCAAGACCGACTTAGGGCAACCCAGTCCCGACAAAAGAGTTATTACGACCGCAAACACCGACAGATCAGGTTCGAAGTGGACGAGTATGCCTACCTCCGGGTCACTCCTCTCAAGGGCCTGAAAAGGTTTCAGGTAAAAGGAAAACTTGCCCCTAGGTTCATTGGACCCTTTAGGGTAATAGCAAAAAGGGGAGCAGTAGCCTACCAGCTGGAATTGCCAGAAAAACTAGCCGGAGTTCATGACGTATTCCACGTCTCCCAGCTAAGGAAATGCCTATCACCGCCAACCAAGCAAGCAGATTATCTGGACCTGGAATTAAGCCCTGAACTGACTTATGAGGAAAGCCCCGTCAGAATTTTGGATGAGTCAGAACGCCGCACCCGCAACAAGATCACCAGGTTTTATAAAGTGCAGTGGGGCGGACACACCGAGGAAGAAGCTACCTAGGAACGAGAGGACCTGTTGAGGACAGAATACCCGTACCTGTTCCATGAGCAATCCGAATCTCGGGGACGAGATTCATTTTAAGGGGGGAAGGTTTGTCACATCCCGAATTTTGGTCCTATAAAATTTTCTTTGACAAAACCAACATTTGGGATTTGAAGAAATTTGGATCTGATGATCTTGGCACCTCCCTTCTCCCTGCTTTTCCCAAAACCCCAAATTATCTAGGGATTTATCTTTTCTCAAATACAAAAGGCCTAAACCCTAGCTTCCAAAGGAAGCATGTCAATACTATCTTCAAAAATTCTCCAAAAATTCAGGGAGGACCCCTACCCTATGGGTAACCCAATTATGCAAAAATATTCCCTACCTTGCTAAGGAAATTTTGGAGAATTACTCCACTTTACTTTCTGCCCCAAACTTGTTATTTTTGGAAACCCTATTGAATCTTTTTCAAAAATTACAAAAATTACAGGGTAGATTCTCTGGAACCATACCTACCTCCATGAATTTTTCTGGCCAATTATCTTTTATTTTGGTTGCCCAAAATACCTCCTCTTTTTCTGGACAGAAGTGTTTGTTGAAATTTTAGTATAGCCCAAGTTGCAAACCAGCCAAATTTCACATCTACAAAGCGATAGGATTTTGAATTTTGCACCCAGTGACACGATTGGTTTCTTTTAAAGGGCCCTAGGATGAGGGAACCATCCTGATGCCGATAATAGCATGACCAGAGCAGGAGCCAGAACGCGCCCGACGGCGCCGCCCATTCTTGGTCGCCGCCGGTGACCTCCCCCTCGCCTTCCCTCATGTCCCCCAGCTCCCCCACCTCCTGCACGACCACCACGGCACGTCCATGCGCCCCCTCCCCTCCCGTGCACAGCCGTCCGCTAGGCGACGCGCCGCTCGAATAGCACCACCACGGGACCCCCCTCCACCTCACAGTACCCCTCCACAGCACCCCGCGAATCCCGTCGTCCCGCACCCGCACAGCGCCGCACTGCCGCCACACCGTCACCGCGCCGCCGTCGTCTCCTCTGCACCGCCCTCCCCGTGTCACCTCCCCGTCATGGCCGCCCGGACCCCTCACCGCCCACGCATGCCACGCCGCCCCGAGCTTATCCACGGGCGCGAGAATTCCGTCGTCTACGACGCTCTGCCACCACCCCATCGACGCGCCGTCCGTCGTCAAGCCCCCGGCCCGGCCTCCATACCGTGACACCTCGCCGCGGAGCTCGACCGGACCCCCACCGTGGGGAGCTATAAAAGGAGCCCCCCGGCCGCTCCGAAGAAGCATCACCACCCACCGTCCCTCTCCACCCCTCCTCCTCCCGGATTGGCAACCGGGGAGCCCCCAATCACCGGCGACCACCCCGCCTCCGCCCCCCGGTCTCCGACCGATTCCTCCTCCAGCGACCCTCCCCGCACGATCTCCTCGCCTTTCCCTCCAATCCACCCCTCCAGCAAGCCGTAGATGCCCCCACCGGAGCCTAAGACGCCCTAGTTCGCCGCCCTGCCCTCGACGGTGAGCACGCCGGCGTCGGCGACCTCTCCCTCCCTCTCTGTTCTTATTATCGGCGCGTACCGATTCGGATTTTAAAGGGCAGGACCCACCCGTCAGATTTCTATCAATTTCGAATAGTTTTCTTTTCTGTTTTTTTTTCTCTGCTTGGGAAAAACAGATTATTAGGGTCAACTTTGGAGAGTCATAACTCTCTCAAAAAAATTCAAAAAAATGTGAATCTTTTTGCAGTGGCTTGGTTTTGAAAAGATCTACCCAATGCCACTGGTTTCACTAGATTCGGAGTTCATTTGCCCCCTGAACCTTGAAATGCCTTGCGGAGGGTTTTAACCATGTTTTTCGATTTATTTGATAGATCCAAACCCTACCTTTGAAGTGGAGGTGGAACCTATCCCTGAAGGCAAGCCATCAGCCCCCAACCATCTGTTCCCAAGTCATCGATGCCTTATTTGACTTGTTTGTTACTTGTTTGCGCGATAGTTGCATCCCACATGTCTTATTTCATGCCTATTATTTCATGTGACTAATGCTACTTCTACTTTCTGCAATACGATAAACCCATCAAGTGTGGGTTGAGTTCCGGCCGGCGACTAAATACATGTTGGGCACCGCCTGCGTGGATTGAATCTCGCCTACTTTCAGTACTTTTATTCCAAGCAACTTTACTTTCCTGCAATACGATAAACCCATCAAGTGTGGGTTGAGTTCCGGCCGGCGACTAAATACATGTTGGGCACCGCCCGCGTGGATTGAATCTCGCCTACTTTCAGTACTTTTATTCCAAGCAACTTACTTTCCTGCAATACGATAAACCCATCAAGTGTGGGTTGAGTTCCGGCCGGCGACTAAATACATGTTGGGCACCGCCCGCGTGGATTGAATCTCGCCTACTTTCAGTACTTTTATTCCAAGCAACTTTACTTTCCTGCAATACGATAAACCCATCAAGTGTGGGTTGAGTTCCGGCCGGCGACTAAATACATGTTGGGCACCGCCCGCGTGGATTGAATCTCGCCTACTTTCAGTACTTTTATTCCAAGCAACTTTACTTTCCTGCAATACGATAAACCCATCAAGTGTGGGTTGAGTTCCGGCCGGCGACTAAATACATGTCGGGCTCCGCCCACGTGGATTGAATCTCGTCTACTTTCCGTAGAGTGGGGTGTGCGTATTTATTTACTCAACCCGTGGCTGCAACTGGCCGGAGACATCTCCATCCTCGCCCGGTTGATTTTGGCATTTTCATTTCATACTCGACCCGTGGCTGCTACTGGCCGGAGACATCTCCGTCCTCGCCCGGTTGACTTTACTTTACCTTACTGAACCGCTATGTGGTTATTTTATGCTCATGTATATCTTGTGGACTAACGTTTGTTGCTGTCTTGTGGTTGAGAATAAATTGACTAAAAAGATAACCACCTCCGTCGACTAGATTGAGTCTTATAGTGCCACTCGCCAAACACACCCGCACAACCATGCGTCGTTGAAATGGGCAGACCGTAGCTTAGTAGCCTATCGAGTCTCTTTTGATGCTACCCACTTGGCAAGTCTAGTCGGTTACTGCATAGTTGTGGTCGGGGCTAGTCTTGTGAAGGTTCCGGAGCTAGGCGTTGCTCATGAGTTGGGGACGTGCCGGATTCACTTTGTCATAAGACTTAGCCCGAGTGGTAAGTCGGTAGCTATACAAGGAGTGTCTTGGTAGAGCGGACGGCTACGGGGGAATAGGTTTGTGCTGTCGCCATGATGGGTGTAGTACTTCGGTACCGGCGGTACAAGCTTAGACCCCAACGTGTGGATAAAAGTTGCAACCTCTCGAGAGTGTCAAATCTAGAATCTAGTATTGTTCCTACTTAAGGAACGGTGTTGGGTCCAGTCACACTAGAGTCAGTCCAGTCGAACACGGAGAAATGAATTCACCAAGCGGCCAGAGTTGGCCAAAGTTGAATGAGCTGAAAAGTGGACCATAGTTGGTCAAAGCCAAGCCCAGAAGTGGACCAGAGTTGGTCAAGCTTGAGAACACAAGTGTTGTGGGGAGTGTTGTGTGGAAATGAGACTCGTTCTCATAAGCCACGGTTTCGTCACAGGTTAGTAGGTAAGTTAAGTCCAACCGTTAAGCTTGGACTCGCACCTGCACCCATGCCATGCCATATAGGAACGTTGGTTACGGTTGATTGAGGATTGATGTCTTGCGAGTACATTCCATGTACTCACCTGGCTTTTCATGTGGCCAGATCCTCCTACCCCCGTCGCTGAGTACCCCCTGTACGAGAACTAGATCCGGTATCCAGGCAGAGCCCTGTGGAGTTAGGCCCTCTTCGTCACACGCTTCCGCCAACCCGCTGACGCCCTCTGATGAAGTTATGTTCGATAAATAATGTACAAACTGTTGTGTGCGCTAGGGCGCAGCCTTGTAATGAGACCTTGTAATCCATCGTCGGTTCCCCGACCCCCTTAATAAAGTGGTTATGTTCTGTTATCAAGTTGTCATATATTCAGTGCTCCTGGGACTGATATATGGGGTAACTCGATCTCCGGATCGGGGTGCCACAGAGCTTGGTATCAGAGCCTAACTGCCCATAGGATACCCTAGTTCTGAGCGAAAACCCGAGACAACGAACATTGCCTTGTTGTTTCAATTGTTTCTCTACCTGTTTTGTGTTTATTTGACCTTGTTACTCACCCTCTTATCTATGGTACAGATGACGTTCGAACTCCTCGTAGAGACCACCGCAGTGCATGAGCTTGGTATGGTCAAGTACCTCCGTGAGACTTGGGGCCACCTCTACCCATCCGCGCCACCTCCGAAATTCCGCGTGTTCTACTCCCGCTCTCACAGGCCTCGCACCGAGTTCACCGCCACGGTCTACCTAGAAGCCAGGCCAGATGAAGATGGACCCTCCTACGTCCTCTCCTCCGGCATCACCAACCAGGTGACCCGCGCTGATACGGATTGTTTGGCCCGATCTTTCACCGCAAGAACCACCGGATAACTGTCCTTCCAATCACGTGTGTGATACACGTAACCTGAAGAACTTGGATAGATCTTGAACTCCCTTGACAGATTCAAGGACACCCAAGCACACATGATTACTCTTGACAATTCAAGAACTCTCACGTCTTTATTGATAGATAACTAGACGAACGTCCGAGACGCCGTCATGGGGGCCAACCCCGTAGGGCTGGTGGTGAGCTTCAGGATTACAAGATTTAATTCAACCAAAGCTAAGAAACCCTAATGCGCCCAGCCCCTTATATGTATGAGGTGGGGCGTACTGTAGCGCGGTACTGTAGCTACAGTACCGACCTAGTTGGACTTGGACTCAATACAAAACCGACCTGTTATAGGTTCGGCCCAAACACAAGTGGCACGCAGGCCTAATTAACACAACCTTAGACATTACATGCGTTATAAAAGCCTGTCCTAGAGTGTCAACCGACCAACACGATGCCGACGATGCCCTCATCACGCGCCCTTCAGGAGGTCTCCGGGGACGCCCTCGGCTTCCTTCGCACCCATGACCCCGTCATGAAGGTGTGCACCTGCTACGTCTACTTCCCGAGGTTAGACCTGAGCAACGGGGATGTTCTCTTCCCCAACCCCGGAGGCACCACCCCCGCACTCACCTCACTTCTCCGGTACGCGTCCCACCTCCACCAGTACCTGCAGGACACCCTCTTCCAGATGTCTGTTCTCCGTGCCAACCTCACTGCCGCCGAGGCTGCTAGGGCGCCGGGAGTTGTTCCCCCTCGCCCCATTCCTCACCCCCGTAGTACCCTTGATCAGCTTAGGGCGAGGCTCGTTGTCGCACCTGCCCGAGCCGCCCCGTTCCGTAGTTCCACCTCCGCTCCTCGCTTCAGGCCCCGTACCTCCACCGAGCTTCCACCAGCACCCTCCGCTCAGCGCCGCCGCACCACCGCCGCCCCGCCGACTCCCACGTACACCCCCGGGGCGCCTTCTTCGACCAACGCCGACATCAAGGAAGAGAGCGATGACAGCCTCGACATCATCGCACCAGCCACTCCCCTCGAGATGGAGTTTTAGGCGCTAGCCGAGAGCGTAAGCGCGTGTATCTTAGTTATGCATCTTAGTGGAGGACCACGTCGTCCAACGCGTGCTAGAATAAAGGGCGGTTACGGCTTGTATCCTGTATTATAGCATGTAATGTATGCCATGTAACCCAACTCTCCACTGTGTAATGATGCCTTTGTTTTATCTCTTGCTCTTGTTCGGATTATGGGATGTTGCACTTCTTCCTCCCCATGTGGATGCTCATGGTACGCCCCCCCTTCAGGATGAGGCCCCGCACAGGTACAAGTGGCAGCCGAGGGACTCCAATCCGCCGCTCAGCCCGACAAGCCGGCGTGGGCCCAATGCCTCCACCGCCGACAGCTCCTCCCCAAGAACCAACTCCAAGCCAGCTTTTGATAATGATGGATGAGCGTCACCAGTAGAACATGACTCAAATCATGAGGGAGTTTGGAAGCTACATGCAAGCACAAAACACTTCCCGCCCCTCTCGCTCCAAGCTCTAGAACTTCTAGCGCACTCAGCCACCTAAGTTCTCTCAGGCCACCAACCCACTCGAAGCTGATGATTGGCTCCGTACTATGGAGAAGAAGTTAGAGATTGCTCGTGTTGACGAGCAGGACAAGGTACCCTTCGTCACTCACTATCTTGAAGGACCAGCCGATGTATGGTGGGACAGCCGGTTTATTATGAGAGAAGATGAGGCAGCCATCACTTGGGCCGAATTCCGGGAGATTTTCCGCAAAACCTACATACCCTCGAGCCTTATGAAGATGAAGCAGCAGGAACTTTTAGCGCTCACTCAAGGCAACTCAACCATAAGCGAGTACCTAGCCAAGTTCAACGATCTTGCCCGATATGCCCCCGATGATGTCAACACAGACGAGAAGAAGAAGGACAGGTTCCTCCATGGAATGCACCAAGCCATCAAGACCCAGCTCAGTGTCCTGCAGTTTCCAGATTTTCAAGCCTTGGTCAACACCGCCCTGATCTCCGAAAGGGAGCATCGCACCATTTACGATTCCCACAAGAGAAAGTTCGAACCTCGCAAGCATCAACCGGAAGGGACCCACTCTAGGCCACGCACATGGCCCCCAAACCCGCAAGCCCCAGCTCGTCCAAATACGTGGAACCCTCCCAAGCGGGAGGGATAGAACCGGACTGAATTCTACCATAAGCGTCCCCTGGTGGACGACTGCAAGAGGGACAACTCATGCTTCAAGTGTGGAAAGACTGGACATTACATCGCCGACTGCCCCCTGACTCACAACAGCAATGGCGCCAACAACCACCGCACCCCCAACGAAACCACCATCGACGCCACCAAACCACCTCAGGTTGCCCGAGTTCATCACATGACCGCCGAGGAGGCATACGAGGCTTCAGAAGTGGTGCTTGGTATGTGTACTATCAACACTAAACCCGCGCTAATTTTATTTGACTCTGGAGCTTCCCACTCTTTTATCTCCAAGGATTTTGTTGCCAAACACCGTTTTCCCGTTTTTCCTCTGAACCATCTTTTGGTGATACAAACCCCCGCCTCCAAGATGAAGACCAACACGGGTTGCCAGCAGTTGACCATCAACATCAACCAAGTGGAATTTCCCGCTCAGCTCAACACCCTTGACACCCCCGGCCTGGACGCCATCCTCGGGATGGATTGGCTAGCGCAGCATGCAGCCCAGATTGACTGTGCTTCCAGGTCAGTCACCCTTACCAACCTAGAAGGCATCCGCACCACGTATTTGCCAAATAAGCCACACCAAGTGAAGGCCAGAGTGTTCTCAATCCAAGCACCGGAAATAGGCGAAATCTATGTGGTCAGCGAATACCCCGATGAGTTGCCAGGAATGCCCCCCGACCGAGACGTAGAGTTTGCCATTGAAATAGTCCCTGGAACTAATCCCATCTTCAAGAAGCATTATCAGATGACAAGTCCTGAGTTAGTGGAACTAAAAAGGCAACTGGATGAACTAATTGAGAAGAAGTTTATCCGCCCCAGTGTCTCCCCTTGGGGTTCTCCCGTCCTGTTTGCTAAGAAGAGTGATGGTACGCTCAGATTGTGCATCGACTATCGAGCTCTCAACCAGGTCACTATCAAGAACAAGTACCCCCCTGCCCCGGATTAATGATTTGTTTGAACAACTTCGTGGGGCACGAGTTTTCTCGAAAATTGATCTCCGCACGGGATATTACCAACTGAAGATTCGAGAGAGTGATATACCCAAGACCGCCTTTACCACCAGATACGGGCTTTACGAGTGTACGGTCATGTCATTTGGCCTAACCAATGCCCCCGCATACTTTATGGGCATGATGAATAAGATATTCATGGAATACCTTTACAAATTCGTCGTGGTATTCATCGACGACATTCTGATCTACTCCAAAAACGAGGAGGAACACGGCCAACATCTTAGACTGGTCCTCCAGCGTCTGCGAGACCAACAACTCTACGCCAAGTTCAGCAAATGTCAGTTCTGGTTGAAGGAAGTTAAATTCTTGGGACACGTACTGTCAGGAGCCGGCGTAGCGGTGAACCCTAGCAAGATTACCGACGTGTTGGATTGGAAGACCCCCACCAATGCGTCCGAAATTAGAAGCTTCTTGGGACTGGCAGGATACTATTGGAGGTTCATCGAGAATTTCTCAAAGATAGCTAAACCCATGACCGACTTATTGAAGAAGAACCGGAAGTACATCTGGACCACGGAATGCCAGTCGAGCTTCGAGAAGTTGAAAACCCGGTTGACCATAGCCCCGATACTCGTGTTACCAGATGACACCAAGGACTTCACCGTTTACTATGACGCCTCCAGGAGCGGACTGGGAGCCGTGCTCATGCAAGAGGGGAAGGTTATAGCTTACACGTCTAAGCAACTCAAGACCCACGAGTCAAACTACCCCACCCATGACTTGGAATTAGCAGCTGTCGTCCATGCCCTGAAAACATGGAGACACCACCTGGTCGGCCGAAGATGTGAAATCTACACGGACCACAAAAGCTTGAAGTATATCTTCACCCAACCCGACCTCAACCTAAGGCAGAGAAGGTGGTTGGAATTAATTAAGGATTATGATCTCGGGATACACTACCACCCCGGAAAGGCCAACGTGGTAGCTGATGCTTTAAGCCGGAAATCCACTTCTCTACCCCCGAGTCTGGAGAGTGAGTTCGCCAAACTTAACCTGTGCGTAGGAAACCAGGCCTACTTGAGCAACTTGGAGGTGAAGCCCGATCTTGAGGAAGAAATAAAACTTGGACAAGCCAACAATCCTGGCATAGCAGAAATCAAGGCCAAGATTCCTTTGGGAAAGGCTAAGGAGTTCTCAGTGGACGACCACGGCATACTCTGTTATGGGAAGCGCCTTTGTGTACCTGATGACATGGCGCTAAAACAGAAGATTCTCAAGGAGGCCCACGAGTCCGCCTATTCCATTCACCCCGGGAGTACCAAGATGTACCAAGATCTGAAGCAAATATTTTGGTGGGTGTGGCACCCCCCCTCTGACACATATCGCCAGAGAGGCGGTCGCCCCGTGCGCCAGCCCAGGATATCCGGACACACGTTACGACAATGCAACATAGCAGAAATATCATTACACAATCAGGCCCAGAGGGCTACCAATGGTTTACATGGCCATCAAGGCATGAGAGAATATCATGACCAAGTGTGGCACGGGACAGAGTTTAACTGGCAGCGGAAGTCATCGATTCGGCAACGGCTTGGAGGGACTCCATTCCACAGGCATCTGGCTGGGCTACTGATCCTAGCACGCTCTTGCTCCATCTCCTTGCGATAGTAGAAGATGAATCCTCTTAATGTCTGGCCACATGAAAAGCCAGTTTGAGTACGGTGACGTACTCGCAAGAAAACAACCACATGACATGAACAGTCCAGCAATCAGGCAACAAGTAGCTAGCAACAGAAATAATCTAAGCATGGCAAGTGTCTACTTACGGTAGTTCAAGTGGGTAGCACAAGGCAGCACAACAAATCATGGCATAAGCAAACAATAGGGTTACCCCCAGTACAGAGTCCAAGCCAGGTGG
The DNA here is from genome assembly GCA_012064385.1 of Puccinellia tenuiflora. Lineage (NCBI taxonomy): Eukaryota > Viridiplantae > Streptophyta > Magnoliopsida > Poales > Poaceae > Puccinellia > Puccinellia tenuiflora. Next base: position 402,924 of record QRDG01001174.1, read on the forward strand.
GGTTGGATCGTATACGGTGATCACACAAGAGAACTTACCTATGACGA